>CM062816.1:361531722-362131722 GCA_031772625.1 Pinus tabuliformis
TAAAGGTCTGATTCCACTGAAATATTTTAGTAATGTTAATGCAACCCCTTTTGTGTATGATAGATTCATTGGATCTTGGGACCAGTTCCCCCACCATGACCAGGTCACCATTTATTTTTCCAAGAATTTATATGAAAAGTTCATATTACATATGAGGTCATATTACACTTATACTAGATATTATTATTATGAACCCATCTTGGGATGTACCTATGAGTGTAAGGGGGCTTGTAGGGACCCTTGGCATGTACCACCACCTCTGAGATTCTTGCCACTACTGTCTCGGAGCTTGGTATTATTGACAAAGATAAAGGAGTTGTCACAACTCGATGGTGAGACGTGGGAGACTATTGCAGACAACATGTGGATGTCATTGGCTAGTGTGTGTGTTGCATTAGATGGAGATATTAGGAGACCACCACCATTGCCTCATGACCCACTAGTGCCCTTATAAGCTAATGCATTTATCACAAGTTTACCCTTTCAATATCTTTTTAAATATACATGTATGTATCGTGATGCCATTCGTGAGACTTGGAGGGTGCACGACCTACGTGACACAGACCAGAAACATACATATATTTGAAAATTTTGACTCTTATTGTCAAATTATGCATAATTATTTAAATTACAATTTATAGTATTAGATTGCTAATAAGTTCATGATAACATGTAGACACATCCTAGCTACATGGATGACCTTATGAGGTCATCCGAGGTGCCAATTGATTAGCCAGACCATCCTTGACTAGAGCATCTTTCCATGGATTCTCCTCCACCTTATATGTTCACTAATGTGGAAGACAGTTACTATGTACAACCGCATGGACCAACAGTTGAGGTAAAAAAATTTGTTCCTAAGATTTCATTTTTTTCTTTTTTCAAGTTACACATATATATTAATTAATTTGTATACTAATTATAATTTATCCTTGCCATTGTGTACATAGGCCCATACGCAAAGTGCCATTGATGCCACTATTATGTGAAGACATGAGTGGGATGCTGGGTTTAGAGGCACTAGTGATGCGGGTCCATTGACGCATGCCCCAATAATCGAGCATGATAGGAAGAAGAGCACCAAACCCAGATTCAGGATCAGACCCCCATCCTATCTGACTTGCATTTGGACTCAATTGAGGTTATTAGATTCATGTATATGTAATTAAAAATGTGGTTTAATATCACTTATTTCCATATTTTCATTTTGTACAAATAATGATGTAATTAGTTTTAATTTGAATGTGTTATATTTTAGTACCAGCTTATGGATACTTACTTTGTGCGAAAAAACTCATATATGAGTTCTAGTGGTAATTAGAGTGTAATAGCTTGCATATTTCTAGGCTCATTTCATAGGGAACTTTCACATGTGTGATAAAATTTTTGTATATTTTCATAAATGGATAGTTTATGGATGTACATCATGGAAATTATTTTAGTTTATGGATTCTTATTATTTCAGTTTATGGATGTTCATGCGATATCTGTAATTTGTATATATTTTTATATGGATAGTTTATTGATACATATATTCACTATTTCATTTTATGGATTTGTATTAATCTTGTTTATGGATGCTCGTTAATATTTGAAGTTTATGGATATGTTAAAATTATTTTTCTAATTTAATAATATTTATATATACTATAACTTTTGTTAGTAAAATATATGTTCAATTTTGATTTCCAATTTCATAGACAAAGAAAATAAGTACAATCTTAAGTTAGGATGCAAGTCACTTTGATACTTAAAATTAACTAAAATATATCATGTATCAATTTAATATTGAACATAGAAAGGATTCCAATCATGCTTCATATTGGCTTGTACAAAGTGTCCTTTAGTGCAATCAACATGTATGTTATTACAATTCAATTCTAAAAATAAATTATTTTAATTATAAAGTCACACACACACACACATATATATATATATATATATATATATAGAGAGAGAGAGAGAGAGAGAGAGAGAGATTGTTGGGACAGGGTCCCTTAGAATAAATTTTGTCATTAATTTTGTTATAATTGTAAAGTCTCTGCATTTTTTTGGAGTGGAGTGCGAAGGTCATAGGAGTCAAAAGGGGCTTAGTCCCTTAGTTTTTTAGAATATAGGAGGTTTTGTGACCCGCCCATGGTTCGCGAACCATGGTATTGTAAAAGAGAAGGCTATATATAAAGGAGTCATAGCGAGTCTAAGGGGAATATAGAATAGAAGATCATTGTATGGGAAATTAAGCTAAGGCAAGAAAGTCTGTTTCCTGTACTTAGGCGAAGGGGAAGGCTCCTGCTGCTGAGTGCATGGAGACCTTGGTAAGTCCGCAAGATGAGTGTGCAGGCCCATGCAGCTAAGTGCATAGGGAAGAAGAGTCTATAACAACAAAGAATACATCTAATAAAGACTATTTTGAGCTATACTTGTGTATCTGTGCATCTATATTTACTTATGCAATTATGGTATATTCGCTATGCTATTTTGAAGTTATGTGAATTAATTCTTAATTGATGCAAGAAGGTAGCATATCTTCTTATTTACTTACTGTTATGTATATTTAAAGCATTTCACAAAGGTTTAGATTATGTTTCTGCAAGTTACTGCAATTATTTATATTTTAAGGGTTAGGGTTCACAAAGACTAAAAGAAGCCTTAGAAGTCGAAGGAACCCATCACACTGACCTTTGGATGTAGAAACTTGGTTCTGTGATCCTCCAATACTGCTTCAAGTGAGACTGCAGTCTGCGCTACGCGGGTTGTTTCCGAAAGGGCCAGCAATTAGGGTTTTGTTGGTTGGCGCAACTAAGATTTTTTCGGGTAAACCCAATGTGACTATGCTGGAAACACAACAAGTGCTAAACAATGCATTTAAGAATCCTAAATCACAAGCCAAATTAGTGAATTAATTCTTAATTGATGCGGGAAGGTAGCATATATTCTTATTTACTTATTGTTATATATGTTTAAAGCATTTCACGAAGGTTTAGATTCTATTTCTGTGAGTTACTGCAATTATTTATATTTTAAGGGTTAGGGTTTGCGGAGACTAAAAGAAGCCTTAGAATCCGGACAAACCCATCACACTGACCTATGGATGCAGAATATAGAAAATTTTAGGGGCGAATGTTCGCCCTTTGGCGAAATTAAGGGGTTTTAAATTTTTAGTGGGCGAATATTTTGTATCATAGTACATTTTTACAAATCACCTCAAATAGCCCACCTTATTTTAAGGGAGAGGGTAAAAAAGGTAAATTTAGCCCTTGAAATTAGGAGTTACAACCTTCCATTCGCCCATTTTCAAGAATAGGTTTTATTTAAGTGAATCCATTCGCCCATTTTCAAGAATAGGTTTTATGTAAGTGAATCATATGGGCCAAGGGCCCAAATACCATATTTATAAAAGAGGTATGGTAAATTAATAAAAATATAGATAAATGAGAGGTATGGTAAATAAATAAAATATTTTTTATATTTACTCCATAAGTCACCTTATATACATGCAAGGGTGTAAACAAATAAAAATATAAGTAAAGTGGAGGTATGGTAAATAAATAAAATGTCTTTTTATACTTACTGAAAAGGTATGGTAAATAAATAAAAATATAAATAAACTAGACACATGGTAAATAAATAAAACCTCTTTTTATATTTAGTCCATAACCCTCGTTCTATTTATGAAGGCTCAAGAAAGAGGTTTTATTTAAGTGAATCCTATGGGCCAAATACCATATTTGTAAAAGAGGTATGGTGAATTAATAAAAATATAAATAAACGAGAGGTATGGTAAACAAATAAAACATTTTTTTATATTTACTCCATAAGTCACCTTATATTTACGAACACTCAAAAAATGTGTTATATTTAGGTGAAACCTATTGGCAAAATACTATGGGAAAAATACCATGGACTAGATTGTTATTAATACCATGCAAAAAAACATTATTAACCCTAATTTTAGTATTGATAAAAATAAAAATGGCACATGGTATTGACCCATTGTATTCACCAAAATGGCACATGGTATTGACCCATGGTATTCACCTGGAATGTAGCCTATTTAAATGGGGGAATTAAACCAGCATAGATCCATCTTTACTCTAGATCTACGAGAGGTATCAAATATCGTGATATGCAAACTAGCATAGAGTGAAAAAATATTTGATCCGATCAAGAGTAAAAATGGATGTTGTAATTTAATGTATGTTAAACATTTTAGCTTGGTTAAAATAAAAAATAAAATAAAAATCAACTATTAATTTTATTAATTTTTATATATTACTAATAGTAATTTTTAAGCTCTAGGTTTATGATAACCCATGATATTGGCCCATGGTAATACCATGGTATTCATGTGAGCATAGACTATTTAAAGGGGAAATTCTATCATCTTTGATCCATCTTAATTCTGGGTCTACCAAGTGCTCAAAGGGATAAATAGATTTCATCCCCCTAAGAGTGGTAGATGTGGAGTTAAGATGGATATAGGTTGGTTTTTATGATAATGAAGATATTAAATAGACTTAGGAAATTATATTGTAAAAACATCTTAAGGTGAATGGTTAAAGCATAGACATTGGACAAGTATATTTGTATACTTCTGTTTTAAACTGAAACAAATCCAGGGCTAAAAGGAATGGATTGATGGCACTAGTCATCCTTCTATAACTTTCCAACATATGATGGAGTAAACAGATTGTAATTTGGGTAATTTTTCTAATTGCAAACAGGAAAATACTTGTGGATTGGCAGGGTGGTTACGAGGTCCCTAAAAGTGATGAATTTGAATTTTTCTTAGTTTTATATATAGTATTAGGTTTTTTTCTCATGCTTTCTGTGAATGGAATAGGTGAAATTTATCCTACACCCACTAGGTTATCGATATGTAATTTCGGTAATTTTGATTTCAAAAGATATTTTAAAGAAATGCAATGATTTCATTTGTGTGTTCAATAAACACAAGATTTTATAATTGAGTAAAATATTCGCCAAAAAATTATATATACATATCATATTATTGATAAAATCGCCTTCCATTTTTCCTATATACCATGGAGATTCGCCCATTTATTATACATGTAAATTTAGGGGGGCTTCTTAAAATTTTCCCTGATGCAGAAACTTGGTTCTGTGATCCCCCAATACTGCTTCGGGTGAGACTACAACTTGCACTATGCAGGTTGTTTCTGAAAGGGCCAGCAGTTAGGGTTTTGTTGATTGGCACAACTAAATTTTTTTCAGGTAAACCCAATGCGACTATGCTGGAAACACAAAAAGCGTTGAACAATGAGTTTAAGAAACCTAAATTGCAAGCCAAATTAGTGACAGAGTTTAAAAAATTCTAGCAGAGGGTAAATGAGTTTGCGTGGGAGTTTGATCAAAGACTGAAGTGTCTGATTCAACTGGCTAATATGAAGATCACAGATGATCAACACAAAGGCTAGTACATTGCTTCACTATTGCCTCATCTAGGATTGCCACTGTCTCAACAGAAAATAGGAACGCAAGCTGAAGCCTTAGAGATTGCGATGAGGTTGGAGGCTTCACCCGTGCAAGATATGAATATGGAGGTGCAACAGATTCTATCACAATTACATAGCTTACACACGGAGTTGCAACATCTCAAGAAAGGAAAGGAAGTCCAGCAAGAGGTGCATGTAGAAGTCTGGTGCTTGAAATGCAAGGGCCATGTCTATCAGAATTATCTTATAGGGGGAGGCCCTATCCTCATGAAACCAGAAAACAATGTTGGGCCGAGTGCGGGGGTAGGATTATGGTGTGCTATTTGTCAAATTTTTGGGAAACATGCGATGGATAATTGTCATCTTCTGCAAAAAAAAATGCAGAACCCGCGGTAGTTGTTTTTCACTTTCTGCAAATCGGTAGGACATGATGAGCGCCACTGTCAAAGATATGAATTGATGATGGAAAGGACCCTTACGTATAAGATGTAGGTAGAAAATAGGCCTCAATATTATAGCACAACTGCAATGCGCAGAGGATTTCAAGGCCGGGGAAGAGGGAGAGGAGGAGGAGCTAGAAGGGGTCGTGGTCAGATCATTTGTCACAACTGTGGAGAAGCAGGTCATTCCTCTTGTGACTATTAGAATTCGACACACCCTTCCTGTCATTATTGCAGGTAGTTTGACCATGTCATACAATGTTGTCCAATACTTATCGTGAAGATGCAAGAAAAGAAGACTCAGACCGAGAAACCTACACATAACATCCAAATGATGAGGTTGCAGCCTCACAAAGATGAGCCTAGTGTTAATATTGTTACATGAAGAGGTATCGGCACTGGAGAAGACAAGGGGAAGCAACCAAAAGTTGATGGATGGGTACGCAAGGCTATTGACAAAGAAGTGGGGCTTGATCTAAGAAAGCAAAGGAAAATTTTATGGAGGCTAAGAAGAGCTTTGCGGAAGCCTCTACATCCGGAAATCAGGGAAAATCCAGAGGAAACGATAATGTGCAGGACATAGATCCTTCATTGTTAGTGACATTTTTGAAGACTTGTATGAAGCTTCTAAGGAACAGGAAGGTAGTGGAAGGGCTACAGGAACTAATAGATAATTGAAAGGGTAAAAATAAACCTCTGTCGGAACAACGCATAGTACACAAAGTAGGAAAAAGCAAGAAGCGAACCAGTCACTGATGAGCCTCATCATTGGGTAACTATATGGACCTTAATGCACCTCGTAGCTTAGTCAAATCAACTCTTATCATAATTTATTACATATTTTGATTATATTTTGTTTAATGAGATGAGTGAGAGTGAGATATTATGCCTAGTGGACTAATGTGCATTGATTGCAAGTTTGTGAGAGAAAATCATGGAATTTTGGCTAATTAAGGGTTGAAACTCGAAAGAGATAAGGAGGAGAGATTGTAGGAGGTATATCCTCCTCATTTACTCCTCCCTCATTCAAATATTCCTCCATCAATCACACTAGCTCAGAGTACAAGCATCCAACTCATGGAGATCAAAAGGAAATCGAGAAAGTGACAGTTAAAAAGCTAGTTTATCTCGATTTTGGGAGCCGAGCCTCCCTAGATTTAAGGAAGTCGCTGGGGAATTCAGTTATATAAATAAAGAGGCCTAGAGCCTCATTAGGATTCGAATTTTTGTTGTAAAAACACTAGTCAATTTCGAGTTCAAGACTTGTGGAAGACATTGTTATGTAATTTTCTCTTTTGATAATGAGAATGAATAATTCCTTGATCTAACACTGAGTTAACTCAGAGGGATGAAGCTCCTGGGTTAGGGACCAAACCTAGCAACAAAGTCTCCTCTTCTTGTATTTTCATGCTTAGATTGAATTCATAGATTAATGGTTGAATTGTCTTTAGAATTATTTCACTACAAGTAGTGTAGATTTGATTAGTTTTCTTATTAGTTTGCTTCCATTTGTGCTTTACTTCAGTAGTAGTTTAGAAGAGATAAAAGAATGTAAAAAAGATGTCAATAGGTGGTTTTTGCCTCACTCATTCCTTCAGGGATCATGGTTTGAGGAAAGAACTCCTATGCAACCCCAAAAAGACAAAATTCTAGTTTCTCATGGAATTTAGGGTTTTCTATACTTAGGCCAACATTTGATCAGTTTGCAAGAGTAGGATTTAGTTATCATTTATTCTACCTTCAGTATTACATTAGATCTCATCAATGTTCCATATTATTCTGCAATTTCTCCTCATGCATAAAGTAGGCAGCTAGCTCATGAAATTCTGTTTTCCTTAGATAATTGAAATTCTTCTTGTTTACATGATTTTTGGGTAAATGTCAATGTTTGATGTAGTGCAGGTGTTTTAGAAGTACAGAGAGATTTCATAGTCAGAAACCTCATTCCAACTTCATCCATCCATGATCATTCTTTTCTTTCACTAAAACCCTCACCAATTTCATCATTTCACAAGGAAACTTCTCCAAGCTTGTTGAGCAAATCCAACCATCTCCCAACCTTGGTTTTGAGTTCTGAAGTGGTCCTAGGCACTCCCTTGCCTCATTCCATCCACCAACCACCTTCCCTAAGCCTTCCATCACCTTGAACACCCATCCTTTCACTCTCGGCTGTAGCCTATAGAAATACAGGGGATCCTGTAGGTTTTCAACACATCCTATAGAACGCATTAGGACATCCTGTAGGTTTACCTGTAACAACCTCTTTTGAGGCTGAATTGAGGAAAAAGCCTCTAGGAAGCTAGAAAAGGTCCCATACTGGTCTCCCAACATTCTTTCCATTCACCATCATCCCTAAGCCACCTGCCACATCACCAAAATAGATTAGCTTTCACACTTTCACATAAAAAAAGACAAAAAGAAAAATAAAATTATTTTATTCATTTACATACACAGCAATAGAATGTTTGATGCTTTGAATTTGCAAGCTTAGGATAGTAGATTTGCATACATGTTAACTTAGCATTCTTTTAAAGCATAGCCTCTTAGCAATCATTTTGAAAATGGTGTGTTTGAGCATTTTCTTTCAGTCTTTTTCCTTACTATGGTAGACAAGATTTATCTTAGAGTAGATTTCTCTTCCCTCATTAGTAATCAATCTTCTTCTGAATCCATAGAAGTCTGGTTTGAAAAACCTTAGTATTCTATCGCTAGCTTAGCAGTGACAAAGAGTAGATCCATCACATTTACTTGTGTATACAGTGCTGTCACCTTCAAGTTTGTACAAACCCCGGGTTGATAAAGTAAAGTTGGTAGCCCCAGGAGTTGCAACATTATTGTTGTAATACTGGTGCTCATCACTCTTTGGTGTTGTTTTCAAGGAGGTGTCTAAGTAATATGTGATTACTGCTTTCTTTCTTCCATTTCTTGCCTCTAATATTTTGCTATTAGTTTCATTTCTATAAAAGTAATTTAGATTTCTTTCTTTTCCATTCTGCATTCTTTGATTTCCTTTCCATTTTTCAAGTAAGATTTCATTCAAGCAGTTAGTTTTCATTCAGTCTACAATTTCAATTTTGCAATTATTTTCAAATCTTGAAAAAAAACACAAAACAAAACAAAAACTCTTCTTTCATGCCTTCTAGGAATAGGGATAACTTAGGGAAATTTTTTCCAAACACTCCCACTTCTTCAAACAGCCAGCCTTCCCTCTTCTTCAGTGGCTATGAATTGGAGGAACCCTTAGGTGAACAACCAGATATATTTGAAGAGCCTACAGGAGTAGAAGAAGAAGAAGAACCCATTCCAACTGACCCAATGGCTGAAAATAGAAATGATAGAGGAAATAGAGAAAGAGTTGAGGGTGCCTTCCCCATCAGAGAAACCAATGGGGATACGAAGATGAAGAATATAAGCCCCTCTTCCCTTCCTCATTTCTATGGCCTAACCTCAGAATATCCAGACACTTTCTTGTTTTAGTTTTTTGCCATATGTAGAACCTATGATTACACCAATGATGAGCAGAAGTTGAAACTATTCCCATCCACTCTCAAGGATGCAGTGTTGCACTGGTTCATGGGTTTACCTGGGGATAGCATTACAGCTTGGGCTCAGATGCAGCAAGCCTTCAACAACAAGTATCGAGACTACTGCAGGTCTAAAGACACTAAAGAGGAGTTTCTTAGGATGACCTTATGGCATGATGAATCTCTAGAGGATTGTGAAGAAAGATTCCAACTTAGCTACAAAAGGGCTAGGTGCACACTTGACCCTGAGTCACTGAAGCTAGTTCTTCTTAGAGGGGTAAGTGAATATATTCTGGATACCCTAAACTTGTTAGTAGGAGGGGACATCTACCAGCTACCCTATGAAGATACTAAGACCATCTTTAGGAACCATTCTAGTGCAGCTAGGAAAAAGGGTAGGTGTAGTCAACCTATGGTTAGTCCATCCTCTTCCAATACATCCATTAAGGGTGAAATTGGAAACATGCTGGAAGATTTCAAGAGTGAGATGCTACAAATCCTTGCTATACAAATGGACACTATGGAACTTAAGAGAAAACAGGAGGAAGCAAAGATATCCTTAGCCATTTTCTGTCTAGATGCACAAGGAGGCACCCTAGGAATGAATGTCCATTAAACCTGATTGAAGTTTGCTTAGTCTGTGAAGAAAACCACTCCACAAACAAGTTCCCTTCGCTACCTGGACTAAAAGCTATATATCAGGGAGTTGAAGGGGTGACTAAACAACTCTACTAAATAAATCAAAGGAGACCTCATGGACCTCGGCCATACCAGCAGGGCATGCATGGGTCATCCCATGCATATTACAACCCTAACCAAACCACATCCATTCCCTCTTGGGGGGCCCTACCCATCCTTCCTAGTCTACACCTCCTCCTTATTCCTTTGCACCTTAGTATCATTCCCAGCCATCCAGCCAGTCATTTCAACCATATGCTCCGCCACAGCCTTAGTGGAATGCATCGCCCCAAGGGCAGAGGGCCCCATACAACAATGCTCCAGATTTATTCCCTTCACCACCTTCTCAACCAAAAATTTTACACCTTGCTCCACCTAAACAACCACAAATGCCTACCCAGCCAAATCTGAACCGGAACAATAGATAGGCACAACAAGTATACAGTGGAGATACATCTTATCCTGCTTATGCTGTGGAGATTTAGGAAATCAACTTGAGATCTGGGAGAGTACTCTCGGACAACCAACCTCTACCTCCACCTAGGAGAGTGAGGAAGAAAGAGAGGAAAGCATGCCTAAAGTAAATCCACCACCCTTTCCTGATAGATTAACTCAATCAATCCAGCCTACCATGGAAGAGACTTGACTTCTAGGGGAATTAAAAAATCAATGTGTCAAAATTCCACTTCTCCAAGCTATAAAAGATGTACCTATTTGCAACAAGTTGATTAAGGAGAAGTGCTTCAAACATCCAGGGAGGAGAAAAAGAGATGCCCCTACCATTAATGTCATTGGAAAACTGTCCGACTTAATGTTGGGGCAAGTAATTTGTCCAAAGTATTTGGACCCTGTAAGCCCTGTAGTATATGTGCACATCAATGGAACCATTGTCCCAAACACTTTGATTGATCTTGGGGCTTCCATTAATGTGATGACCAAGGAGACCATGCTCAAGCTCAACCTCCAGGGTTCATTGAGAAAGACCGCAATAGTCCTGCAACTTGCAGACCGTTCCCCAGTGACCCCTGAGGGCATTGTGGAGGATGTGATGGTCTCCAATGAGTCTTGGGAGTACCCTACAAATTTCCTAGTTCTCCAGCCTATGGCCAAGATTACTAGTTACCCTCTCATCCTTGGGAAGCCTTGGTTATCCACTCCCAATGCCTACATTAGTTGTAGGGCTGGAAATATGCAGGGTACTCCCAAGAGTCAATGGAGACCATCACATCCTCCACAATCCCCTCAGGGGTCATTGTGGAACGATCTGCAAGTTGTAGGACTGTTTTGATCTTTCTCAATGAACCCTGGAGGTTGAGCTTAAGCATGGTGTCCTTGGTCATCACATTAATGTCAGCCCCAAGATCAATCAAAGTGTGTGGGAAAATGGTGCCATTGATGTGCACATCTACTACAGGGCTTCCAGGGTCCAAATACTTTGGACAAATTACCTGCCCTAGCATTAAGTGGGACAGTTGTCCATTGACATTAATGGTAAGGGAATCTCTTTTTTTCCTCCCTAGATGTTTGAAGCACTTCTCCTTTATCAACTTGTTATAAATAGGTACATCTTTTATAGCTTAGAGAAGTGGATTTTGACACATAGATTTTTCAATTCTCCAAGAAGTTCAATCTCTTCTCGGGTAGGCTGGATTGGTTGACTTAATCTATCAGGAAAGGGTGGTGGATTTAATTTAGGCATGTTTTCCTCTCTTTCTTCCTCACTCTCCCTATGTGGAGGTAGAGGTTGGTTGTTCAGGAGTACTCTCCCAAATATTAGGTTGATTTCCTGAATCTCCATAGCATAAGAAGGATAGGATGTCTCTCCATTGTATACTTGTTGTGTCTGTCTATTGTTCAGGTTCGGATTTGGCCGGGTAGGCATCTGGGATTGTTTAGATGGAGAAAGGTGTAAAAGCTATGGTTGAGTAGGTGGTGAAGGCAATAAAGCTAGAGAATTGTTGTATGGGGGCCTCCACCCTTGGGGCGGTGCATTCCACTTAGGATGTGGCAAAGCAGATGGTTGAAATGACTGGCTGGCCAGCTGGGAATGATACTGAGGTGTAAAGGACCAAGGAGGAGGTGTAGACTAGGGAGGATGAGCAACACTTTCAGTATGGGGGTGATGATGAGCCTCATCATTGGGAAACTATATGGACCTTAATCCACCTCCTAGCTTAGTAAAATCAACTCTTCTCACAATGTATTACATATTTTGATTATATTTTGTTTAATGAGATGAGTGAGAGTGAGATATTATGCCTAGTGGACTAATGTGAATTGATTACAGGTTTGTGAGAGAAAATCATGGAATTTTGGTTAATTAAGAGATGAAACTCGAATGAGACAAGGAGAGATTGTAGGAGGTAGATCCTCCTCATTCACTCCCTCATTCAAATATTACTCCATCAATCACACTAGCTCGGAGTACAAGCAGCCAAGTCATGGAGATCAAAAAGCAGCCGAGCAAGTGACACCTAAAGAGCTAGTTTATCTCAAGCTTGGGATCTGAGCCTCCATAGATTTGAGGAAGTCATTGTGGACTTCAGTTTCATAAATAAAGAGGCCTAGAGCCCCATTAGGATTCAAATTTTTGCTGTAAAAACACTAGTCAATTTTGAGTTCAGGACTTGTGGAAGACATTGTTGTGTGATTTTCTGTTTTGATAATGAGAATGAGAAATTCCTTGATCCAGCACTGAGTTAACTCAGAGGGATGAAGATCTTGAGTTAGGGCCCAACCCTAGAAGAAAAGGTTCCTCCTCTTGTATTTGTATGATTAGATTGAATTCATAGATTAATGGTTGAATTGTCTTTAGAATTATTTCAGTGCAAGTAGTGTAGATTTGATTAGTTTTCTTATTAGTTTGCTTCCATTTGTGCTTTACTTCAAGAGTAGTTTAGAAGAGATAAAGGAATATCAAAAAAATGTAAATAGGTGGTTTTGGCCTCACTCCTTCCTTCAAGGATCATGGTTTGAGGAAAGAACTCTTATGCGGCCACAAAAAGACAGAATTCTAGTTTCTCATGGAATTTAGGGGTTTCTGTACTTAGGCCAGCATTTGATCAGTTTGCACGAGTAGGATTTAGTTATCACTTCTTCTACCTTCATTTTTGCATTAGATATCATCAATGTTCCATATTATTCTGCAAGTTCTCCTCATGCATAAAGTAGGCAGCTAGCTCACGAAACTTGTTTTTCCTTAGATAATTGAAATTCTTCTTGTTTACATGATTTTTGGGTAAATGTCAATGTTTGATGTAGTGCAGGTGTTTCAGAAGTATACAGAGATTTCATAATCAACAACCTCATTCCAACTTTATCCATCCATTATAATTCTTTTCTTTCACTAAAACCCTCACCAATTTCATCATTTCACAAGGAAACTTCTCCAATCTTGTTGAGCAAATCCAACAATCTCCCAACCTTGGTTTTGAGTTCTGAAGTGGTCCTAGGCACTCCCTTGCATCATTCCATCCACAAACCACCTTCCTTAAGCCTTCCATCACCTTCAAAACCCATCCTTTTTCTCTCCGTTGTATCCTGTAGAAATACAGGGGATCCTGTAGGTTTTTAGGACATCTTGTAGAACACATTAGGACATCCTATAGGTTTACCTGTAGTGGCCTATTTTGAGGCCAAACTAAGGAAAAATCCTCTAGGAAGCTAGAAAATGTCCTTACTAGTCTCCCCAACCTTCTAGTCATTCACCATCATCCCTAAGCCACCTAACACATCACCAACAGGGAAAATTTTAAGAATCCCCCTAAATTTATAAATATAATAAATGGGCGAATATCCATGGTATATAGGAAAAATGGAAGGCGATTTTATCAATAATATAATATGTATATATAATTTTTTGGCGAATCTCTCACCAGGCATGGCGAATATTTTACTCAATTATAAAATCTTGTAAGATCTTGGTGAGTCTTTCACTAAATAATAAAACTTTGTAAAGTCCTAGTGAATCTTAGCATAGGCTACATGCTGGTTTAATTCCCCCATTTAAATAGGCTACATTCCAGGTGAATACCATGGGTCAATACCATGTGCCATTTTTATTTTTATTAATTCTAATATTAGGGTTAATAATGGTTTTTTGCATGGTATTAATAACAATCTAGTCCATGGTATTTGTCCCATAGTATTTTGGCCACAGGTTTCACCTAAATATAACCCATTTTTTGAGTGTTCGTAAATATAAGGTGACTTATGGAGTAAATATAAATAAATGTTTTATCTGTTTACCATACCTACCTCTCGTTTATTTATATTTTTATTAATTTACCATACCTCTTTTACAAATATGGTATTTGGCCCATATGATTCACTTAAATAAAACCTCTTTCTTGAGCCTTCATAAATAGAACGAGGGTTATGGACTAAATATAAAAAGAGGTTTTATTTATTTATGATACGTCTAGTTTATTTATATTTTTATTTATTTACCATACCTTCTGAGTAAGTATAAAAAGATGTTTTATTTATTTACCATACCTCCACTTTACTTATATTTTTATTTGTTTACACCCTTACATGTATATAAGGTGACTTATGGAGTAAATATAAAAAATGTTTTATTTATTTACCATACCTCTCATTTATTTATATTTTTATTAATTTACCATACCTCTTTTATAAATATGGTATTTGGCCCATAGGATTCACTTAAATAAAATCTATTCTTGAAAATGGGCAAATGGATTCACTTAAATAAAACCTATTCTTGAAAATGGGCGAATGGAAGGTTGTAAGTCCTAATTTCAAGGGCTAAATTTACCTTTTTTACCCTCTCCATTAAAATAAGGTGGCCTATTTGAGGTGATTTGTAAAAATGTACTATGATACGAAATATTCGCCCACTAAAAATTTAAAACCCCTTAATTTCGCCAAATGGCGAACACTCGCCCCTAAAATTATCCTTGATCACCAAAAGAGATTATCTTTCACACTTTCACATAAAAAAAGACAAAAACAAAAACAAAATTATTTTATTCATTTACATACACAGTAGTAGAATGTTTGATGCTTTTAATTTGCATTCTTAGGACAATAGATTTTTCATACATGTTAACTTAGCATTCTTTTAAAGCATAGCCTCTTAGCAGTCATTTGGAAAATGGTGTGTTTTATCATTTGATTTCAGTATTTTCCTTACTACAATAGACAAGCTTTCTCTTAGAGTAAATCTCTCTTCCCTCATTGGTAATAAAGCTTCTTCTGAATCCATAGGAGTCTGGTTTGAAAAACCTTAGTGGTCTATCGCCAGCTTAGCAGTGACAAAGATCAGACCCATCACATTTACTTGTGTATACAAAATTGTCACCTCCAACTTTGTACGAACCCCAGGTTGATAAAGTAAAGTTGGTAGCCCCAAGAGTTGTAGCATTCTTGTTGTAATGCTGGTGCTCATCAGTCATGAGATGAGACTGACTGTGCAAATTCGAAAGTACGAAATGGATCAAATAATTCTTGATTTAAGATCTGATGCGAAAGTTTTTAAAGAAAACTTGGGAGAGAATGTGGAGACCTATGCTATAGTGGTCTCCTATCCAGCTACAAATGGAAAATCAACAAAAGAGCATTCCTATGGGGCACCTATATGGGATAACGGTAGATATTGAAGGAGAAAATGCCCTGGCTTATTTTGAGGTAATTGAGATAGGTGATGATAGTAACCCGTACCCTGCACTACTTGGCATTGATTGGGCCTTTGACATGGACATGGTCATCGATCTCAAAAAGAGAAGAATGACGTTCGAAAGGAAGGAGCTCAGGGTTATTGTTCCATTAGATCCAATTAAGGGTGCATGATATACTGAAACCATCTGCGATTATGAAGAAGAAGACAACCTAGATCAGATATATAAGATCATTACACGTGATGAGGATTGGATCAGCCCTACAGCGGAAGGAAAAATTGCATAGGATAGGGATAACTCCTACACATCAGATTCTGATGAGGATCTTGAGCATTGGCAAAACCGACTACATGAAGTATCATCGTTGTGTTGTAACATGCTTACAAAGTTTCTTCAATGCGTTATGAAACTAGCTCAAGAAAAGATAGAAAAGATAGATCAACGCCTTAGAATTCAGCCTCTTCGAGGGGGCAACCTCCTTTACATTACATAAATGAACAATTCTTGGATGATTCAAATGACAAAACCTCCTTTCTATATATAGGAGTCTAAGGAGTCACAATATAACCCAGCCGACCTAACAATAATAATATAAAGCCACAAAAATAACAATAGAGGGATTCTATGGGGCACAGTAATAAAAATATGGGGATAATAGGGGCACAACAATATTAATAAGGGGTACAACTACAATAGTAATGGGGTAATCACTAGTATTATAGGGACCCAACATGCCCCTCTCCTTCAAAAAAGTGTTGTCCTCAACGCTTGAGTAGTTCTGGATACTTCTGTATAAAATTCTCATCCTCCCATGTGGAATCTTCAGCGGATAAGTTCTTCCACTTGATAAGATACTCTGAAATTGATCGATTTCGTAGCTGTCGAGTTCTTGTTTCTGTGACTGCTTCCGGTTCCAATATAATTTTTCCTTCCTCGTCAAGTTCTGGCAATATTGTTTGAACTGGGAGCTTGTCGCCTATAACCTTCTTTAAACATGAAACATGGAAAACTGGGTGCAATCGAGAAGCTGCAGGAAGCTCCAATTTGTATGCCATAGTACCAATCTTTTGCAACACCTTGTATGGACCATAATACTTTGGTGATAATTTATTATCCTTCTTAGCTTGCTTGAGGGACATTTGCTTATATGGTTGTAGCCGTAGGAATACCCAATCACCTACATCAAAACTTCTTTCACTGCGATGTTGATCTGCCTGTTGTTTCATTCTATTCTGTGCCAACACGAGGTTATCCTTTAAGAGTTGGAGGACTTGTTGTTGATGTTCGATGTGATGTTCCACTGCTTGAACCTTAGAATTTTCTCTTAAATATGATGTGATGGATGGTGGTTGATACCCATAAAGTGCCATAAATGGGGTCATTTTTGTTGCTGTATGGAAGGAAGTGTTATACCACCATTCAGCCAGAGGCAACCATTTGACCCATTGTGTCTGTTTATCAGATACAAAGCAACGAAGATATCCTTCCAAACATTTGTTTACTATCTCAGTTTGCCCATCAGATTGAGGATGATAAGATGAGCTATGAGCTAACTGAGTACCAAGACAAGAAAATAATTCTGTCCAAAAATTTCCAGTGAAAATGGGATCTCTGTCACTTACAATAATCTTTGGGTTTCCATGTAGCTTTTGAATTGTTTCCATAAATGCAGTAGAAACTGTACTGGCTTTAAATGGATGTGATAATGCACAAAAGTGTGCATACTTGGTAAGTCTGTCAACTACCACCATGATGACACTCTTTCCCTCAGACTTGGGTAAACCTGTGATAAAATCCATTGAAACCTCCTCCCAACGTTGGCTTGGAATGGATAAAGGTTGTAATAGACCCGGTGTCTTAATTGTTTCAACTTTATTTTGTTGGCAAACCAAACATTCCGCCACAAACTTTTGAATATCTGATTTAAGGCCATCCCAAAAAAATTCCTTCTTAACCCTGTGGTAAGTTTTTAAAAATCCTGAGTGCCCTCCTAAGGGAGAAGTGTGCAATTCCATAAGAATCTTTTGTTTTAGCTGGGAATTCTTACAGAGGTATAAGCGATCTTTGTACCATAACGAATCATTTTGCCAGCTAAATGTATCAGACATACTGGAATCTTGTTGTAACTTTCGAATAAGTGCCCACACTTCTTCGTCATTCTTCCATTCCTCCCTTGCTTCGTTTATCCAATCTGGTTGGATAATAGAAATGGCACAACAATGCTTCCACATCCTCATCCTTTCTTGAGAGTGCATCTGCCACCACATTTTGCTTCCCTTTTTTGTAGATGATTTCAAAGTCATAACCCAACATCTTTGTGACCCACTTTTGTTGCTCTTCAGAGGATAATCTTTGTTCTAAAAAGTATTTAAGGCTATCATGATCCGTTTTTACCTTGAAGTGTCTTCCCATTAGGTAGGGTCGCCATTTCTTAAGTGCATGGAGTATTGCCAACATTTCCTTCTCATAAATAGCTTTGTGTAAAAACTTTCCCTTGATTGGACGACTTTCAAAAGCAATGGGTCTTTCATCTTGCATTAAAACAACACCAATTCCATTTCCTGAAGCATCACATTCCACAATAAAGGTTTTTGTGAAGTCCGGTGTAGCTAAGACCGGTGCTTGGCACATTGCCTCTTTAAGATGTTCAAAGGCCTTTGTTGCTTCCGGAGTCCATGAAAATGCATCTTTCTTCAATAATGTTGTTAGAGGTGCTGCTATTCTCCCATAATTCTTAACAAACTTGCGATAATACCCTGTCAACCCAAGAAATCCTCGCAGATGCTTTATGGATGTGGGGATTTTCCATTCCTTAATGGCTTTAATTTTGCTAGGGTCTACCTTAACTCCTTCATGAGATACAATATGACCCAATATTCCACCTCTTGGACTCCAAAGAAACATTTGGATCTTTTTGCATATAATTGTTTCTCCTCCAATAGTTGTAGCACCCTGTCAACATGTTCAACATGATCCTTCCAAGACTTGCTGTAGATTAGTATATCATCAAAAAATACTAACACAAATTTTCTAAGGAATGGTTTGAAAATTGAATTCATCAAACCTTGAAATGTTGAAGGTGCATTGGTAAGGCCAAAAGGCATGACCAAAAATTCATAATGACCCTCATGAGTTCTAAATGTTGTTTTCGGAATGTCTTCAATCTTCATTCTGATTTGATGATATCCTGAACGAAGATCCAACTTGGTGAAGTAAATTGATCCATGCAATTCATCCAGTAATTCATCAATGACAGGAATGGGAAACTTATCTTTAATAGTGAGCTTGTTGAGCTCCCTATAATCCGGACACATGCGCCATGATCCATCCTTCTTGTGCACCAATACTACTGGAGCAGAGAAAGAACTTTGACTTGGTTGAATTATACCAGCCTCTAGCATTTCTGCAACCATACGTTCAATTTCACTCTTTTGGACATAGGGATATCTGTACGGCCTGATGTTTGGAGGAACACTTCCTGGAATCAGATGAATAGCATGATCATGATCACGAATAGGTGGGAGACCTTTGGGAGTCTCAAATACCTTGGAATGATTGTCCAAGACTTTTTGGAGATCTGGAGAAATAGATGATTCCAATGTGGAAACATCTAGCGAACATAATTGTGCAATTACACCTCTTTGTTCCTTTTTTAGAAGCTTTGTCATACCATTAGAGCTGATTATCTTTCCTGGTTTCCCTGCAATACCCCTTAATTCAACTTCCTTTCCTTCCACAGAAAATTTCATGAAAAGTTCTTGAAAATTAAAAGCTATTGTACCCAAGGATTGTAGCCATTGGACTCCTAGTACAACATCAACACCTCCCATTGGAATGGAAAGCATTGGGCTAGTCAATACATATTCTCCCATGGATAGCTTGATATTATGGCACTTTCCAAGCAATTTATTGTTCCTCCATTTGCAATCATCACTTGACACTCTGGTGCTGGATATAGGAAGCAATTCAATTCTTTTGCTACCTACAATGAATAAAATTGTGGGTACTTCCTGAATCAATCAACACTATTACCTTTTTCTTCTTGATTTGTCCTTCTATCTTGATGGTTTGAGGAGTGGTAATTCCCGCCAATGCATTACAAGATATGGTCGGATTCATTTGTTCTTCATCTAGGCTTTGTTCCTGGAGTATATCCTCTTCTTTTGACCTTTCTTGCTCCTTTTCTTCTTCCTCTTCACAATCTATGTAGAATAATTTCTTCTCAGCACACTTATGACCTTTAGTGTATTTGCTATCACAACTGTAACAAAGCCCTTTTGCTCTTTTTTCTTCCAATTGTTGTGGTGTCAACCTTATAGGTTGTGGAAGACTAGGGGCAACAACACTTCCGTCTTTATAGTTGTGAGTGGTATGCTTCCTGGTTGCCATAATTTTGCTTTCCATTTTTCTTGCTAACCTGAATGCCTTCTCTAATGAATCAGGTTCCCAAAGGCGAACATCATGTTGGATATTATCCTTTAAAGACCCTATGAACACATCAATCCTATGCTCCTCTGGAATATCTTTTACCCTTATGTTCAATTTTTGGAACTCCTCAATGTGCTCCATTATTGAACCCTTTTGTTTGAGACTTATCAATTGGCTAAAAAAAGTGTTGCTTTTTGTATCCTCATAATGTGCTATCAATTCTTCCGTAAAAATTGCCCAAGTGATAAATTGTTTACGAGAGCAAAGCCATTGATACCATACAAACTGATTTGGTTCCAAATATAAAGTTGCAATACGTACCTTTTGTGTGTTTTGCACATTATTGAGATCGAAAAATTGCTCCATCTGTAATATCCATGTTGCGGGATCCTTGCCATCAAACTTCCTCATATCGATTTTTGGAATATGGTGGGTCTTTGATCCAACATTAGATTCTATGGAATCATGATTAACATTTCTTTTGTTCTCATCATGAGTTTCCTTTACTATCCTTTCACCATTAGTGACCTTTTCTTGTAGCAACTTATTCATATTTATCTTCAATTCTTCCATGTATGTCTTCAAATCTATCTTCAAATCATCCATCTTAGCTTCCACGTCATTCATCTTAGCTTCTACACTTTTATTTGAACAATCCATCTTAGCTTCTATGCCTTTCTTTAAACCATACATCTTAGATTCTGTTCCTTTTTGTGCAAGGGACAGTTGTTGCACTTGGTCTTGTAATTTTGATATATCATGTTGCATTTCTTCCTCTTCTTCATGAGTCATGCTAGAGCTTTCAGGTTCCTTACTAGGTGTTTGCATTTTCTTTCCTCGGGGCATCAGTTACTGATAATAATGCTCTACTATGCCCTTTGAATTCCTTCAAAGTAAATTTTCAAACCAAGCTTAAGAAAAAATTTAAGAAAATCTACACACCTTTTTTCACTTTGTAGGAGCTCGATATTGCCTCTGATGTATCTCTGTACTTTCCAATCATCTAGATCTAAATTTGTGACTTGCAGTAGCCCTCTGTGTCCTCTTTCCAATGCCACAAGTCTGACCCAAATTGGATTCTCCAAGGAAGAGTTATGCGAACTCTCCCACAGTGACTTGATTATAGACTAGTTTAGTAGAGCTAATTTGTATGACTTGCCACGAGTCACTGTTTCGACCTTTGGATCTGAAAAATGCATACAAGAAATGACAGTCTGTCCTCTTTCTATACCTTCTTATGAAATTTCAATCCGATCCCCAGAGAGAAAGTTATGATGATTTTCCCCAGGTCACCTGTTTGGAATGTAATTCAGGAGTCTGCAAAAAAACCAACTTCCTCAGATCATATCTCCACAAATATAGTGCGAAAAGCTCTGAAATTCGGACCCAGGTTCAGCGCAATTTCTTCTCAAATGGGTTTTTTTTGCAACTTCTGAAACGTCACAGAAAAAAAGTTATAGCGAAAATGCCACGATGACCTGTTTGGAGCAGCGAAACCCTAGAATCCAAAGCTCTGATACCAAATGTTATGAAACCAGCTCAAGAAAAAGATAGAAAAGATAGATCAACGCCTTAGAATTCAGCCTCTTCGAGGGGGCAACCTCCTTTACATTACATAAATGAACAATTCTTGGATGATTCAAATGACAAAACCTCCTTTCTATATATAGGAGTCTAAGGAGTCACAATATAACCCAGCCGACCTAACAATAATAATATAAAGCCACAAAAATAACAATAGAGGGATTCTATGGGGCACAATAATAACAATATGGGGATAATAGGGGCACAACAATATTAATAAGGGGTACAACTACAATAGTAATGGGGTAATCACTAGTATTATAGGGACCCAACACAATGCATATCCACAGAGGTACAAAATTTACCTTATTATGATGGTTTAGAATATGTTAATTTGTTTTTGGATAAGTTTGAAATGGATGTACCAGAGGAACAATGGTTCCAAGCTCTAGATATTGCACTGTGAGCTATACCTGCTCGTTGGTGGGGTATGCATAAGGACAACTTCGTTGATTGGAAGGAGTACCGAAGAATGATGAAGTTGAGGTTTGGGTACGCCAATACCTGCTTGGTGGAGAAATACACAGGGAAGGATGATCCACGTGAGAATTTGGCATGATGGATGAAATCCTAGGGAGAAGAACCACAATTGGAGTGGGTTCACATATTTTTTCATACTTTGGACACCATCCCAATGAACTAGTATTTGGAAACTGAGTTATGACATGGGATGGCCGAATGGGATATCCTGAAGGAAAGATTTTTGTTGACTTTCAACTTTGAAGATGGGTTTCAATGCATAGATGAAGCACTGTAGACGATCAAAGCTATGATATTCAAGATGCCTGAAGAACTAGTTGCATGGGTACAACCAGATTGGAGTATGCAGCTGCGCCATGCGCTCGAATGTTATAATGTGGTCACTGAGGAGGGTGAAGAATATCCCAGAGAGATCAACATCATCGAGTCTAAAGGACAACGTGAAGTCAAGGGTCCTAAGGGGGATATCCTTGATATATCAGAGCCTTTAAAGACAAAACAAGTGAATATTGGATCAGAAACCCATCCAAATTTTGCGAAGATAGGCGACTATTGGGATGAATATATAGTTGATAAAGTCACAGAGCTATTGCGCGAATATCAAGACTTGTTTCACACCAAGTTCTTTGATCTAAAAGGGATAGTAGGGAATCTAGGAGTCATGAATATTACTTTAAAGCCATATGCGAAGCCAGTATAGCAATGACCCTACTGATTAAATCCCAAATATAAATAAAATGTGCACAAGGAGTTGGATAATAAATTGGAAGTTGGGATGATTGAACCTGTGGAGGAGTTAGACTGGGTGAGTCCCATGGTGGTTCAGGAAAATAAGCAGTAGGATGAAATTCAGATATGCGTAGACTTGAGGAAGTTGAATGACACATGCATCCATGATCCATTCCCTACGCCATTTACAAATGAGGTACTAGAGAATGTTGGAGGGTAGGAAGCCTACTCGTTCACAGTTGGATTCTCAAGGTACCATCAAATCAAGATCGCACCAGAGGATTAGAGCAAGGCCACCTTTTCAACTGACTCGGATTGTTTTTAATACACAGTGATGCATTTTGGTCTCAAGAATGCGCCCGAAATATTTTCACTTGTAGTAATTGTGGCGTTCAAGGAATTTATCCACAAATTTTTGGAGGTCTACTTTGATGACTGAACAATGTTCGGATTGGTAAAGTGCCATGTTGCTAGTCTGCGTCTCATGTTGGATACCTGTCAAAGACATCATATCACCCATAACTTGAAGAAGTGCATCTATGTACCATATCAGATACTCATGGGTCATGTGGTTTGCAAGTAGGGATTGATGGTAGACCCTGCCAAGATTGCAGTCATCATCAATTTGGAGGCCTCGAAGAACATTAAGCAGTTGCACGCAACATTGGGTCATACTGGATATTACAGGAAGTTCATCAAGGCATATGCAAAAATAACTGCATCGATGGAAAGACTATTGAAAAAGGATGCAACATTTTGTTGTGATGAGGATTGCTAGAAAAGTGTGGGTGTTTTGAAGGAGAAAATGGTTACTGCACCCATTTTAGTATTCCCAAATTGGAAGAAGGAGTTTCATGTTCATGTAGATGCATTCTGTATTGCCTTATGTGCGGTACTGAACCAACCAAGCGAAGAAGATATTGACCACCCTATAGAATTTGCGAGTAGGAATTTGTCGAAGGTAGAAAAGAACTACTCAATCACAGAGCACGAAGAACTAGCGATGGTCTATGCGCTATAGAAATTTTAGTACTATCTGTTAGGAGCGCACTTCAAAATGTATATGGACCATTCTTCTTTGAAATATTTGGTCAAAAAAATCTGTGTTGGGGGGGAATATTTGCAGGTGGTTGTTGTTGCTCCAGGAATATGATTTTGAGGTAATTGTGAAGCCAAGATTCTTGAATGCTGGTCCTGATCACCTCTCACGGATTGAGACTAGTGATGATCCTACAAGTTTGGAGGAAGGGTTTCTTGATGTGAAGTGCTTCATTGTTTGTGTCGCAGATGATCACTTCACATATATAATTCATTTTTTGTCTATAGGTACAGCCCTGGAAGGATATTAAATGCAACAAAAGAAAGAATTGGTGGTCTGGGGAACTGGTTTTCATGTGATTTTCGGACATTTATACAAAATGGGCTCTATTGAAATATTGCATAGATATGTGTTGGTGTATGAATGGCCAAGAATTTTGGCAGAAGCACATGGAGGAATAATAGGAGGAAATTACGCAGGGAGAGCGACTGCACAAAAAATCCTACATGCAGGACTTCGGTGGCTTACTATGCATAAGGATTCTAAGACCTACTGCAGGGCATGCGTTGTTTGTCAAAGAACAGAGAGACCATCACAAAGAGATTAATTGCCCCTAAATATGAAAGTTGCATGTGTTTGACAAATGGGTGATAGAATTTGTGGGTCCAATACAACCACTCTGGAAAAAGACAGGGGATAGATCAATTATCACCACGAATGAATACTTGACTAGGTGTGTGGAGGCACAATCTATGAAAGACTATAGCACATCTACAACCGTAAAGTTTTTTATGAAGCCAACTCACAAAAAGATAGAAAAGAAACATCAACGCCTTAGAAATCAACCTCTTTGAGGGGGAACGTCCTTTACATTACACAAATGAACAATTATTTGATGATACAAATGAAAAAACCTCCTTTTTATATATAGGAGTCTAAGGGGTCACAATATAATCAAAGCTGACATAACAATAATAATATAAGGGCACAAGAATAAAAATATTGGGCTTCTATTGGGCACAATAATAACAATATGGGGACAATATGGGCACAAGAATAAAAATAATGGCTACAATGACAATAGTAATGGGGGAATCACTAGTATTATAGGGACCTAATATGCCCCTCTCCTTCAAAAAAGTATTTTCCTCAATGCTTGAGTAGTTCTGGATGCTTTTGTATAAAATTCTCATCCTCCGACGTGGAATCTTTCATGGGTAAGTTCTTCCACTTGACAAGATACTCTGAAATTGATCGATTTCGTAGCTATCGAGTTCTTGTTTTTGTGACTGATTTAGGTTCCAATATGATTTTTCCTTCCTCATCATGTTCTGGTAATATTGTTTGAACTAGGAGCTTGTCACCAATAACCTTCTTTAAGCATGAAATGTGGAAAACTAGGTGCACTCAGGAAGCTGCAGGAAGCTCCAATTTGTATTCCATAATACCAATATTTTGCAACAACTTGTACACACCATAATACTTTGGTTATAATTTATTATCCTTCTTAACTTGCTTGAGGGACATTTTTTTATATTGTTGTAGCCATAGAAATACCTAGTCACCTATATCAAAACTTCTTTCATAGCGATGTTGATCTGCTTGTTGTTTCATTCTATTCTATGCCAAAGTTAGGTTATCCTGTAAGAGTTGGAGAACTTGTTGTTGATGCTTGATGTGATCTTCCACTACTTTAACCTTAGAATTTTCTCTTAAATATGATTTGATGGATGGTGGGTGATATCCATAAAGTTCCATAAATGGGGTCATTTTTGCTGCAGTATGGAAGGAAGTGTTATACTACCATTCAAACAAAGGCCACAATTTGACCCATTATGTCTATTTATCGAATACAAAGCAACAAAGATATCCTTACAAAAATTTGTTTACTACCTCAGTTTTTCCATCAGATTGAGGATGATAAGATGAGCTATGAGCTAACTAAGTACCAAGACAAGAAAATAATTATGTCCAAAAATTTCTAGTGAAAATGGATCTCTGTCGCTTACAATAATCTTTTGGTTTCCAAGTAGCTTTTGAATTGTTTCCATAAATGCAGTAGAAACTGTTATGGCTTTAAATGGATGAGATAATGCACAAAAGTGTGCATAATTGGTAAGTTTTTCAACTACCACCATGATGACACTCTTTCCTTCATACTTGGGTAAACCTATGATGAAATCCATTGAAACCTTCTCCCAACGTTGACTTGGAATGGATAAAGGCTGTAATAGACCCGGGGTCTTAATTTTTTCAACTTTATTTTGTTGTCAAACCAAACATTCCACCACAAACTTTTGAATATCATATTTAAGGCCATCCCAAAAAAACTCCTTCCTAACCCTATGATAAGTTTTTAAAAATCCAGAGTGCCCTCCTAAGGGAGAGGCGTACAATTCCATAAGAATATTTTGTTTGAGTTTGGAATTATGACATAGGTATAAGCCATCTTTGTACCATAGCAAATCATTTTTCTAGATAAATGTATTAGATGTATTGGGATCTTGTTGTATATTTTGAATGAGTGCCAACACTTCTTCATCATTCTTCCATTCATCTCTTTCTTTGTTTATCCAATCTTGTTGGATAATAGAAATGAAACAAATAAATGCTTCCACATCCATGCAATTCATCCAATAGTTCATCAATGACAGGAATGGGAAATTTATCTTTAATAGTGATCTTGTTGAACTCCCTATAATTCGGACACACATGCCATGATCCATCCTTCTTGTGCACCAATACTACTGGAGCAAAGAAAGAACTTTGACTAGGTTGAATTATACTAGCCTTTAGCATTTATGTAACCATACATTCAATTTCACTCTTTTGGGCATAGGGATATCTATAAGGCCTCATGCTTGGAGGAACACTTCCTAGAATCAAATGAATAGCATGATCATGATCATGAATAGTTGGGAGACCTTTGGGAGTCTCAAACACCTTGGAATGAATGTCCAATACTTTTTGGAGATCTGGAGAAATAGATGATTTTGATGTGGGAACCTCTAGTGAACATAATTGTGCAATTACACCTCATTGTTATTTCTTTATAAGATTTTTCATTCCATTAGAACTGATTATATTTCATGGTTTCCTTGTGATACCTCTTAATTCTACATCCTTTCCTTATAATGAAAATTTCATGAAAAGTTCTTGAAAATTAAAAGCTATTATACCCAATGATTGTAGCCATTGGACTCCTAGTAAAACATCAACACCACCCATTGGAATGGAAAGCATTGGGTTATTCAATACATATTCTCCCATGGATAGCTTGATATTATGGCACTTTCCAAAGCAATTTATGGTTCCTCCAATTGCAGCCATCACTTGACACTCTTGTGCTGGATATAGGAAGCAATTCAATTCCTTGGCTATCTTACAATGAATAAAATTATGGGTACTGCCTGAATTAATCAACACTATTACATTTTTCTTCTTGATATGTCCTTCTATCTTGATAGTTTGAGGAGTGGTAATTACGACAAATGCATTACAAGATATGGTCATATTCATTTCTTCTTTCTCTAGGGTTTGTTCCTGGTGTACATCCTCTTGTTTTCACGTTTCTTATTCCTTTTCTTCCTCCTCTTCACAATCTATGTAAAATAATTTCTTCTCAGCACACTTATGACCTTTAGTGTATTTGCTATCACAATTGTAACAAAGCCCTTTTGCTCTTTTTTCTTCCAATTGTTAGGGTGTCAACCTTGTAGGTTGTGGAAGACTAGGGGAAACAACACTTTCATCCTTATAGTTGTGAGTGGTAGGCTTCCTTGTTGCCATAATTTTTCTTTCCATTTTTCTTGCCAACCTGAATACCTTGTCCAATGAGTCAGGTTCCCAAAGGTGAACCTGATGTTGGATTTTATCCTTTAAAGTCCCTATGTACATCAATCCTATGCTCCTCTGGAATATCTCTTACCCTTTTACTCAATTTTTGGAAGTCCTCAATGTGCTCCATCATTGAACCCTTTTGTTTGAGGTTTATCAATTGGATAAAAAAAGGGTTTATTTTTGTATCCTCATAATGTGCTAGCGTTTCTTCCATAAAAATTGCCCAAGTGACAATTTGTTTACGAGAGCAAATCCATCGATACCATACAAACTGATTTGGTTCCAAATATAAAGTTGCAATGCGTACCTTTCGTGTGTTTTGCACATTATGGATATCGAAAATTGTTGCATCTCTAGTATCGATGTTACGGGATCCTTGCCATCAAAATTCCTCATATCGATCTTTGGAACATGGTGGGTCTTCAATCCAACATTAGAGTCTATTAAATCATGAATAACATTTCTTTTGTTCTCATCATGATTTTCCTTTACTACCCTTTCACCATTAGTAAGTGTTTCTTGTAGCAACTTCGTCAAAACTATCTTCAAATCTTCCATCTTAGCGTCCATGCCATTCATATTAGCTTCCATGCCATCCATCTTAACTTGCAAGCCATTCATATTATCTTCCAATTCTTTCTTTAAACCATCACCCTTAACTTCTGTTACCTTTTGTGAGAGTGAAATTTGTTGCACTTGGTCTCGTAATTTTGATATATCATGTTGCATTTCTTCCTCTTCTTCAGGAGTCATGCTAGAGTGTTCAGGTTTCTTACTAGGTCTTTCCATTTTCTTTCTTCAAGGCATCAATTAATGATAATTATGCTTCACTATTCCCTTTGAACTTCAACCTAATTTTTCAACCCAAACTTATGCAAAATTTTAAAAAGACTACACACCTTTTCTCGCTTTGTAGAAGCTCGATTTTGAATCTGTTGTATCTCCGTAATTACATATATCCAAGGTCTGAAATCACTTCCTATAGTAGCCCTCTAAGCCCTCTTTCCAATTCCACCAGTCTGATCAAAATGGGATTCTCCAAGAAAGAGTTATGCCCAATCTACCAAGATGGCCTAATTATATAAATTTTTAGTAGAGAAAACTTGTACGACATGCCACGTGTCACTATTTAGACCTTCAGATCTGAAAACGATACACAGAAAACTACGATCTGTCTTCTTTCTGTAACCTTTTACGAAATTTTGATCTAATACTCACAGAGAAATTTATGAGGATTTTCCCAAGGTCACATGTTTAGAATGTAATTCGGGAGTATGCAAAAACCGTAAATTCCTCATATCATATATCCAAAAATATAGCGAGACAAGATCTGAAATTCAGACCCAAGGTTCAGAACGATTTCGGCTCAAATCGTTTTTTTTTCAGCTTCTGAAATTTCACAGCAAAACCCTAGAATCCAAAGCTCTGATACCAAATGTTATGAAACCAACTCACAAAAATATAGAAAACAAATATCAACCCCTTAGAAATCAACCTCTTCGAGGGGGAAACCTCCTTTACATTACACAAATGAACAATTCTTTGATGATACAAATGATGAAACCTCCTTTCTATATATAGGAGTCTAAGGGGTCACAATATAATCAAAGTCGTCATAACAATAATAATATAAGAGCACAACAATAACAATACTAGGCTTCTATGGGCATAATAATAACAATATGGGGACAATATGGGAACAAAAATAACAATAAGGGCTACAATGACAATAGTAATGGGGGAATCACTAGCATTATAGGGACCTAACAAATTTTATCTTTGAATACATCTTGTCTCGCTTCGGTTGCCCTAAAATTTTAATGAGTGGTAGGCATATGCACTTCTTAAATGAAAAAATTGTTGCGCTACTTGAGGAATTACAAGTATATCATTAGAAGAGTATGCCTTATCACCCTCAAGCAAATGGAATCTTGGAAGCCTTTATTAAAATTTTGGAGAGCGCCTTGACAAAGATTTGCAACGCGAAGCAGAATGACTACAATGTATGCATACTAACGGTTCTTTGGGAATATAGGACTACTAGTAGAAATTGACAGGAAAAACCCCATTCAGATTGGTTTATGGGTAGGAGGCTGTAATGCCCATGGAATATATTGTGCCCAGTTACAGACATGGCTGATCGCAATACTTGGAGGAGCGGCTCGCGCAGCGTGTAGAACTGGAAGAGGATCACTTCTTGGTAGGATTTCATTAGAAGATGAAGAAGGACTATGAAAAGGCATGGCATGATCGCCATATGGAACAACGCACCTTCAAGAATGAAGATTTGGTATTATTATATGACAGTAAGTTTACAATGTTCCCTAGAAAATTTCAAGTGCTTTGGCTAGGGCCCTATGTTGTTAAGGAAATTACAGTTGGTGGCATAGTTTAGCTCGCGAAGTTGAATGGCAAATTATTTCCATGAAATGTCAATGGAATTCGCTTGAAGCTATACAGGGGTGATCCCTCCCCTACACAATGACTATATGATTTAGGGATAGTCTTAGTACTCCTGACAACTGAAAGGAGCTAGGAGACTTTAAACTACATTGCCTTATGCATTCAAATGTGCATTCATGACCAAGAATTGGAGGGAATGGTTGGATTTGAATTCAAATTGGTCTATAAATATGGCATACCACTCTGCATTCAAACACTTCGCCTTTTGAGATTTTGCCTTAATAATTTTCGCCTTGATTTGTGCCAAGAGCAGTGCTATATGTCTGAGCCAGATTGGGAAGCACTATTTCACGACCAGAGTTAGCAAAAGTGTCTGAATTCTTTTGAAAGAGTTTCATTGAGAATATGACTGCAACTCGCCTAGAGATGGAACCAACCCTAACTGAGGCAACACTAGCCGAACCTATGTCAACCAAATTGCTTACTACCGCACCTATGCCGCCTAGGTCTAAACTGTCCATGTCTATGAACTAGAAGAAGCCTCAGCAAGTGCCGATGCGACAATTGTTGAGGAAAAACCCCACAAAAATCCACCAGAAGGGAAAAATGGACAAGTCCAAACAACCGACAGAGCCAATGGATTTAGATGAGGAAGAACTGTGCAGATGGGGAATACAACAGCTTGATGCAAAAGAGGTTGAATGTATAACTCGGCTTCCAAATACATACCACCTAGAAAATTTATAGCGAAGGTACCGAAGGATGCGGATGCTACGAAGTTCATGGTCTCTATGCCTTTACTACTGGAGAATATGGTGTTTGAGGGTCCATTGTTGGGTCGGATACCAAATATAAAAATGGAGGACTGGGACCTTGGGGACCATGAGAAATTTTCGTAGTTAGCACCACACAAGTACCTCAAAAAGGTCTATTATGAGGAGTCGAGCATTAAGCGCCTTGAACCAATGAACTAGGTGGCTAGAGTTGAGGCATAGAGCTCCTCAACATGTTTTGGGTGTTGCACTTTAGCCACACCATCATCAACACAGTTCGTATGTACCAATTGCAAAAACTAGTGCATAATGGGTGTCTCTGGCTGGGAGAGTCCATCCAAATTACACAAATGATGATACACTGGATCATGTTGCTTCCATCCCAAGGAGTGGACCCTATAGAGGCTTTCATAGGAAGGTCACAGGAAAAGAAGTTGGCGGACCAGATGAAGGAAAAAGTTGGTCTGGTCAAGAATGTTGGAAATAATACTAAGAGGGGGGGTGAATCAGTATTATCAGATCAATAATTTAATTTTCAAAACTGATTTGTATACGTTACTTCAGCTCAGTGAACTAGCATGTATACGCAATTGTACTTAATGCAACCAGCATATATGCAGAGATATTTTGATTTACCCAAATTATCATGTATTGAACTTTAATCAGTATATCAGGAATTCATTAGGCAGTGTAGTGAAACAGAATAAAGCCTCACACATAAGCAACACACATCAACACCAAGATATAAGGTGGAAACCCAATGTGGGTGAAAACCACCTATTGCTTTCGACTCTATCTTTTTTTAATAATAAGAAAATTTTGTTTACAATTTTTGTATTGGTGCAGTCTTATACCAGTACGTAAGCTTCTACCTGCAGAAGGCCACAACCTTCTCTCGTTCTCCAGCTTCTACTGGAAGGGAGCTACAACCCCCTAGCTCTTGTACTAGCTTATATGTTTGCTAGCGTAGGCACCGACCTAAAGAAGGCTATGATCTTCTCTTTTCTTCTAGGGATCACATTTCATAAATTTTCAGACTGGATCCATCAACAACATCATTTAATCATCAAATATATCTGCATCAACCAATCACTTTTGGACCAACCACAACTGAATCAATCGATCACTTTGACAGCCCATCAATCTGATCATTCATAATTCTATCACCAGAATACAGTAACCTAAACCCAAGCCAGAACCTAGAACTCATCAACAGCAAACAATAGCAACTAAAACATATTTTATAAGGTATACGCTACTTCCATGTGTTGAACTTGCATGTATACGCACTTTCCTCAAAGCCAACCAATGTATATATCTGCAAATATAAATTTAGAATTCTGCAGCTATTCCAGACTTTAGTTATACCCAAATCATATCATTTACAGAATAATATATGCATAAGAATTTACATCTAGAATATACATGAGAAAAAAAACCTAATGATAGTTCATTTTACGCATTAAGATCCCGATCCATCATTAGATCTGATCCCTCATGATCCGCTAAGGTTCATCCTTGGTTCAGATCCAGCAATGCACCATAATCCAAGAACCTGCATACTAGATCTCACACCTTGGCCTAATGATCGTCTCCTCGTTTTATAGTTTTAGGCCTTTCTCAATACCATGGACCAAAACCACTTAGGACCAGTACCTTAGATCCAATACCTGGGGTCAATACCTCGGACTAAATGCCTTGGACTAATACCATGGATCAAAATACCATGGACCAAATACTTTATACCAAAAGTTTAGTTTTCCAAGGTATACGCGCTTTTCCTTTTGTGAAAGTGTGTGTGTATGTATACGCGACTTGTATATAGTGAACCTGGGTGTATACGTAGCTTGGTCAATGGTCAACCTGCGTATACCTTTCTTTCTTCATTCTGTAATTCTTTGTTGTTTACCTGCTATACTATGATCTTTCATCTGAGTGAGTTGCCTTCTAAACTAATTCCTTGAAGCTGCCCTGCATTTCATCACATCTGTAAACACTATTGTCATGTATTCTATCACATCTAATATCTCTTCTGTAGATTCATCTAGTTACCATATACAAGTGAGATTTTTTGCTACAAGTTGGTTGTCATCAAGTACAACACATACATCATAATGCCAACAATCTCCCCCTTTGGACTTGATGGAAACAACAACCACACCAAGTCACTCTCCCCCTTTGACATCAAGGGCAAAGGGTCATGCTCCCCTTGACTGCATGCTGAATTCTATGATATGCTGAAGTGTGATGATTGAGCTCCCATGATCGAGTCCATGTTCCCCTTGAGTATAAGCAAAGTCTACAAAAAGATGTTCTAAAAGAAGAACATGACTCTATACATCCATCTCCCAACCAAGTGGGGATATACCAAATTTGACTTGTCCACCCAACCAAGTGGGGATATACCAAATTTGACTTGTCCACCCAACCAAGTGGGGATATACCAAGTGTTTATACATGTCAAAAACAATAAACATTACATCATCCATCCCATGCATAGTGGGGTTACAAATTAGGTCTTTTCATGACCTTTACAAACAGAGACCAAATATTTTAAACAAGACCATGATAGTCATCAGCAACTATCATAAGATATTCACCATTAGCAGCATTATCCAGACCAACGACCTGTATGTCAATTATTAGTTCTTAAAATATCATCAACCATGTTCTCCCCCTGAACCTATTCCACCTATTTACTATCAAATCTGATCATTTCACATGTCAGTAAGAGATATAAAATCATCATCTGTTGGCATTATGACTCAGGTTTGGTGCTATGGCACAGGTGTTGTCCTTGATGGCAACTCACTCAAGTGGCAAATCACTGTTCAGGCTCTCAAAATAATAAAAATAAGATACCCGCAGGTGCACCTAACAAAAGCTACGGACCTGCAGGTGCCCCGAACAAGAAGTGCGGACATACCTACAAGTTCTCCGAACAAAAGGTGCAGACGTCAAATTCACTCACTTCAATGCAGAAAAGCATGCGCACGTGGGAAATTTTATGATTGATCCATGGTACTTAATCCGCGGTTTTTGATCCTATGGTTTAGGTCCGTGGTATTACATTCAAAAGATTTGAACCCAAGTATTGAGTCCTTGGTATTGTTTCTCAATGGTTTTGGTCCATGGTTTGAGAAAGGCCTAGACTATAAAAAGGGAAGGAGATCATTTGGCCCGGACACTTGTGAACATTGAATATCTTAAGATCTGAAATTTTGGTGATCGGTTTGTAAAGCTAGATCTAAATCAAGGAGAAAACTATGAATTGTAAGGCAGATCTGTTGATAGGTCGAGGTCTCTTTGGCACATGATCAGATCTGTGAATTCGATAGACTGGGGCACAATTGAGGACTGATAAAGTTTTTATATCTAGAGGTTCGTAGGCGAGATACGGGTCAAGTGCGGAGGTCCGTAGTGCAGCATAAGGCTCAGGTGCAGAGGTACGCAGTCCAGTAGACGGCGCAGGTGCAGAGGTACACAGTCCAGCAGACGGAGCAGGTGCGGAGGTCCGTAGTGCAGTAGAAGGCACAGGTGCGGAGGTCTGCGGTGCAGTAGAAGGCGCAGGTGCGGAGGTGCGTAGTCTAGAAGATGGATCAGGTGCGGAGGTGTGCTGTCGGGTAGACAGTGCAGGTGCAGAGCTGCACAGTATAGACATAGAAGAAGTGCGGATATTCGCAGGTTTCTATTGGTGAAGTTGCGGACTTTTCTTGAAATATTTGTTGGTTTCCTTTTGTCTATTGCTGCAGAGTTCTGGGTTTAGATTACTGGTATTCCTTGTCTACTTACTGCATTCTGAGAAGCTATTGGTTGATTCATTAATAGATTGTAAAAGGAGATTGATTGATTCACATGTACTTGATGATTATTTGATGTTTATGGATCCAGTCTGAAAATTGATGAAACGTGGTCCTTGGAAAGAAGTAGGCCAGCACCTATGTACTAGTAGCTCAGCTAGTACAAAAACTAAGGGGTTTGTAGCTCCCTTCAAGGAGAGACTGGAAAACGAGAGAGGGTTGTAGCTCTCTGCATGTTGCAACTTGCGTACTGGTAAATGACTGCACCAGTACAGAATCATTGTAAAAGAAGTTTCTAATTGAAAGAAGATAGAGACACATTGCAGCAAGTGGTTTTCACCCACATTGGGTTTCCACCTTATATCTGGTGTTCTTTGGTGTGACTGTCTGTTTTTCTTGTTCCTGTTCATTATTATATGGTACTAACATTCAAATTAATGGTCAACATCTGAAGAATAAATTAAATTATAAATCTAGAGGGAATATTGAAAAGAATTTGATAATACTGATTCACCCCCCATTTCCAACAATTGGTATCAGAGTAGGTCCTTCAGAAGAAGCTTGATCGCTTGAAGGAAGATCTATCATCATGAGCAACTACGAGAGAGAAGCATCGATCAGGCCACCAATTTTTGATGGGACAAACTTCGTATATTGGAAGGTAAGAGTCACTGCCTATCTTCAATCTCTTGGTACAGAAGTCTGGGATATCATAGATACAGGGTACACTTTTCCGTCAGCAACACCTACAGATCTGACTGGTAAGAAGCAATATGAAACAAATGCAAAGGCTGTCAATACTCTATTAGGATGTCTATCTCAATCAAAATTCGTCAAGGTTATGCAGTATAAATCCGCAAAAGAAATATGGGACAAGATTGTTCTAAGCTATGAAGGAGATGAACAGGTAAAACGAGCAAAAATTCAAACCCTCAGAATTCAGTATGAAAATCTCAGAACGCACAATGATGAAATTTTGGCTAACTATTTCCTTCGTGTATATGAGATTGTTAATTGTATGAAAAACTTGGGTGAAGAAGTAAAAGAGGCTATTGTGGTTGAAAAGGTTCCAAGATCCTTGTCCCCTAAATTTGAATCTAAAGTTTCTGCAATAGAAGAAAAAGAGAATCTATGAAACCTCACTATGTCATAACTGCACGGAATTCTGACTGCTTACGAAATGAGGAAAGGAGGACCATTAGACAGAAGAGAAGCTGCATTCAAGGCTTCAGGCAAAGGAGATTACTATGAGTCAGGACATCTATCAGAAGAAGATGAAGAATCAAATTTTGTCAAGAACCTTCAACGAGGTGCTGGAAGATTCAGAGGTAAGTTACCTTTCAAATGCTTTGCTTGTGGAAGAGTCAGTCACTATGCCGCAAAATGTCCTCATAAAGATAAGCTTGATAAAGGCAAGGAACCTATCAGATGGAACAAGAAACAGAATGTAAATAAGAAAAGTTATTACACTCATGAAGACAGTGATGGAATTTCAAATAGTGACGAAGATGAGCAAGGTAACAATTATAGACTCTTAATGGCTTTTGAAGATGATGATTTCATGGATGCTATAGACGAAGAAGGTCTGTATGAAGAGATTTCTAAACTCAAAATTTTTTAGAAGAGAAAAATATGATTATTGATACTCTGCAATTCCAACTGGCTAAAAAAGAAAAGCTTCATGAAAAGTTAGAATGTGAAATTGTTGGTCTTAGAAAAGACATTGAGAAAACAAAATCTCTTAATCTTAAATTTGTTAAAGGACCTGAAACTCTGGATGAGATTATCAATGTGCAGCATTCTCCGCTAATCAAGACAGGTCTGGGATATAATGAAGAAGCATCTCAAGCATCCACCTCCAAAAGTTATCTTGATGCAGCAAGGAGGAGCGAGCAAAGGCCTAATAGAAATCATCAGGTAAATCAGGGACAGTTTACCTCAAGAATGAACAAAGACTATCAAGTAAATCGGGGGCAATCTACTTTAAGGACAAATAGAAGCTACAACCAGCCTCAGGTAAAACCTTCTCAATTTGCCTCAAGAATGGTTGTCAATAGAAACTACAATCATTTGGCTGGTAGATTTGATAATCACAGGAGTTTATTCAATGGCCAATATTTCTCTTGTCATAAGTTTGGCCACAAAGCAGCTCAATGTGTTTCCTATAAGACAATCATGACTAGAGAAGCTCAAAAACAAAGGAGCATGACTGGGATCGTGAAAAGAACCTATAATAACTTTTCTGCTCTTGAAAATGAAATAGAATGCTCTATTTGTAACAACTTCGGTCATGAAGATTCTGAATGTAGGAGCAGGTTTCAACAAACAACTCAGAAGGAGCAAGCCTCAAGTGTCAAAACATGGAGAATGAAGGAACCACAACCAGAGAGATGTGGTATAGCTTTATATGCAGAAGAGCAAGAAAATCAATGGTACATTGACAGTGGCTGTTTGAAACACATGACGGGTGATAAGGAAAAACTCTAGTCATATAGTGCCTCAGAGAAGGAGAAGAAGGTCTCTTTTGGAAATGACACCCCTGCACTCATAAAAGGTAAAGGTTCTATTCAGTTGAAGGAAAAGGTCAAAGATGGAAATGTTATGTATGTTGATGGGTTAAAGCATAATTTGTTGAGTGTCAGTCAGATGTGTGATCAAGGAATGGAGGTAATATTTCGATCAAATGGATGTAGTGTTCGTGATCTTGATATAGGAAAAATAGTGATCAAAGGCATAAGGACTCCAAATAATTTATACATATTCAAATAAGGACAACATCAATGCTATCTAGGCAAGAACGATGAAGACTGGTTATGGCACAGAAGATTGGGGCATCTCAGCTTCTCACAGATAAGGAAAGCATGTAAATACCAGGCAGTTCGTGGTCTTCCAGACATCAGAATTCCAGACAATACAATTTGCAAATCATGTCAGTTTGGTAAGAAAATTAGAACTAACTTCCCTGAGAAGGAAGGATCAGCTAGCAGGCCACTTGAACTTGTCCATACTGATGTATGTGGCCCATCTAGGAAAAGGTCACCTCGAGGAGAAGAATATTTCATATTATTCATTGACGACTTTTCCAGGATGTGTTGGATAGGACTTATGAAGCACAAAGAGGAAGCCTTTGAAGAGTTCAAATCATTCAAAGCCTTGGTGGAGAACGAATCAGATCACAAAATCAAATGCCTCAGGTCTGATAGAGGTGGGGAGTTTACCTCGAATGAATTTTTCGACTTTTGTGAAGAACATGGAGTAAGAAGGGAATTCTCTACAGCTAGGAATCCTCAACAAAATGGAGTGGTGGAAAGGATGAATAGGACGATTCAACAAATGGCTCGTGCTATGCTTGATGAGTCTGGAACTCCCCCAACCTTCTGGGGTGAAGCCGCATTTGCTGCAGTTGTTATTCTCAACAAAACAAATGTTCGGGTGAACAACACTCAAACTCCTCATGAGCTCTGGTATGGTGAGACTCCTTCGGTAAAACATTTCAAAATTTTTGGAAGCAAATGCTATATTAAAAATAATGATGAAAATCTTGGCAAGTTTGAAGCTAGAGCAGATGAAGGCATTCTCCTTGATTATTCTCCTCATAGCAAAGCATACAAATGTTACAATAAAAGGCTTGGAAGAATTGTTGACAGCATTGATGTAGTGGTGGATGAAAAAGAAAACACTCCCAGGCAGGTAAGATTTGAAGACTTTGAAGATGATGAGGACTATCCATCAACATCAAATCAGATTCATGATTAAGAAGAAACCCATGAGGCACCAGAGGAACAGATAAGGATAGAAGAAAGGACTCCATCCAGGTATGTTCAAAAGAATCATCCAGAATCTCAAATTTTGGGGCAAAAGGAGGCAGGCATACAAACAAGAAGAACAATTGCAGAAGCTTCAAGCTATTTGGCATTACTTTCCTCCATTGAACCACAAAATGTAAGAGAGGCATGCAAAGATGAATGCTGGGTCAAGGAAATGGATGAAGAACCTGAACAGATTGAAAGGAATAACACTTGGGAATTGGTTCCTAGACCAAAAGATAAGAATGTCATAGGGACAAAGTGGATTTTCAAAAATAAACTAAATGAAAATGGAGATGTGGTTAGAAACAAGGCAAGACTTTTTTGTAAAGGATATGCGCAACAAGAGGGCATAGACTTTGAAGAAACCTTTGCACTAGTTGCTAGACTTGAGGTTATAAGAATGTTTCTTGCTCTCTCTAGCTTTCAAAAGTTCAAAGTATTTCAGATGGACGTAAAATCTGCATTTCTGAATGGAGACTTGAATGAAGAAGTGTACATTGAACAACCAGATGGGTTCATCCTTGGAAATGATCCAAATCTTTTATGAAGGCTCAAAAAGGCTCTCTATGGTCTTAAATAGGCTCCTAGGGCATGGTATTATCGGTTGGATAAATATCTTCATCAACAAGGTTTTATAAGAGGATCAACTGACAACAATCTATATATAAAGGTTGATAATGGAAAGTTCCTAATACTTGTTGTGTATGTAGATGATATCATCTTTGGAAGCAATGAAGAAGACATGAGTCAAAAGTTTTCCTTGGTGATGCAAAATGAGTTTAAAATGTCCATGCTTGGTGAGCTCACATATTTCCTTGGTTTGCAAGTCCAACAAAACAAAGACGGTATTTTTCTATCACAAACCAAGTATCTCAAGAAATATGGGATGGAGGATTCGAAACCAGTATGTACCCCTATGGTGACAGGATGCAGCCTCAGCGCAAATGATGAGTTGGCAGCAGTACATCAACCAACCTATAGATCCATGATTTGAAGTCTGCTTTATTTGATAGGTACCCAACCAAACATCATGCATGAAGTGGGAATTGTTGGAAGATTTCAGGCAAATCCAAAGGAAACTCATCTTCAGGCAGTTAAGAGAATCTTCAAGTACCTTCAAGGAACTCAAAACTATGGCTTATGGTATCCTAGAGATACAGATCTCACACTTCATGCTTATACAGATGTAGATTGGGCCGGAAGTGTGGACGACAGAAAAAGCACTAGTGGTGGTGCATTCTTCATGGGTTCCAGATTAGTATCTTGGTTCAGCAAGAAACAGAGTTCAATAGCATTATCCACAGCTGAAGCAGAGTATGTGGCTGCTGCATCTTGTTGCACACAACTCCTTTGGATGATGCAAACATTGCAAGACATGCAAATCACTTGTACTCCACCTATCTCCATCTTCTGTGATAATACAAGTGCAATCAGTATTTCAAAGAACCCAGTCATGCACTCAAAGACCAAGCATATACCTATCAAATATCATTTTCTTCGGGAACAAGTGCTTGAACAAAAGATCAAGTTGGAGTATGTTCCATCTAAGGAACAAGTTGTTGATATACTCACCAAACCGCTACCTAGGGAGACCTTTGAATACCTCAGGCAAAAGCTAGGGGTAGTTGATGCATCATCTTGCTGTTGAATCTTGTCTATTTCAGAGATTGTTGGGTTGTACGCGAGTTTCATATGGGGTATACGTGTACATTTGCTGGTTTATGGATTGGTCAAAGACCAAATGGCACAGGTTCAGGGGGAGCATATATTCTTCTAATAATGCATTGTTGGCATTATTGTAGAAGATCTTGGAGGAGCAAGTATAGAAGAAGAACATGGATGTTGATCTAAATGTTGCTGCTAATGTTTTGTCTCTATGTCATGTAACGGCCTATGTCTGGGATGAATGATATAATGTACTTGGTTGTCATATGTAAATTTCGGATGATCCCCACTTGGTTGGGTGATGAATGTATGTATAGAATCCTTTGATGATAGGAAGGTCATTTATGGTGTATGGTGGATTATGGTTCTTCTTGAAGGAAATTTCTTTTGCAAATCTGGCCTACAGTCAGGGGGAGCACGATCAGCACAACAGAGCAGAGTTTTCAGCATGTTCTCAGGGGGAGCATAAACCTTTGCCCTTGATGACAAAGGGGGAGAATGACTTTGAGGATCTTGGGGTTGCCATCAAGTCCAAAGGGGGAGATTGTTGGCATTATGACTCAGGTTTGGTGCTATGGCACAGGTGTTGTCCTTGATGGCAACTCACTCAAGTGGCAAATCACTGTTCAGGCTCTCAAAATAATAAAAATGAGATACCCGCAGGTGCGCCTAACAAAAGCTGCAGACCCGCAGGTGCCTCGAACAAGAAGTGCGGACATACCCGCAGGTTCTCCGAACAAAAGGTGCGGACATCAAATTCACTCACTTTAATGCAGAAAAGCGCGCGCACGTGGGAAATTTTATGATTGATCCATGTTATTTAATCCGCGGTTTTTGATCCTATGGTTTAGGTTCATGGTATTGCATTCAAAAGATTTGAACCCAAGTATTGAGTCCTTGGTATTGTTTCTCAATGGTTTTGGTCCATGGTTTGAGAAAGGCCTCGACTATAAAAAGGGAAGGAGATCATTTGGCCTGGACACTTGTGAACATTGAATATCTTAAGATCTGAAATTTTGGTGATCATTTTGTAAAGCTAGATCTAAATCAAGGAGAAAACTGTGAATTGTAAGGCGGATCTATTGATAGGTCGAGGTCTCTTTGGCGCATGATCAGATCTGTGAATTCGACAGACTGGGGCACAATTGAGGACATATTTGGAGGTCCACAGGCGAGATACTAGTCAAGTTCGGAGGTCCGCAGTGTAGCAGAAGGCTCAGGTGCGGAGGTACGCAGTCCAGTAGACGGCGCAGGTGTGGAGGTACGCAGTCCAGCAGACGGCGCAGGTGCAGAGGTCCGCAGTGCAATAGAAGGCGCAAGTGCGGAGGTCCGCATTGCAGTAGAAGGCGCAGGTACGGAGGTCCACAGTGCAGTAGAAGGCGCAGGTGCGGAGGTGCGCAGTCCAGAAGATGGATCAGGTGCGGAGGTGCGCTGTCGGGTAGACAGTGCAGGTGTGGAGCTGCGCAGTCTAGACACAGAAGAAGTGCGGATATTCGCAGGTTTCTATTGGTGAAGTTGCAGACTTTTCTTGAAATATTTGTTGGCTGCCTTTTGTCTATTGCTGTAGAGTTCTGGGTTTAGATTACTGGTATTCCTTGTCTAGTTACTGCATTCTGAGAAGCTATTGGTTGATTCATTAGTAGATTGTAAAAGGAGATTGATTGATTCACATGTACTTGATGATTATTTGATGTTTATGGATCTAGTCTGAAAATTGATGAAACGTGGTCCTTGGAAAGAAGTAGGTCAACACCTACTTCATTGGTTTCTTCTTTAGAATCAGTGTGATTTGATGTGGGAAAATGATCCTCATATTCTTATTGTCATAATCTTTGGTTTTTATCTATTTTGGATTTTTGCATGCTTCATCAACCACAACATCAATACTTTCAATATTTTTCCCAAGTCTTTTATTATAACACTTATATCCTTTACTTTGGGAAGAGTAACCAAGAAGAATACCTTCATCTGCTCTGGGTTCAAACTTACCAAGTTTCTCATTAGTCCTTTTGATGTAACATTTGCTTCCAAAAGCTTTGAAGTATTTTATAGTAGGAGTCTTACCATACCAAAGTTCATGTGGAGTTTGAGTGCTGTTTACCCAAACATTTGCTTGGTTGAGAATAGTGACGGTGGTGATTGCAGCTTCACCCCAGAAGATTGCAGGAGTTCCAGATTCATCTAGCATAGCACAAGCCATTTGTTGAACAGTTATTTTCATCCTTTCTACCATTCCATTTTGCTAAGGAGTCCTTGCGGTGGATAACTGCCTTTTTATTCCATGTTGTTCACAAAAGTCAAAGAATTCATTTGAGGTAAATTCCCCTCCTCGATCAGATCTGAGGCATTTGATTTTGCGATCTGATTCATTTTCAACCAAAGCTTTGAAGGCTTTGAACTTTTCAAATGCTTCATCTTTATGCTTCAGAAGACCTATCCAACACATTCTTGGAAAATCGTCAATGAACAATATAAAGTATTCTTCTCCACGAGGTGACTTTTTCCTTGATGGTCCACATAAATCAATATGAACAAGTTCAAGAGGCTTACTAGCTGACCCTTCCTTTTTGATGAAGTGAGATCTGGTTTGCTTACCAAATTGACATGATTTTCATGTAGTATTTTCAGGAATGTTGATATCCGGAAGATCATGAATAGCCTGGAATATGTATGCTTTTCTTATTTGAGAAAAGCTTAGATGTCCCAATCTTCTGTGCCATAACCAGTTTTCATCATTTTTTCTTAGATAGCACTGTTGTTGTCCTCTCTTAAGTATGTATAGGTTGTTTGGAGTTCTTGTACCTTTGATCATAGTTTCTCTTGTATCAAGCTCACGAACAACACATCCATTTGATTGAAACATTACTTCATTTCCTTGATCACATATTTGACTCACACTCAATAGGTTATGCTTTAATCCATAAACATACATAACATTCCCAGCTTTAACTTTTTCTTTCAAGAAAATAGAGCCTTTACCTTTTATGACAGCAGGAGTGGCGTTTCCAAATGAGACACTCTTTTCCTTTTCTAAGGCATTATATGAGTGTAGTTTTTCTCTGTCACCTGTCATGTGTTTTGAGTATCCACTGTCGATATACCACTGGTTTTCTTGTCCTTCTGCATACAAGGCTATACCACAAATTTTTGTCTGCGGATTTTTCTTTCTCCATATTTTGGAATTTAATGGAATTTTCTCCTTTTGAGATATTTTCCAAAATTTACTCCTGCATTCAGATTCTTCATGGCCAAAGTTGCTACAGATTGAGCATTCTATTTCATTTTCAAGAAGAGAAAATTTATCATAGGAACTTTTCTTGATCCCTGTCACATTCTTTTGATTTTGTGCTTCTCTAGTCATGATGGTTTTGTAAGCAACACATTGAGTAGATTTGTGTCCAAAATTATGACATGAGAAACATTGACCATTAAAGAAGTTCCCGCGATTATCGAATCTACTGACCTGGTGATTGTAGTTTCTATTGATATTTATCTTTGAAGCAAATTGAGTACGATTTACTTGAGGTTGGTTGTGGCTTCTATTCATCCTTGAAGTAAATTGAGCCTAATTTACCTGGTGATCTGCTTTATACCTTTGCTGACGATTGTCAAATTGTTCACTGCTCATTGCTACATCAAGATAGCTTTTAGTGGAGGTTGACAGCTTCTCTGATTCAGATGCTTCTTCATTATATCCAAGACTAGTCTTTATCAGAGGATAACTTTGCACTTTGATAATTTGATTTAAGGTTTCCAATCCTTTAGCAAATCTAAGATTGAGAGTTTTTGTTTTCTCAAGATCCTTTCTTAGACCCACAATCTCACATTCTAGTTTTTCATTGTGTTTTTCTCTTTCAGCAAGTTGGTATGTCAAGGTATCTATAATCATTTTCTTTTATTCTAAACAAATTTTGAGTTTAGAGATTTCTTCATAAAGGTCATATTCATCTAAAGCATCCAAAAAACCATCACCTTCAAAAGCCATCAGAAGTCTATAGTCATTACTATTTTCATCTTCATCACTATTTGATAAACCATCGCTATCTTCATGAGTATAGTATCCTTTGTTTTCTATTCCATTTTGCAGATTCCTTCCCTTTATCATATTTATCTTTATGAGGACATTTGGCATCATAATGGCTGACTCTACCATAGGTAAAACATTTGAAAGGTAGTTTACCTTTGAATCTTCTGGAACCCCGTTGAAGCTTCTTGACAAAGTTTACTTCCTCTTATTCTTCTAAAATTTGTCCTGATTTATTGAGTTCTTCTTTTCCTTTTGTTTAAGCTTTAAATGTAGCTTCTCTCATATCTGATGGACCTCCTTTTCTCATATTAAAGGTAGTTAAGATTCTGTGAAGTTGTGTCATAGTAATAGTTTGTAGATCCTGCTTTTCTTCTATGGCAGATACTTTTGATTCAAATTTAGCAGATAAGGATCTTAAAACTTTTTCAACTAAGGTAACTTCCTTTATCTCTTCACCTAGATTCTTCATGCAATTAACAACCTCATCTATACGTAAGAATTAACTAGTTATACTTTCATCATTGTGCATCTTGAGAGTTTCATATTGAATTCTGAGAGTTTGCAGTTTAGCACATTTTACCTGAGAGTCTCCTTCATAGCTTAGAACAATTTTTTCCCATATTTATTTGGTTGATTTGAGCTGCATAACTTTGACAAACTCTGATTGTGACAGACTTCCCAATAATGTATTGACAACCTTGGCATTGATTTCATATTGCTTTTTACCTACTGTATCTATAGGTTTTGTTGATGGAAATGTATATCCTCTTTCCACGATTTCCCAGACATCTATTCCAAGTGATTGAAGATAGGTTGTGGTTCTTACCTTCCAATAAACAAAGTTACTCCCATCAAATATTTGTGGTCTGATGGATCCCATGCTTTCTTGATTACTCATGATGATGGATCTTCCTTCAAGCGATCAATCTTCTTTTGAAGGACCGGTTCTGATACCAATTGTTGGAAATAATACTGAGAGTGGGGGTGAATCAATATTATCATATCAATAATTTAATTTTCAAAACTGATTTGTATATGCTACTTTAGCTCAGTGAACTAGCATGTATACGCAACTGTACTTAATGCAACCAACGTATATGCAGAGATCTTTTGATTTACCCAAATTATCATGTATTTAACTTTAATCAATATATCATGAATTCATTAGATAGTGTAGTAAAACAGAATAAAGAATCACACATAAGAAACACACATGAACACCAAGATATAAGGTGGAAACCCAATTTGGGTGAAAACCACCTGCTGTTGTTGACTCTGTCTTCTTTTAATAATAAGAAAATTTTGTTTACAAATTTTGTACTGGTGCAGTCTTATACCAGTATGTAGGCTTCTACCTGTAGAAAGCTACAACCTTCTCTCGTTCTCTAGCTTCTACTGGAAGGGAGCTACAACCCCCTAGCTCTTGTACTAGCTGATATGTTTGCTAGTACATAGGCACCGACCTACAGAAGGCTATGACCTTCTCTTTTCTTCCAGGGATCACATTTCATAAATTTTCAGACTAGATCCATCAACAACATCATTCAATCATCAAATATATCTGCATCAACCAATCACCTTTTGAACCAACCACAACCAAATCAATCAATCACTTTGACAACCCATTAATCTGATCATTCAGAATGCTGTCACCAGAATACAGTAACATGAACCCAAGCCAGAACCCAAAACTCTGCAACAGCAAACATAAGCAACTAAAACATATTTTATAAGGTATACACTACTTCCATTTGCAGAACCTGCATGTATATGCGCTTTCCTCAAAGCCAACCAGTGTATATATCTGGAAATATAAATTCATAATTCTACAACTATTCTAGAATTTAGTTATACCCAGATCATATCATTTACAGAATAATATATGCATCAAAATTCAGATCTAGAATATACATGAGCAAAAACACCTAATGATAGTTCATTTTATGCCTTAAGATCCCGATCCATCATTAGATCTGATCCCTCATGATCATCTAAGGTTCATCCTTGGTTCAGATCCAGCAATTCATCATAACCCAGTAACTTGTATACTAGATCTCACACTTCATCAGATATTCGATACTTGCACAGATTGGCCTAATGATTGTCTCCTCCTTTTATAGTTTTAGGCTTTTCTCAATACCATGGACCAAAACCACTTAGGACCAATACCTTGGACCCAATACCTGGGGTCAATACCTCAGACCAGATACCTTGGACCAATACCATGGATCAAAATACCATGGACCAAATACTTCGGACCAAAAATTTAGTTTTCCAAGGTATACGTGCTTTTCCTTTTGTGAAATTGCATGTGTATGTATACGCGACTTGTATATAGTGAACCTGCGTGTATACGTAGCTTGGTCAATGGTGAACTTGTGTATACATTTCTTTCTTCATTCTGTAATTCTTTGCTATTTACCTGCTATACTGTGATCTTCCATTTGAGTGAGTTGCCTTTTGAATTGATTCCTTGAAGCTACCCTACATTTCACCACATCTATAAACACTACTATCATGCATTCTATCACATCTGATATCTCTTCTATAGATTCATCTAGTTACCATATACAAGTGATTTGTTCTGCTACAAGTGGATTGCCATCAAGTACAACACATACATCATAATGCCAACAAAGAAGTCATGCAGATACTCTATCTAATCCATATCATATGGCACAGTGAATTTCACTACACATATATTGGCCAGGAAGATCATGAGAAAGTGTCATGCCGATGAAGTACCAGTGCCCGTTGTTTCATTGGCGGCATAGTGCGCGCAAGGGGTCCAGTATAAATGGGCTCAATACATGTGTAAGGAGTTTTTGGAGGACTGTAGGGAGGCCCAGGATGATGGTAAGGTATTTCACTATGCCTGGTTATTGTTATTGATTACTTTAGTGACGTGGAGGATGCCCAAGGAAAGTCAATTTCCTTAGTAGGATTTAGACCTACCGAAGGTAGTGAAGTTCACTTCGTTGTAGGCTACTACATACCCTGCGCATGTCATGGAGACAAAAATGTTTTGGGTATTGTTCGAGATGGACCTCCAAATGGTGATTAACCAGCAACCAAGGCTATCACCTACTTTTCACGTGCAGTTCACCAACATTGCAGACTTCAAGGTAGATTTTCACAATCGGCATATCCGAGTGAAGAATGATGCCTAAGGCATATGTCACAAATTACCTTACTTGGTTACCGAAGAAGATATTGTAGGGGTCATTAGAAAGTGGCCAAGTGATTGGCTCACCCATTTGGATGTCGACGTACGTACCATCATAGTTGCTGAAGGGTCAGCAACACAAACCACGACTGTAGAACAGAATAAGGAGGCTTAGAAAGTTGCCCGATAAAAGGTTGCGCAGGAGAAAGAAGTTGCGGCAAGGGAAGCTGGTGGAGTGGTGACCAAGGAAAGAGAAGTCAAGTAGGCCAAAAATAAGATTGAGTTTGAAGATTCAGATCCTAAAATAACGCAGGAGGAGGAAGAGACCGAGGCAGACGAAGAAGGGGGTGCAGAGTTGGGATCCCCCTTTGTGGTAAAAAAGTGGAAGAAGAGGACTACCGCAGGGTAGCGTAAGAAGAAAAAGTTTGACAAAACAGTGGGCGTGACACCTTTGGTCCTCACTGAGGGGGACTTGGATGAAATAAGTGATGTGGTCTGCGACACGACCTTAGAGCTTTGGGGCCACTTTGAGGAATAGTACCAGCAGGTGCTAGGAAAGGTTCAACAAGACTTGCATGAGTTGTAGGTCCAAACAGGTAGGGTACAAGTGAGCATGGGATAGGTGAGCAAGAAGCAAGCGAGCCTGAGTCAAGAAAGTGAGTGACTTCTAGACATAGAGATGACTCTAGATCTCCACGCCATTCAATTACTAGAAGGATCTTTGCATGCCAAGACAGTGGAATAAAGGGCCCAACTGATGCAGATGAAAAAACTGAGCTAAAATCTCACGGCGATCCCCATACATACCTTGCATGAACTACACCAAGGGGTTTCTGATGAACTGAGGGTTCAGGAGCAACACACACTGCTGATAATCAGTGAAGTCAAGACAAACACTTAGTGGATTTTTGAGGAGAAGGCACGGGCGCTTAAAGACAAAGAGGAGATCACAACACATAGTCAATAGTTGGAAGCATCCCTTGCACAAACTTGCAGTGAGCTTCCAGAGCGCAAGATCCCAAAAAAAGTGGCCACAGCAGAAAAGATTCAAAAACTAGCCACTGCAGTGAAGGAGTCCAAGGATGAAATCGCCTGAGTCTGGTTTGAACTAGAGCTACAAATATTAGAATTACAGCTTAAACTACAGCCCACAACTCCTCCAGAAGTTCGAGAGCAACACGAAGCTGCTATCAAAGTAGGCATGGAAACCTTAGAAGATGTCATCAAGGGATGCACTGAGTTGTTTGAGAAAGCCATGGAATTGTGGACCTTGCTATAGGAGGCTCCCACTCTGCAAAAGATTGCTATAGACATCAGGGAGAAGCAAAGGCAATTTGATGAAATGTTAAGTCCCTATACTATTAGAGTAACCCCTTATTGTTATTATTGCAACCCCCTTTTTATATTTTTGTGTCCATTTAGTCCCCATATTGTTATTATTGTGCCCCATAGAAGCCCACTATTGTCATTGTTGTTCCCTTACATTATTATTGTTATGTCGGTTCTAATTATATTATGAACCCTTAGAATCCTATATATAGAAAGGAGGTCTTGTCATTTGTATCATCCAAGAATTGTTCATTTGTGTAATGTGAAGGAGTTTCCCCCTCGAAGAGGCTGATTTTTAAGTCATTTATCTATCTTTTCTATTTTTTTGTGATCTAGTTTCATAACATTTGGTATCAGAGCTTTGGATTCTAGGGTTTCGCTGCTCCAAATAGTTCATCGTGGAATTTTCGATGTAACGTTTTTTTATATGAAGTTTTAGAAGCTAAAAAAAACCATTTGAGCTGAACTTGTTCTAAACTATGGGTCTAAGTTTCAAATCTTGTCTCACTATAGTTTCGGAGATATAATCTGTGGAAGTTAGGGTTTTTGCAAGCTCTAGAATTCCATCTCAAATAGGTCATCGTGGAATTTTCGCTATATTTTTTTATGAAGGTTCAGACTCTGAAATTAAAACCCATTTGAGCCGAAATCATGGCGAATCCCGGGCCTGAATTTCAGATCTTTTTTTGTTATATTTTCAGAGATACAGTCCAAGAAATTTAGGGTTTTTGCAGGTGCCTGAATTACATCCCAAACATGTGACCTAGGGAAAATCATCATAACTTTCTCTCTGAGGATCATATTGAAATTTCGTTAGAAGATATAGAAATAGAATGGACTTCACTTTGTTGTATATTTTATTCAGGTCTAAAGGTAAAAAATGTAACACATGGCACTTCATACAAGTTCACTCTACTAAAAAAGGATATAAGAAGGTCATCTTGGGAGATTGGGCATAACTCTTTTTTGGAGAATCCAATTTCGATCAGACTGGTGGCATTGGAAAGAGGATGCAGAAGGCTACTACAAGTCATAATTCCAGACCTTGGAGATCAAAAATTTTAGAGATATAACAGATTCAAGATTGAGCTGCTAAATTCAAGAAAAAAATGACTCGAATCAAGAAAATAGAAACACCTAGTAAGCAAAACTAGATGGAGGATTTGAAGAATGTGGTCAAAGCTAAGATAAATAGTTTTATATGTGCCATGGAAGCTAATATCAACGGTAGGGAAGAATATTTGAAGAAAGGCATGGAATATTTGAAGAAATACGTGGAAGGTTTGAAGGAAGGTTGGACAAAGCTACTACAAGAAAGGCCTTATAATGACGAAAAGGTAGTAGAGAAAAATCTTGATGAGAAAAAAATAAATGTTAATCAGGATTTCGTAGAATCTAACATTGGATTGAAGACCCACCATATTCCAAAGATCGATATGAGGAAATTTGATGGCAAGTATCCCATAACATGGATATTACAGATGAAGGAATATTTTGATCTACATGATGTGCAACTATTACAAAAGGTATGTATCGCATCTTCATATTTAGAACTGAATCAATTTTTATGGTATAAAGGGGTTTTTCCTCGTAAACCACTTGTCACTTGGTCAATTTTCATAGAGGAAATGATAGCACATTATGAGGATGCACAGAGCAACACCTTCTTTAACCAATTGATAAATATCAAACAAAGGGGTTCAATGGCAAAGCACATTGAAGCCTTCCAAAAATTGAATATAAGGTTAAATGATATTCCAAAGAAGTAGAGGATTGATGTCTTCATAGGGAATTTAAAGGATAACATTCAACATGAGGTTCACCTTTGGGAACCTGATTCATTGGAGAAGGCATACAGGTTGGCAAGAAAAATTGAAAGAAAAATTATGGCAACAAGGAAGCCTACCACTCATAACTATAAAGATGGAAGTGTTGTTGCTCCTAGCCTTTCACCACCTACAAGGTTGAGACCACAACAATTGGAAGAAAAAAGAGAAAAAGGGATTTGTTACAATTGTGATAGAAAATACACTAAAGGTCATAAGTGTGCTGAGAAGAAATTAATTTACATAGATGGGGAAGAGGAGCAAGAAAAGGAACAAGAAACATCAAAAGAAGAGGATATACACTAGGAACCAATCCCAGAGAAAGAAGAAATGAATCTGACCATATCTTGTAATGCATTGACATGAATTACCACTCCTCAAACTCTCAAGATAGAAGGGCATATCAAGAAGAAAAATGTAATAGTGTTGATTGATTCGGGTAGTACCCATAATTTTATTCATTGTAAGATAACCGGGGAATTGAATTGCTTCCTATATCTAGCACCAGAGTGTCAAGTAATGGTTGAAAATGGATGAACCATAAATTTCTATGGAAAGTGCCATAATATCAAGCTATCCATGGGAGAATATGTCTTTAATAGTTCAATGCTTCCCATTCCAATGGGTCGTGCAGATGTTGTACTAGGAGTTCAATGGCTACAATCATTGGGTACGACAACTTTTAATTTTTAAGAACTTTTTTTGAAATTTTTTTGGGAAGGAAAGGTAGTTGAATTAAGGGGTATTGCAAGGAAACCAGGGAAGATAATATGCTCTAACAGGATGAAAAAGCTTCTAAAGAAAGAACAACAGGGTGAAATTGCATAATTATGTTCACTAGAGGTACCCACATCAAAATCATCTATTTCTCTAGATCTCATAAAAGTTCTGGACAATCATTCCAAGGTATTTGAGACTCCCAAAGGCCTCCCACATATTCGTGATCATGATCATGCTATTCATTTGATTCCAGGAAGTGTTCCCCCAACATCAGGCCTTACAGATATCCATATGCCCAAAAGAGTGAAATTGAACTTATGGTTGCAGAAATGCTAGAGGTTGGTATAATTCAACCTAGTCAAAGTTCTTTCTCTTCTCCAGTGGTATTGGTACACAAGAAGGATGAATCATGGTGCATGTGTCTAATTATAGGGAGCTCAATAAGATTACTATTAAAGACAAATTTCCCATTCATGTCTTTGTTGAATTATTGGATGAATTATATGGAGTAATTTACTTCACCAAGTTGGATCTTCATTCAGGATATCATCAAATTAGAATGAAGATTGAATACATTCCAAAAACAACATTTAGAAATCATGAGGGTCATTATGAATTTTTTCCATGCCTTTTTTCCTTAACAACACACCTTCTACATTTCAAGGTTTGATGAATTCCATTTTCAAACCCTTAGAAAATTTGTGTTAGTATTTTTTGATAATATACTAATCTACATCAAGTCTTGGAAGGATCATGTTCAACATGTTGTGTTGGCTTGAGGGGGCTTGACCCAAGTTCGGAGTTAATTAGCCAAACAAATCCCTACACTACTAGCCCTTCCGGCATTAGCCCACGGAGTGCAGACTGAAGTCTCACCTGAAGAAGTATGGGGGAATATTGGAACCAGGTTTCCACACCCTTGAGATGTTTGAGGGGTCGATTTAGTCCAACTATGAATACCTTCGCGCATGTCACTTCGCACACTTTCCTGACCTGTGAGGCCTTCGCGATCTATTATAATTGCCTTCACATTGCCCTCACTAGGGGCTGAAGTGCTTTCGTGCTGCTATGGTAGTGATCTGCACTATTTTGCTAAGTTACACCGTAGATCTTACTTATCTTCTTATAACTATTAGTTATCTTCGTGTAAACAGATACTTTATCTTATATTCACTTAATCAATGCAATCATATAAGTTCATGCACCATGTAAACAGTGAAATTGCAATTGATACCCAATACATCCAATGCACGAAACAGGAAAAAGATACACAAAAATGATATGGGACTTCTCTTTATTACTTCTCCAATCGTTACAGACTCAACTCGCCTTGCACACTTAGCTACACAGATCCACGCACTCAGTTGCAGACTAGTAGGCCTATGCACACTCAGCTGCAGAGCCTTCTCCTACTCTACAACCCAAGACTCGACTCTACACTTAAATAAGACTCAATTCTTCATCTATTACTTTTTTATTTCTCTTCCTTTTTTACAACTTAGAGCCTCACTCTATTTATACAATCCCATGATCCGCAGACCATGAGTAGATCTCTAAAGCTGACATTACATTACAAAAATGAGGGCAGACAACCCTATGACTCATTTACAAGTTCGCACTTCGCGCCCACAAAACATGGAGTCTTTACATCGGATTTAGTCAAAATCTAGGCTTTAAGCCCAAAAACTTCCCTTGGGGAATCTTGCGCCCAACAAGCCCCCAACACAAACATCGTGACTCACCCTCGAGTCACTCTGTCGGTGTAGAGATCTTCGCGTGGAGACCTCCCAACTCTGCCCAGACTACTGCAAGGTCGACAGTGCACTGAGTGGCTACCTGTTGTACCTCTTGGACATGTTGTTCTGTAGCTAAACGACTGCCCTGCACCTGTTTATAGTCCCACACCTCCTTTCAACTGCCTGGAGTGCTAAGACTATGCTTCGGTCAGCTAGTCAGATAATCGAGCCACCTATGTATGGCTTCAACTGACTGCCATTCACTTTTCCTAGGAAAGGTTCTCCATTTAACTTTACCAACTTCACCGCGCTTCCGTCGGTGACCTCAATAACATACTATCCCAGCCAATGCATTTTGATTTTTCCCAGGAATTTATCAAACTTATTATCATAGAGTAACACCAAATCATTCACCTTGAAGGTGCACAACTTAATATGTTGATCGTGCCAGGCCTTTTCACACTGCTTTGGTACTTGTTGGTGAAAGCCAGCCAAAAATAATTCTTCCTTGCGTTCCTCCAACTGCACAAGCCTCTGCTCCAGGGCTCTATGGTCCGTCATACCTATGAATGTTGCTATGCACAGACTAGGCACAATGTATTCCATCGGGATTACGACTCCCTCTCCATAGACCAATCGGAAAGGTGTCTGTCCCATTAGTTTCTTGCATGTCGTCTAATAAGCCCATAATATTGCAGGTACACGTAGGTCCCAATCACTTTTCTACACACTACATACCTTGTTCAGTGCTTAGCACACCTCGTTAAATGCTTTCACATGGATAACCTTATGTGCGATCGTTCTCTCCACATTCTGTCGTTCCAACTTGAGGAGTCATTGGTGCATTTTCCACCCCAACATATGGTTATTGAATGTATTTCCCAATGCAAAGTTGATGTGCATCCATGTAGGTTGTTTGCCATATGCCTATACCCACCTAGACAGATACGCACACGGACCATCCTGTCCATTGTATTTATCGGCTAATTGCACCCTAGCCTTTCCAAACCAAATATGCATCATTCTCCTACATTCGTGCCAATCCTCAAAGTTCCCTTTATGCGTACCCCACCACCTCATGGGCATAGCGCACAGTACCCAATTCAAGGCCTGGAAACGTTGCCTTTCTAGCACCTCCCTTTCAAATTTGTCCAAGAAGGTATCTACCTCACTTAAACCATCATAAGTAGGCAGATCCCTCACTTCCGTCGATACGCAGCGCAGAGATCTTGTCATCATATTACAGTTCAACGTGGTTACCTCATGTGACTGGTTCTTCCATCGCTCTATCTCCTCATCAAAATCCGACGTACAGGAGCTTTCGCACTCCCATGAGATCTGTCCGTCCATGGTGGGATTTACCCAATCTTGATCTCGCGCAGTTATTTTGTATATGCATTCCAAATCATTGTCACTGTCATCATCACGCACTGGCTCTGTATAGCACAATCCTTCAATAGGGTCCAAGGGTATAACTATGCATAGAGACTTCTTCTCAAAAATCATCTTGCGCTTCTTCAAATTAATCACCCCGTTCATGTTAGTGGCCCAATCAATTCCTAAGAGTGCGGGGTAGGGATTGTCGTCATCAACAATCTCTATCACTTCAAATTCTGCTAGCGCACTCGCTCCCTCAATATCCATAGTGATTCCCTGCAATCTTCCCATACGTATTATCTTCTGCTGGTTTTCCATTCACAATTGAATAGGAGACCATTGTAGTGTAGGCCTCCCCATGTGCTCCCATGTATGCTTCGATAGAATGTTCGTGTCCGATACTAAATCCAGAATTACTTGGTCCATCTCACATTATCCAATCTACGCGGTTAAACTCATTTCTCTTCCCATCCTCATCTTATGCTTTCCAATCTCCCTGACTACGTGCGGTCCTCCTAGCGTGGTCCCAACACATTTGTTAATGAGTTCCTATAGTCCCTTTACAGCTTTACTGTCACGTAGTAGCTTCATGCATGTTTCCAGGAATGTTGTAAGCATAGATGGGTCCATTTCTGGCTTTGGTCTATCTTTGCTTCCTGAAGTGGAGGCATCAACGAAGCTCTTCTTAGCTTTCATGAAGGTTTCCTTAGCGTGCTCCAAATCAAACTCTACTTCTTTTGTCGGAGCCTTGCAAACCCAAGTAATATCTTCGGGTTGTTTGCCTTTATCATCTCCCGTCGTGATTCCACTTCAGAGCACAATATTCACATCTGTATCTTCCTTGCATGGCTCAGACCTCATCATCTGTAGGTTTTGAGTCGGGGGAGGTTGTAGTGTTCCCTTGTCACGTATCCTAGCTATCAGCATAGGACAATCTTCCGTCTCATGATCAAACAAGGTACAATACATGCATGATGGACACATTGGATTCATACAATCATGGGCATAGTGTCCAGGCCTTTTGCAATTGTAGCATATCAGCTGTCCGCGATCGCTTCCAAGTCCTCCTCCACCTCGGCCTTGTCTTCGCCCCTGAAATCTGGTTCGCGCCACTCCTGCATTCGACTCTAGGGGTCACATTTTGGCCTGAACTCTGTAGGTGGGAGTTCCATCCATCATTCGGTCATAGCATCTACAAGTGTGCTCATCATGTCCCACTGATCTAGAAACGTTACATAACAATTACCGCGAATTCTGCGTGTACTTCTGTAACAAATGGCAGTTGTCTTCTGCGCGTTTCCTTCCTAATTGGAAAATCGCGCACCAAAAAGCAGGTGTCACACTAGGTCCTGCTTGTATCTCCGGTCTTAACGGCATCGGTCCTCCTCCCGTGAGGTAATTCGTGAACACCGAGCAGTGGTCCTCATCCTAACCCTGACCCTTGCATTTTATGCACCACACCTCTTTGCGCACTTCTAAGAGAGTTGTCATGTCCTCTTTCAGTCTCTACATCTCAATGCATAAGTTTTTCAACTACGCGTGGATCTGTTGAACTCCCAAGTTAGGATCTTGCAATGGGGTTTCATGCAGCCTCATCGCGATCTCTAAGGCCTTTGCCTGAGTTGTTAATGTTTGTTGTGATAGTGTGCTCCTCAAATGGGCGTTAACGATGCTACAAACCATTCATGATGTTGTCAATCCGTTAGATTCATATTAGCTTCGCGAATCGTACAATTCAACCTCTGATCCAACTCCCAAGGAGTTTCATCTAGTAGCATTGTGATCTCTTTAATCCAATGATCGACTGTGCCTCTGACTTCGGCCAACTAAATTCTCTGTTTAGCATTGCTTTAATATCCACGATTCTTGCGTTTGGATTATCATTAGGATGCTTAATATAGCAGGTCAGCGCGTGGTCCTTCAGGGTGCTAACCAGTTTCACTTTCTTTATGTTGTCATCTGTAACTCCTTGTGCTTCCCATATGGCTCTTATCACGAACCAAAACTAGTCCGGATCCTCATTTCCTACTCCCTTGAACACAGGAAACTTTATCGTGCTTTCCATATTGACTCGTGGTGCTGGTGGAGGTGGTACCAGCGAAGATGGAGGCGATGGTGGTGAAGATGGTGGTGGTGTGGGTGGGGCTAGTATGTGCGGAATCTTTTACCTTATCAAATTGAACGCACTTCGTGGTGAGACCTTCATGAGTTGTTCCTCATCCCCTCACAGAGGTGAAATCAAAGGGCTATTATCTAGTCCCTTACTTCCTTTGTTTCTATAGGTTTTTCTGCTTCACGTAGCTCTGAACATCAAGGTAATTGCATAACCCTCTTTTCACACAATAACATTTTAATCCAAGTATTCAGAGACTTTACGTACTTACCTCGCGGTCCTTTTAGAAAACGTCACTCTACCTCACTATAGCTGACTGAAGTATCTACCGCGAACTCAGTAATGAATCCTCCTATAATCTGATCAAGCCAGTGATCAGCAACGTGCGCGATCTTATCGTCTAATGCTTCCAATCTGTGCACTAAATCTGGGGTCCACATAATAGGATTATCGAGTCTCCACCTTCCTTTGCTATCTGCTCACTTCGCGATCCACTCATACAGCTCAGTAGGGAAAGATGCGAAGAATATTTCATGCATCTATGTGTACAGGTAGTAGTCTAACCACTCTTCTTTTGTCAGTCACAGATTCATGTTCTCCTGTGCTGCGAACTTGTGAATTCTCCTGTCCACCCAACCTTCAATTTCCTTCTTAGTTGGATTTCAATGATACGACATCAGACATCTCTATACAGATTTTGGTCCTAGCAATGGAACCATTTGTTGGCTTGAGGGGTCCTGACCTAGGTTCAAAGTTAATTAGCCAAACAAATCGCTACACTACTGGCCCTTTCAGCATCAGCCCGCAGAGCGCGGACTGAAGTCTCACCCAAAGCAGTATGGGGGGATGCTAGAACCAGGTTTCCGCACCCTTGAGATGTTTGAGGGGTCGATTTAGTCCAACTGTGAATACCTTCACGTAGGTCACTTCTCACACTGCTTTGACCTGCGAGGCCTTCGCGATCTGTTATAATCACCTTCATGCAACCCTCACCAAGGGCTGAAGTGCTTTCACACTGTTATGGCAGCGATCTTCGCTATTTCCCTAAGTTGCACCGCAGATCTTACTTATCTTCTTATAACTGTTAGTTATCTTCACATAAACAGATACTTTATCTTATATTCACTTAATCAACGCAATCGTATAAGTTCGAGCACCATATAAACAATGAAATTGCAATTTATACCCAATACATTCAATGCATAAAACAGGAAAAAGATACAGAGAAATGATATTAAACTTCTCTTTATTACTTCTCCAACGGTTAGAGACTTGACTCGCCCTGCACACTCAACTGCAGGGGTCCGCACACTCAGCTACAGACTACTAGGCCTCTATGCCCTCAGCTGTAAAGCCTTCTCCTACTTTACGACCCAAGACTCGACTCTACACTTAGATAAGACTCAATTATCCACCTATTACTTTTTAATTTTTCTTCCTTTTTTACAACTTAGAGCCTCGCTCTATTTATACAATCCCATGGTCCACGAACCATGGGTAGATGTCTAAAGCCGACATTACATGACAAAAATGAGGGTGGACAACCCTATGACTCATTTACAAGTTTGCACTCCACACCCACAAAACATGGAGTCTTTACATCGGATTTAGTCAAAATCTGGGCTTTAAGCCCCAAAAATTCCCTTGGGGGATCCCGCGCCCAACATGTTGACAAAGTGCTCAAACTATTGGAGGAGAAACAATTATATGCAAAAAGCTCCAATTATTTCTTTGGAGTACAAGAGGTGGAATATTTGGGTACTCAGTTAGCTTATAGCTCATATTATCATCCTGAATCTGATGGGAAAACTGTAATATTAAAAAAACGTTTGAAAGGATACTTTTGTTGCTTTGTATCTGATAAAAAAATACAATGGGTCAAGTAGTTTTCTCTGGCTGAATGGTGGTATAACACTTCCTTCCATACTTCTGCAAAAATGACCCTATTTATGGCACTTTATGGATATCATCCATCGTCCATCACATCATCTTTAAAAGAAAATTCTAAGGTTCAAGCAGTGGAGGATCACATCAAGCATCAACAACAAGTTCTCAAACTCTTAAAGGATAACCTTACTTTGGTGAACAAATGAATGAAAGAATGTAGGTGACTCTATATTTCTACGACTACAGGCATACAAACAAATGTCCCTCAAAAAATCTAAGAAGGATAATAAATTATCGCCAAAGTATTATGGTATGTATAAGGTGTTAGAAACTATTGGTACTATGGCATACAAATTGGAGCTTCCTGCATCTTCCTGAGTGCACCTAGCTTTCCATGATTCATGCTTAAATAAGGTTATATGTGAGAAGCTACTAGTTCAAACAATATTGTCGAAATTTGATGAGGAAGGAAAAATCATATTGGAACCTGAAGCAGTCATGGAAATAAGAACCCGACATCTACAAAATCAATAAATTTCAGAGTATCTCATCAAGTGGAAGAACTTATCTACTGAAGATTCCACATGGGAGGACAAGAAGTTTATATAGAAGCATTCATAACTACTCAAGTGTTGAGGAAAAAACTTTTTTAAGGAGAGAGGAATGTTAGGTCCCTATACTACCAGCGTAACCTCTTATTGCTATTAGTGCAACCCCCTTATTATATTTTTGTGCCCATGTAGTCCCCATATTTTTATTATTCTGCCCCATAAAAGCCCACTATTGTTATTTTTGTGCCCTTACATTATTATTGTTGCGTCAACTCTGATCATATTATGACCCCTTAGACTCCTATATATAGAAAGGAGGTCTTTTCATTTGTATCATCCAAGAATTGTTAATTTGTGTAATGTAAAGGAGGTTTCCCCCTCGAAGAGGCTGATTTTTAAGTCGTTGATCTATCTTTTCTATCCTTTTGTGAGCTGGTTTCATAACACGAAATTAGGTCAATGGCGCAGAACTTATCACCAGTGCAAATGTTTGCTAGACTATAGGAAGGGAAGTTAATTCAAAACAAGATCGACGAGTTGGGCCATAAGGAAATAATCATCTCTTCAAGGACGCAGCGATGGGAAAATGAGGCTAGCCAGTTGACTCTGTCTATGCAGAGTAAGCTCAAAAGGATACATCAAACTCAAAGGACCATGGGCCTTGTAGTTGAAGGCCCAGCTACTGAAAGTTAGTTGAAGAAGTGCAGCAAGCTGCCACACAGGGAACCACAGACTTGCTAGTTTTGAAGTTCAAGTTCAGTGAGCTACAAAAGAAGTTCAAGGCACTACTGGTAGAGTGATGCAAGGATGAGTCACCAAATTATGTTGGGGGCCTATTGGGATAGGGCCCCCTGGAGTAAATTTTGTCATTAATTTTTTTATAATTGTAAAGTATTCGCATTTTGTGGGAGAGGATCATGAAGGCCATAGGAGTTAAAAGGGGCTTAGTCCCTTAGTTTTTTAGAATATAAGAGGTTTTTTTGACTTCTATGAAATCAATGCATCTACCTATATGACTTCTGTACAGTGAAATCAATGCATCTAGTGCAACCAATTTTCTTCCATTTCTCTCCCCCCTCCATCTATATCAATATCTACCTCCATCTTTCCTTCTTTGTCTGTCTATCTCACCCCCTATAAACACTCTCCCTCTCTTCTTCCATCTCTCCCCCTTCCATCTATATCTCTATCTCCATTTGTCTCTCCTTCTTCATCTCTCTATATCACCCTACAAACATACACATTTTTTATCCATATCCATGTATATCTCCCTCCATCTTCCCCTTCTCTCCCTATGTATCCCCTTCTATCTCTCTTCCCTCCTACTCTCCTCTCTCCCTCTCTCTCCATCTCCCTTGCCACTCCCCCTCTCTCTCTCTCGCCCTCCAAATCAATCTCCCTATATCCCTCTCGCTCAAGTTATCTCTCTCTTCCTTTCTCTAAAACCTCCCTCTATCTCTCCCCCACGTCACTCACCCACTTACTCTTTCTCTCTCAAGCTTCATCCCGCAACTATGTTGAACATATCCCTCTCTCTCTCATTATCTCTTCCCCTTCTCTCCATCTCTCCTTCTTTGTATTTCTATCTCACCCCCAAACATAAAAAATCTCTCTCCATCTCTCCCTTATCATTCCCTCTCTCTCTCTCCACCTTTCTCTCTCTCCATGTCTTGAACTTGTTGCTTCCCTATATTTTCCTCCAACTACATCTCGCAAGCTCCCTCTCTTTCTCAGAGGCTCTCTCCTCATATTTCTCTATCCATATTTGTGTCGTTCTCTCTCTCTTACCCTTCTCTCCCACTCTCTCTCACTCTATATTTCAAAAATTTTAAAATACTTTGACAATTAAAATATTATGTTTAATATTTATTTTTTTTGGATGTCATACAACATTTTTATTTTATTTTATATAATACATATTTAAAATGCAAGATTTCAAATGTGTGTTGTACATTCACCTGGAAGGAAAATGATAATTTTCCATGGAAATATTATCTAAAATTTTCCAAAATATTAATGTTCCAACTACCTCCATCAAAGATACATAGAGTGCTTCATGTCTTCCAATTGAAACTATTTAGGTTTTATTTCTTTAAAGGTAGCTTTAGGTTATGCTTACTTTAGGATTTTAAAAATATTATATATTTTATTATGTTCGATTTATAAAAGAAAAAAAAGGTGTTAAATAAAATTAACATATTGATTCAACTTGTACGTCTCTTTTTGTGCTAATGACTCTTTTGTTGATGCCTATGTCATATCAACCACACTTATTAATGTGTTTTTTGTTGAAGTCTGAATTTCCTTCATTTTTTACTACTCTTTTCCATATTCTTTCACCTTTTTATCACCATTTTTATAGAAACCTTAACATGCTCAAGTTCAAATTCAACTTATAAAAAGGTATTTATCATCCATGTTTAGAATCTATGTTCCTTTATTAATTATAATGAAAACATTCTTATAATAACATAATCATAAAAATTCCACAGCTAGATTGAATTCCATAGCAATATCCATGGTTAGACAGGTTGTAGTGCTTCAACAAAAGGATGAAGAGTGTTTGGAGATGAAAAATGTTTACCACATGGATGACCACCTATTGGCATGACTTGGAAAACTATGAAGATTAAGATATCTAAGGTTCAAACTCAAAGTCAAATTCCAAGAATGGCGGTGCAACAGTTAAGTAAAGGCAACAGGGGAATAGAACAACATCAAGTGAGCGTGTTGAAGGCTCGTTCAATTGTTAGAATATGGTTTGAGAAGAATCTCTTCTGACTTTATCTTTTAGTAGAAAGTCATAAGGAGATAGAGTTTTAAACTGAATCCATTTCATAGATGTTGAATTAGCTCATTTCGTATCGACATAGAACTCTTAAAAGTTGTTTAATGAAATTTGTATAAATGGTGTAAGGTGAGACCTAGAACACAGTTCAATTATTAAGTTTACAGTGGTTTTATTCTCAATACTGGTGATACTCTATTCCGGATTAATACCATTATTTTGTTCTCAATGCATGCATAAAATATCCTTTGATTGTTAGCAGACTTGCGCTCACGGGAGGGCCCCCTGTCGAGTTGTGAGGTTATTTTATTTTGTTTTACATTTCTAGTTTGCTTATAGCGTAGTAGTTTCTCTCAGAATTTTCTTAATCAGTTTCATTACAGAGATATTTTGATCAATTGTTGTTTTGATCTCAGAATACTCATAAAGGGAAAATAACAAAAATATTTGATTTTTATATGCATTTTCTTTCTAGATTTCATAACTCAAGCTAATTTCTTAGATGATAACAAAAGTTTTCTTTAGAGTTAACTGTGCACACAAGTAATCATTTTAGAGTTACAAGTTTTCCATCTAATCTTTCTTTTGCAATTATAAATTAGGTCCTTTTGATTCACTTTACTTTTATGTAATCAGTATATAAATTCCTTATTTCAATTTAGTGTAGAAGTTCTTTTCTGCAAAATAGTGATTGTAGTGTTTTCAATTCTTCAAATAGCACTAGATTATTTTTCTTACAATTTAAAATTTCCTCTTATGCAAGTAGAAGTAGGTTTTGAATTATGCAATTAAGATAGATTTTCACTTCTGAAAACTAATGAATTTCAAGTCAGTTAAGCAAAAAGGATTTAATGTAACTTTAAATTGAAAGAACACGTGTGTAATTATTCTATAAATCTCATTAAAAACTTTTGTCTATACTTAGGTTAATTTCATCTTTAGAATCAATCAATCCATAGAACGAATGCTAGCCTATATGGTGCACATTAATCTCACAAGTACATGAACCTTGGTTGACAATTAATGAATTAATTTAAGAAAAATTAAATTGCCCAACATTTTGTTGTCGTTTCAGGGGAGGTGTATATAGGTTTCTATTCTTGGTTTGCATATCATTTTAGGTGCGTTCAACTTTTTAGGTGCATAATTAAAGCATGGTAAAAATAATTTATGCATAGAGAAAGGGATTATAAGGGTATATTTGTATGTAGAGGTAGATGTTCAATTACAACATCAACACTCACCCCCGCTAGACCTCTAGTGCCACACCATCCACTCATACTCGCATTCCATCATTGGCAGGTAGACATAGGCTTCCTGAGGTGCATATATCTTAAATCCAACTAAACAGTTCACCAACTTCCTCTATCGAAGTTGTAGATGAAGAAAATACACCCTAACAAAAGGAGTAATTTTCCTCTCTTCAACAAGAGAGAAACTTCTAGGACAAGAACTAGAGGTTCGTGGTGAAGAAGAAGAAGAAGAAACTTATTATAATATACCATTAGTAGAGGAACCACAAGAAGAGCTAGACAATCCTATTATAGAACCTTATATTAGCTATGAATAATCTACAATTACAGGGGAAGGAGAAGGAGTACATAATGTAGATGGTGACCCTAGGATTGGAGGTGAAGAAGGTAGAGGAGGAAATAGAGGAGGAGGTGGAGGTCGAGGTGATAGAGGTGGTAGGGGAGAGCTAGATCCCTATGGATTTCCCATCTTTGATGAATATACGAAAGACACAATGAATAACATCTCACCCTCCATCCTTCCTAATTTCCATGGTTTGAGTAATGAGGACCCTGAAACATTTATTTTTAAGTTTGAAGTTTTATGTAGAACTTATGACTACTTGATCCTAAAAAATTGTAATTATTCCCAAAAACTCTTAAAGATGGAGCACTTAAATGGTTCATGGGATTAGGAACAGATACTATTAGAACATGGGAAGAAATGAAAAATGTGTTATTAGAAAAATATAAGGATTATTGAAAGAACCATAACCTTAAGGATGAAGTCTTTAAGATGATGTAGAAAGAGGATGAAAGCCTTGAAGGCCTAGCTGAAAGATTTTCTTACAACATCAAAAGGGCTAAGATGTATAACTTGAATGGTGAAACAATAAAATCTCTTTTGTTAAAATCCACCAGAGATGAATGGATTGACCTTCTTAATTTAATGGGAAAGAAAGATGTTTCACAACTTTCATTTAGAGAAATATGTGATTTGTGTAAACATATTTCAAGAGGTAAGGCTAGAACTAGAAAAAATCCAAGAGATCCTATGATGTACAAAATTAATAAATCTACAACTGGAACAATAAGTAGGGCTAAAATAGGAAATTTTCTTAAGAATTTTAGAACATACATCCTAGGGAGTCTTAGTGAAAAAATAGATACCCTCGAGATACAAAACTAGCAAAAAGCTGAGAATGTTGCATTATCTATTTTTGTCCCAAGTGTAGGAAGAAACATGCCTTAAGAGAATGTCCCCTTGATAGTATAGAAATTTGTTTCATATGTGTTGAAAATCATACTACAAAGGAATGCCCTTCGATGCCTGGTATTAAAGTTGTTTTTCAAGATGAAGCTGGAACAAGCCAAGTTGAATCTCTTTTTTTTTATTTCTAAAAGACCATGGAAAAATAAACAATCAAATATGACTCAATATTTCAATACTAAATCATATGCACAACCACATAACAATTGTACTGCACCCATGCCATGGAAACCCTGGTCCCCACAATCTCAAAATCCATCTTGGGCACAAGGTTGGAAAAATCCTTATGGAAAATATCATCAATATCATCAATTCCAACAACCTTATCCTTCTTTTCCACAACAATAATATCCTCCTCAACCAACTCAACCTTCTCAACTTCAAAATCCAAATCAAAAACTTTCATTACCATCTCCTTAAAAACCCAATCAACTACCTACTCAACCACTTCCAAATCCAAACAATAAAAATCAACAAGTTGTTCATAATAATTAAGGACCAAATTTTCAAGCTTGTATGATTACCCCATTAGGTCTAAATGATTTTTCAACTTAGATTTGGTAGGGTTTTACAAAATAAGTCACCAATAATCACTATCCAAAAATCTAAATAGGATGAAGTTCATGAAAAAGATGTAAATCTTGACCAATAAAGTATTCCTCTAAAGGAATATGTTCCCGTACAATCAAAGGATGAGAATTAAATAAAGCTCCTACAATTCCCCTAGTAGAACAAACTTCTATTTCTTTGCAAGAACCACCTTTTTCTAAAAGGCTCAAAATTGATAAAGGAATAGAAAGGAAAATTTTTTTACCAGACTATCTGATATTGGATAGATGAAATTCAAATTAAGTAACTTTTGCAATTCCTCTATAATAGTTCTTTTGGCCCTAGTTGGATGGTTGTGTTAGCGCTTGAAATTTCACCTCAGGCTAAAAAAGGTAAACTCCAAGGCCACATCAAACCACTTAGCCTCGTAGCTAGCCCTACGGGGCAGGAGAGGGCTCTCTCCGGTCTATCTCAGTAAAGATCTTCAACGGGTGAGATAACCAATAAGGAAACACTAATTTTAGGCTAGTAAACTGATAAAAAGGTTTTGAATTGGGATGTTTTAAGATTTTGGTGGAAAATCGGGGAAAGGCAATTTTGGGTGCGGGGATTGGACACAGTTTTTGCAGGGGGTTCTTTGGGGCAAGGTAGGAGACTGTATTGATGCCTTTGAATTAAGTGAATGGACAAGAATGACCGGTGAGGGGCTAAAGAGAGCAAGAAAATTTCAAGAGTTCTCTTTAGACAGATGAAAACATAAATATTAAGCAAACTTAAAAGCAGAGCATGGCAATCATGAATTCTACTTTAACACTTCATTTGCCTAATTTGCAGAAGGAAAGTAAGGAGATGTTTCACATAACAAACTTACAAGTACAAAGAGAAACACACCATCAATACATGTAACCACAGGAATCCCAAAAAGGACTGCAAAACCCTGGTCTTTCTTCCTTTGCCAAAATTGCAGAGATACAATGAGTAATACAATAGAGCTTTCTCCCTCAAGAGTCCAACCTTCCAACCCCTGAAAATGACTAAGAAAATACATAATATAGGCAAGCTAACACCTTTCCTTGCCTCTAGGGGTCGATCTCATCCTTCTAGGAGCTGTTTCAACCAATTCTAAACTGAGCACTAAAATCTAGGCAGTCAAAACAACTTGCCTCTATAAGCTAGGAAACCAATTCATTCATTAAATGTTTGCTATTTCATGAATGAATCTTCTAGAATAGGTAAATAAGTGTCATGTCCACATGAAAATACATTAATTACATCAAAGAGGGTGAAAAATCCCACCCCAAGTCAAAACTGGCCAAAACTGGGCGAATTCCTGAGCTGTAAGTGAAAAATTGTGAAAATTGCATAACAGGTCGCGCCCTAATCCTGAACAGGTCGAGCCAGTCTATTTTCTCAACTGGTAAGACCCCCTTGATAGGTCGCGCCAGCCCAATAGGTCGCGCGCCAGTATTGACAGGTCGCGTGCAGGCTCTGTTCACAATTTCACTCAATTTCTCTCCAAATCGGTCTTCACTATTGCTTTGAGGCAAATGATGATCAAATGGAGGGAGAGAGGGGCTTTATAGGCTTGATTTAATTTAATTTCTCCTCAAACCCTCTTTCTAATGTTTTTGACTTGACACTTGTTCAAAATTTAAATGCTGCTGACTTTATGGTTTCCTTTTGTCCTGAAATTGGTTGAACTGATGCTTTCTCTTGAAAATTTTTGCAGGGATAGCTTCTGAGGAATCTTGGAAAAGGGGACCAGGCTTGCATGCTGACTTTCGAAGAATTTTTTAAATCCAAGGTTAAAATTAGCTGACAAGATGAAATCTTTTGAAGAAAAACTTTGATAGTCATCCCTCTGGCCTGCTGGGCATTTATTGACTTTTAAAGAGATGACCTCAAAGACAAATTGGACCTAAACCCTAGACCTAGGACTTTGACCTCACGACAAGACAAGGAACCTTGAAAGAGTTTATTGACTGAAGCAACTTGATCCAGCAGTGCCAAGAGGGGAATAAAGACACCAGCTCATCCATCAGGGTTATGGCATGCCTAATGGAATGCAATGAAATGAAACTGATGAGACACCTACTTATGCAAATGCAAAGAGCTTTGATCGCTGATGGAGGGCTACTTGACCGACTCTAACATTGGCTCCAATGGGGATGGTAGCTCCTTGGAGGTACCAAGAACGACAGATCTTTGGGAGAGCAGACCAGTGCTTTCAACCATTGGGCGATGGATTCATTATTCCGGCAAATGACCCAAGACTCTCACTCATTTATTGACTGAAACCTGACTCAAGCCGACACAATTATGAAACCAACATGACTGAAAACTGACTCACAAATGACTCATGACTGACTTAACGAAAACAAGAACTTACAAAGCTTATTGAAGGGCAGTAGTCCATCAAGATTTGAAATCATGATGACAACCACCTGTGTTTCTTACAAGACAATATACATCAAACTATATCAAAATGCCAATGCAACCAATCAAGAAGATGGCTTCTTGACTGATTCTCCCAATCAGATCTCATGATCAACAATAGATACTGGTAACTGGGCATCCAAAAACATAGTTGACCATGGCTGCAACAAAACACTGTAATAAACATTTTCACTTCTGGTTGCAACAAACTTGCTAGAGGATCATGAAAAACATGAAGATTTGCCACTGCCACCTCCTTCTGAAAGATCAAGGTGTCCTTGGTTTCAAACTCTGATCTGCCTTCATCATGTGCTTCGGTAAAAGTATGCTCATAAGCTTCAAAAAACTCTGAACAAGTAGACGAGCAGATCTCCTCTTGTAAAAACATTTCAACACATGAGACATATGAAGAATCTGAAAGGTAATCCTGTATGCTATGATCTTCTGTAGTCTGAAAATATGGTAGGTCATCTTCATATGATATCATAACCAAATTATCAAGTTCCTTATTACATTCTTCAATCATAAGGAAAGAAACTTCAGCTGATTCTTGAGGTGCAAAAATGACATTTCTATCATCTACCATAAATTCATCCAAAGGAACAGTTTCACTTACTTGAATGAAGATCTCATCTTGATTTTCATGAACTGACTGAATTACCTCCTCATGTAGGCTCTGTTCTGATGGAATGAGAACATTTGGATCAAAAACTCTGTCTATGGTCTCAACCACAAAACCCTCCTTTTCAGGATTCAGCACAAGGTATGCTTGGTCATCACAATCTGAATCTAGAACTGAAGTAGCTGTCCTGTCTTCTTCAATCTACATGCTATTGTCTTCTGTGGGCAGATCTGAAATTTCATTCTCCCGTTCATCATTTTCAGCCATATGACCATCTTCAGCCTGCTGATCTTGATTATGCTGCAAAATTTCCTGATCATCTTGATGGGTATTCTTTAAGTTTTCTTTATACTGCTGAAACGGATTTTCGTACAAGGTCTCCATGATTTCAACATCCATGAAATTATCATCTTCATAATATTTCTCAAGGCTTTCAATAAAAGTCGAAGCATGTTTGCAACAGTCTTGAACTAAATTTAATGATGGATACGAGTCCTTGTATCTTTCAATGAACATAGCATGAAAATCCTTTAAACAGTAAATACAAGCAGGCGGCAAACTTTCATACCATGATTGGGCTTTATCTTCCAGAGTGGCCAAGAATATATTCATCAAGCAATCTTCAGGAAAATCAACCTTCAACTTGCGAATATGCATGTGAAATCTAACCAGATGTAAAGCAGCATCCTTCTTACCATCATCATTAAATGTAGGCAGATTCCTTGACCAATCTACCTTCGGTATCTTATTTGGAAAACCAGGGATGTGATCTCGGCTCAAGGGAGCATATCTTCTTGTGATTCGGTCCATCTTGAAAATCTCACAGCTATTGATCTCTCTGCAGTGGAGTCACCATGAAGCATAGGTCGCTGATTTCTTCATGAAAGGAGTCGCCAGGTGAATGATTTTAGCCTGTGAAAACTGTCAACTTATCATCAAAAGTTCAGAGTTTACAAATGAACTGGGGTAAAATGCAATCGAAGTGTTGTATTCACAAGCTCACGGAGATTTACTGAAGCAGCGTTTATCTACTTCCGCTTATGCAAAGCAAAAGCGTTTCGAAGGCTACCTGGCATAACTTCAGGCTCCGTCTAAGACTTATGAAACAAACACATCAATCAACAAACAACTTGTTCTCCCCAGTGGAGTCGCCAATATGTTAGCGCTTGAAATTTCACCTCAGGCTGAAAAAGGTAAACTCCAAGGCCACATCAAACCACTTAGCCTCGTAGCTAGCCCTACGGGGCAGGAGAGGGCTCTCTCCGGTCTATCTCGGTAAAGATCTTCAACGGGCGATATAACCAATAAGGAAACACTGATTTTAGGCTAGTAAACTGATAAAAAGGTTTTGAATTGGGAAGTTTTAAGATTTTGGTGGAAAATCGGGGAAAGGCAATTTTGGGTGCGGGGATTGGACACAGTTTTTGCAGGGGGTTCTTTGGGGCAAGGTAGGAGACTGTATTGATGCCTTTGAATTAAGTGAATGGATAAGAATGACCAGTGAGGGGCTAAAGAGAGCAAGAAACTTTCAAGAGTTCTCTTTAGACAGATGAAAACATAAATATTAAGCAAACTTAAAAGCAGAGCATGGCAATTATGAATTCTACTTTAACACTTCATTTGCCTAATTTGCAGAAGGAAAGTAAGGAGATGTTTCACATAACAAACTTACAAGTACAAAGAGAAACACACCATCAATACATGTAACCACAGGAATCCCAAAAAGAACTGCAAAACCCTGGTCTTTCTTCCTTTGCCAAAATTGCAGAGATACAATGAGTAATACAATAGAGCTTTCTCCCTCAAGAGTCCAACCTTCCAACCCCTAAAAATGACTAAGAAAATACATAATATAGGCAAGCTAACACCTTTCCTTGCCTCTAGGGGTCGAGCTCATCCTTCTAGGATCTGTTTCAACCAATTCTAAACTGAGCACTAAAATCTAGGCAGTCAAAACAACTTGCCTTGATAAGCTAGGAAACCAATTCATTCATTAAATGTTTGCTATTTCATGAATGAATCTTCTAGAATAGGTGAATAAGTGTCATTTCCACATGAAAATACATTAATTACATCAAAGAGGGTGAAAAATCCCACCCCAAGTCAAAACTGGCCAAAACTGGGCGAATTCCTGAGCTGTAAATGAAAAATTGTGAAAATTGCCCAACAAGTCGCGCCCTAATCCTGAACAGGTCGCGCCAGTGTATTTTCTCAACTAGTAAGACCCCCTTGACAGGTCGCGCGCAGGCTCTGTTCACAATTTCACTCAATTTCTCTCCAAATCGGTCTTCACTATTACTTTGAGGCAAATGATGATCAAATGGAGGGAGAGAGGGGCTTTATAGGCTTGATTTAATTTAATTTCTCCGCAAACCCTCTTTCTAATGTTTTTGACTTGACACTTGTTCAAAATTAAATGCTGCTGACTTTATGGTTTCCTTTTGTCCTGAAATTGGTTGAACTGATGCTTTCTCTTGAAAATTTTTGCAAGGATAGCTTCTGAGGAATCTTGGCAAAGGGGACCAGGGCTGCATGCTGACTTTCGAAGAATTTTTTAAATCCAAGGTTAAAATTAGCTGACAAGATGAAATCTTTTGAAGAAAAACTTTGATAGTCATCCCTCTGGCCTGCTGGGCATTTATTGACTTTTAAAGAGATGACCTCAAAGACAAATCGGACCTAAACCCTAGACCTAGGACTTTGACCTCACGACAAGACAAGGAACCTTGAAAGAGTTTATTGACTGAAGCAACTTGATCCAGCAGTGCCAAGAGGGGAATAAAGACACCAGCTCCTCCATCAGGGTTATGGCATGCCTAATGGAATGCAATGAAATGACACTGATGAGACACCTACTTATGCAAATGCAAAGAGCTTTGATCGCTGATGGAGGGCTACTTGACCGACTCTAACAGGTTGTAGTGGATATAACTAAATCCAATTAGGGCTAGAAGATCAAGAAAAAAAATAGTTTTACATTTACATGGGGAACATATACCTATAGGATTCTTCCCTTTGGATTATGTAATGCACCTGCCACATTTCAGAGAGTAGTCTTAGGTATCTTTTCTGATCTAATTCATGATTGTGTGGAAGTGTGCATGGATGAATTTATTGTGTATGCTTATATTTTTAAAGAAGCTATTAAAATTTTGGAAAAAGTTTATATTAGATGTAAATAGGCAAACCTTTCATTAATACATGAGAAATGTTTTATGATGTTCAATGAAGGGAGTGTTTTAGGCCACCATATTTCAAGTGATGGAATTAAAGTGGATGCATCTAAAGTAGAAATCATTTCTAAAATTTCAATTCCTGTTTGTCAAAGAGATGTTAGAAGTTTTCTCGGATTTACTGGATATTATAGAAGATTCATAGAAAATTTTACAAAAATAGTCTCTCCACTCTTCAAACTCCTTACAAAAGATTGTGAATTTGTTTGAAATTCTAACTGTTATAAATCATTTGAGACATTGAAACAAAAGCTTGCTAAAGCACCAATTTTAAGGGGACCTAAATTGGATATTTCTTTTCACATTTCTATTGATGCTTTAGATACATATCTAGGAGCTGTGTTGGGAAAAAATATTTAACTCCTTATGCTATCTATTATACAAGAAAAAGATTGACTCTAGCAGAGTTACTAGAGTTAAATTATATTGTAACAGAAAATGAGTTTTTAGATGTTGTGCATGCCATTAATAAATTTCTTCATGATATCACTAGTGATATCACTAGTTATGAAACGTTCATTCATATAGATCATCTACCATTAGAAATATAATGAACAAAACAAATACTAATGGAGAATCACAATATGATTGTTATTGTTAAAAGAATTCAATATTACTATTCTTGATAGATCAGGAAAAGAAAATACACTTCCTAGTTTTGTTTCTAGAATGCAGAATAATAATGAGGATGTTCCTATAAAACATAACTTTCTTGCTGAATGACCTTTTGTAGTATCTACTAAAACACCTTCGTTTGCAAATATTTCTAATTATTTGGCTACAGGAAAGTTACCTCCACAACTATCGGCTAGAGAAAAGAAAAAATTGATCAAAACCAGCGCACCTTATTCTTGGACAGATGGAGAATTGTACAAAACTGGACCTGATATGATTACCAAAGATGTGCTCCAGAGGATGAAGTACCTGAAATATTTAAAGTTACACCATGATGATCCATGTGGATGAAATTTTGCCGACAAAAGAACTTCTTACAAAATCCTTCTTTTGGGATAATATTGGCCATCCATTTCCAAGGATGCCAAAGAATATGTCAAAAGATGTGATAGCTATTAAAGAATGGGGAATACCATTCCATAATATTAAATATCTCTACAACCAAAAATACCTGGAGAACCTTTTGAGAAATAGGGTCTAGATTTGGTTGTACCAATAAAATTCTCCTTGTAAACAGAAAATGTACATACTTGTTTGCACGGATTATGTTACAAAATGGGTAAAAACTAAACCTCTTTTATTTGCAACTGAAAATGTGGTAATCACATTTATTTTTGAGTATATTTTTACTTGTTTTGGTGTTCTAATAGAAATTGTAACAGATTGGGGTACTCAATTTACATCCAAGTTAGTGTAAAAGATCATGGAGAAATATAGGATCAAGCATCAGAAGTGTACACCATATCATCCACAAGCTAATGGAAAAGTGGAATAGACCAACAAAGTACTTGAAATAATTATTACCAAGACTGTGCATTTGCATAGGAAGGACTGGGGAGAAAATCTTCCAAAAGCACTATGGGCATATCGAACTACATGGAGACTATGCAACAAGACATACTCATTATGAGTTCGTCTATGGAAAGAAAGTTTTACTTCCAATTGAGTTAAAAGTGGAGACCTTCAGAACAATAGATAAATTGGGCCTTGACCTATTAAAAGCTCTAAAACAGAGATTAGAAAGATTGAATGAGATATATGAGATTGAATAAGTTGTTATTCTGAGAACCAACATAGTTCAGCAGCAAAGATCAAAGTGGTGTGACAAATTCATCAAAGCTAAAAAGTTCAAGCAAGGTGACTAGGCTCTTCTTTTTTATTCCAAATTCAAATATTTTCAAGGGGAGTTTAAAAATCATTGGCTTGGTCCTTATGAGATTGATACTATTTTTTATAATGGAGCAGTAAAAATCAAAACTATTGATGATGAAAAAATTACTTTCATTATTAATGGGCATAAATTAAGAATGTATCATAAACCACTAACAAATGAAGATTTTTTCAAATATTTGCAAGATAATTTTGAATTCAAGTTGGTCAAGAAAGGAGATTCTTCTCCTCACTCTCCAAATTCATTTTTCCAATAATAATAATAATAATAATAATAATAATAATAATAATAATAATAATAATAATAAAAGTATAAACATGAAAAAAAACTATGTTGCCATGTTTATATAGAAAATCTTAACTGAAAACCAATATCTCTTGGTGGTTTAGATTTTCATAATCCCCTCTTTCTTGTCCCTATTTCTTTCTATCCTTCTTTTTCTAATAAATTTGAGGTGGCAAGCAATATTTTTGAGGATCAGTTTTTTCACTGACCACCAAAAGTAGCAACAACAATAAATAAGTCTTCTTGATCAAACAAGGAAAATTCAAGAAAATTCAAGAAAACAAAATTTATATCATTCTACATCTAATCTTCAGTTCTGCAGCCAAGTTTGAATTCTACATCAATCTACAATAAAATAATATCAAGGCATCCACAAAAGTAAAGTTATGTAGAATGTTGAAATTATTTTTCATATAATAACTTAGGTTTTAATTCATGGATGATTTTATTAAAGAAAATAGTTGAAGACCTTATAAAATTGCTATTACACTCCCTTTTATGACTGTTATACCCTACTCCCTCATCATTAATATGTCAGTCACATCAATCCGATCAAAGATCAAATACATTCCACCGATCCTTTGAAATTGGATCTGGGAATTGATGGAAGGTACAATTCAATCATAACACAACTCCTTCCATAAAGCATCTTATTTTTCTATCATTCAACTCGATTTCATATTCATTTTGGTTACTTCTAAAACCCTTGTCATTCACGCTTCGCTCATTCCATCTCTCAAACTTCCATTATCCATGACGAAAGGAAACAATCAAAGACCGAAACTTCTTCTCACCATGGGTGTTGGGCTAAGGAAAATGTATGTTTTCTCCTCATAAATAACTTAATTAAGCATTTGTCTTCACATGTTTATCTCTGTTTTATGAATAAAAATAGAGGAAATAGTGTCTGATTGATAGAGGAAAAATGAGACCAGTCTTTCAATAATCTTTCACATCCTGAAGATGAACCATTGTTGCTGATTCAAAACGTCGATAAAAAAAGAAACCTAATGCGATGTATCCAGAAGATAATCTACATAACAATAACAGAAGTTGGGAAAAATCGATTATTAAGAAATTAGATAAATCTGGGCACAAAAAACTAAATTTCATTATCTTTTTATGCAGGGACGTAGATTGGACGATTAATGTTCAATCGACATAACAATATCAGCCAGGAAAAGAGAAAGACAATGTCTTGAGTATGGAAGACAGCAAAAGACCAGGAGGACCAATGCTATTCTACGATGAAATTAGATCGAGGATTGAAAAATCCTTAGGATCCATTGATCTTGAGGATTCACTTCTATCCATTTATTTTTCCAAAACTTATATAAAGCCATGAGGCGAATTGAATAGCTAGTTAGAAATTCACAGATTGTAACTATTCTTTTTGGACATATAATACTTTCATCATGGTGATGTTGTAACTTTGTTATTTATTTTAATGAAGAATACTGTGTTTAATCCATAATCGTATTCTGAATATCTAACAACGGGGACTTCTGGAGACTTTGGGCCCAGTCGATAGGAGATCTACTACTTCAATTGTGTTATAATTATTTTTGTTTATTCTTATAATTGTTTATTATTGTTAGTTTGTAAAGTTAGCACCATTCTGATTACTATGAGGATTGATGATTCTGGTTTGCATTTGTTGTTGAGATGAGATTCTAGATTTAGCTATGTGTTACATATGTGTGATACTCTTTATTGAATTGGTTATGTTAATTTAAGAATTAGATTGATGTTCATTCTAAAGTAATGCTATCACAGATTTCAAAGCTAGAGTTGATTTCTTTCCATGAGATGTTTACATGGTTATTTGATGTTCAATTGTTGTAGCTTTCTTTCATGTTAAATGAATTAGTTTCAATACCAGTTAGATTGCTGAGAGTGATTCTTTCTATTTTCATTCTGATTCAGTTTCTTGCAGAATAGATTAAGTAGACTTGAAAGTGCTTTACATATTTCTTTTAGAATTGTTTGGATTGAACTTAGAGAAATAGACATTAGTGATTGCAATGATTCCAACTTCTTTCATTATGAATTGACCTCTGAACTCACTGCATATACAGTGCTAACACTCTTGAAATAAAAAGACTTGCCCTGGGTTGATGATTAATGTAGGTATTAAGATTGCTTGTAATAAGACATATTAGTGCACCAACAATTTGGCGCCATTGCCGAGGAGAGTATTTCAATGTGATTTCTTTTTATCTTGCTGTAACAGAATTGGGTTTTAAAAATGGGAGGTAAGAACCTACGTAGCCTGCTTTTCAACAAAAGGTTAAATAGGAATAGTCTTTTATGAATGACTAAGAACAAAAATATAGAAAAAGATCAGAACCCCCCACCTAAATCCACAAAATCCAAGGGATCGGTGAATCTTGGGAGAACAACTTTTATAGACAAAATCATAAGAAAAGCAGAGTCTCAAGCATCAGTAGGACCCCAAACTATATCTAGAAAAAGCCCTATTAATCCCTCAAGCAGCAGGATCACCATCTGCAACTTATGCTGAGATTCATAGCCAAATTAGAGGATCTAAACAAAGATTTCAGGTACAGAAAATTTACATTCCAATCCTTTACAAGAGGGAAAATCATGCAATTTAAGAGAAGGAGAGGGGGAAACCAGTGGGACTGCTAAGGCAGGGCCACAATTGTCTGAACTAGGATCTCCTGCGATCCCAGATCTAGGCAGTGCTGCAAAGCCATCTCGGGTTGAGAATCCTCCACTTACTCAAGTAGCACCCCCTGAAGTCCCTGAAGGATATTGGCACATTTTTTACCAAATGGTAAATCTACCACCTCAAGGCCAGACCTCGACATTGGAATACCCCATAGTCGATCTAGTAGCCAATGCCCCTATGAAAGCTATTCCCTTGCAAAATCTTCCAACCTTTCATGGGATGATCACAGAGGATCTGGATGCTTTCTTATTCGAGTTTGATGTCCTCTACAGAGGGTACGATTATACCACCAACCCTAAAAAATTAAAGTTGTTCCCTTCTACTCTGAAAGGAGCAGCTTTGAGGTGGTTCATGGGTTTAGGCGGATGTACTATTAACTCTTGGGATGACATGAAAACTTCCTTCCTCACAAGATACCAGGACTTTTGTAGGACTAGGGAATTAAAAGATGAAATCTTTAAGATGACTGCAAAGGATAATGAAACTCTAGAAGAATATGTTGAATAGTTTCACTACAATTTGCAGAGATCCCCTCACTCCACATTACCAAAAGAAGTCTTGAGAGCCATATTAATTAAGGGAATGAAAGAAGAATGGATAGAAACTCTAAATTTGATGGGGAAGGGAGATATTTCTCAAGAGGATTATGATGAAATCATTCGCTTGTGTATCAGGTGTTCGCGAGGTAGCACACGCACTGGGTCAGGAAGCCGAGATCCTATGACCAGAGGAAGCAAACCACACAGTGGAGGTGTAACAAGAATGGAAATCGGTAACCTCCTAGAAGACTTCAAGACAGACATCCTGAGTACCCTTATAATGTAGTTGGACATCCTATAGGCTAAATAGAAACAAGCCTTAGCAGAATAGAACTTGGCCGTTTTCTGCCCACATTACCAGAAGAAGCACACCGAATGGGAGTGTCCATTGGACATGATCTAGACATGTGACATCTACACCAAGGATCATGCCACTAAGCAATGTACATCACTTCTAAGGTTGAAGATAGTTTTCAAAGAAGCAGAAAAAGAGACAGAACCAATATACTTAATTAACTAGCATCGACAGTGGTAGGCCAAACCCATAGGTATGTCACAAGACACACCCCAATTCTTTCCTTACTCATCATTTAATCAGCAGCAGAACCTCGTGGCAGCATGGCAAGGTCAATCACCTTACTCAAATTTGAAATCCAAACCATTTCTTATGACACCTTTCCCAACTCAATCCTTTCTGGGTAATGGTTGGCTGAATTCTCCTTTTACACCTATTTGGCAAGGTAATACATATCCATCCCAGTGGCCTGCCTCTACTTCACAAAATTTGAAATGGTCTGCGAATTGGCAGCAACCTTTAGGGATAACCAATACTCCTATGGGGACAGGTCCTCAACCTCAACCTACATTATCAACCCTATATCCATTACAGCAAAATCCTTAGCCCCTCCTGCGTCCTCAATTTCTAGCTCAACTGAATCCAAATCCCAATAACATACTGGTTCAGCTGGTGCAAATTGTCGAAAGCTTAGACTATGAGATTGAACAAAAATAATGTAATGAAATTAGGTTGAGGCCAGGACACATCATCACCCCTGAGGAAAACAGAGACCAGCCATCAATTGAGTTAGAAACCCCACCTGTACATACACCATCGACTGTGACTGACACAAAAATAAAACAAGGAGAAGATACAAATGAGCATAAAGACCCTGAAAAACTCATAGTTACTTCTCCCTCGTTCCCCGAAAGGTTAATAATACCTAAAACAATTGTTTATCCAGACTTTGATATTGTAGGGGAACTGAAAAATATTTGTATTAAAATTCCTCTCCTCCAAGCCATCCAAGATATTCCTATTTATGGTAAAACAATTAAAGAGTTATGTGTGAAGAAGCATGTGAGGAAAGCAAAAGCTTCACCCACTATTCATGTTGTAGGGACCTTTTTTGATTTGCTTCTGGAAGGGGAAACTCAATTAAAGTATGAAGATCCTGGGAATCCCATAGTTACAATTCAAATATATGGTCACTCCTTTCCAAACACACTAGTTGATTTGGGCGCAACCATTAACATCTTAATAGAAGAAACATGTAAGACAATTGGTATTACAACTCTCGAACTAACCACCACCCTACTAGAACTTGTTGATCATTTAGTGGTAAGACTAGAGGGAACTTTACAAGATATTACAATTTTTTCTGATTCATGGGAGTATCCAGTATATTTTATTGTTATAAACTCAAAGAGTTGATTTTATGGGCACCCTCAGATTTTGGGCCGACCTTGGCTGGCAACAAACGATGTTTATATCGGTTGCTAAGAGGGAAACATGACCATTGCTAAGGGGGATGCTGTAAAAATTATTGTTTTATATCCTCCTGCCAATCCAAGTTTTCCCATGGTAAAAATACATAAAAAACCACTTGCATACTTGGAAGAAAGCATTCGTTCACCACTTACAGTAGCAAAGGCACTTGAATTCATGAATTAGACTGAAGATGATGATATCAAAAACTTTATCAATCAACCAGCTAATTTGAATAATGTCAAATGTTAAAATCAATCCTTGAAAATAAAGCCTCAGAAGACCCTTTGAAAGATATTAATGATCATCATATCAAGACAACTATTGTTCATAATAGCAATCCTGTTGAAATTAAACCAGGCAAGGTTTTAAACATTAATGGTGGCCCAGATAGTGACCAACAACAAAATCTCATTCGGGTCCTGCAAAAATATAAAGGTGCTTTTTCCTGGGACTATCTTGACATGAAGGGCATAGACCCACAGTTATGTACGCATCATATCTACACAGAAAAGAATCCTCATCCTATCCAATAGCCTTAGCAGAGATTGAATCCACATCTCAAGGACATTGTAAAAGAAGAGCTACAGAAGATGTTGGATTTGAATTTCATTTATCCCATTTTGGATAAAAAATGGATCTCTCGACTGGTATTTATCCCCAAGAAAAGAGGAGTGGCGTATATGTGTGGGTTATCGGGAATTGAAAAAGGAAACACAGAAAGATCACTTACCTCTTCCATTTATTGATCAAGTCCTTGATACTCTGGTAGGGAAGCAATTCTTTTCATTTTTAGATGGCTTCAACAACTACAATCAAATTCAAATCACCCTTGAAGACCATGACAAAACAACCTTTAACTATCCATGGGGTACATTCTCTTACAAAGTGTTACCGTTTAGCTTATGCAGTGCCCTAGCTACGTTTGAAAGAGCCATACTCAACATTTTCGTTGATCTGATAAATGAAGGACTTGAAGTTTACATGGATGACTTTACCCGTATGGGGACGACTTTTATCAAGCGCTACAAACACTAGAGAAGGTTTTGGAATGATGCATTGCTACCAGGTTGTGCTTAAGCAATGCCAAGTTTCACATGATGATGACAGAAGGTTTAATCCTACGACATTACATTTCTGCAGCGGGGATACAGATAGATCCAGCAAACATACAGGTAATTCTCCTACTACCTACACCCTGTACTTAGATGGAGGTACATAGCTTCCTTGGATATTCAGGCTATTATCGCAGGTTTATCAAAAAAAATTCACAAATCACTGTGCCTTTATATGCTTTAACAGGAAATGTTGACTTTAAATGGTCTGACAAATGTGACACAGCTTTTACAGATTTAAAGAAATTAGTTTCGATGGCACTAGTATTACGTGGACCTAACTAGGAGTTTCCCCTTCACATCTCCGCAGACACGTCAGATGCAGTAATAGGTGTTGTCCTTGGCCAAGAGGAGGACAAAAAACCTTATTCTATATATTATATCAGCAAAAATCTTATTGCTGCTGAACTTAATTATACAGTAACAGAGAAGGAATTCTTAGCTATCATTTATGCCATAAACAAATTTAGACATTATATAACTAGCTATCAAGTTTTTCTGTATACTGACCATTCCTCCATTAGGTACTTATCTAAAAAACCTGTTACAAATGGTCTAGTGACTTGTTGGTTGTTACTTTTGTAGGAGTTTGATATCACCATCAAAGATCATCCCAGGAAGGAAAACTCAGTCATTGATTTTTTGTCTCAAGTTCCAAAGATAAATGATCCATTGGTAGTGGACGATTAGTTTCCAGATAGACATTTGTTTGTCGTAGTAGTCAAAACGCAATGGTATGCAGATGTAGAAAACTATCTGGCAGTAGGAAAGTTGCCCAGGCACTTGAAAGCAAGGGAAAGGAAATAGATTGTCCAGCGCAGCACCCTATTTTCTTGGATTGGCAGATACCTTTTTCATACAGGGTCTAATATGTGTATACGCAGATGCATTTGTGAGGATGAAATTTATGACATCCTGAAGGCTTTTCATGATGAGCCCTCCAGAGGACATTTCACAGATTGTAGAATAGGGACCGGCCTGGTCAATCTGATGAAATGTTGTTGCAGCCCTAATTAGTAATAGAACGTTTCAAATGATGGGAATTGGATTTTGTTGGTCCATTTCATCCGCCATCAAACCAAAAGGCCTACATACTGGTTTCCATAGGCTATGTAAAAAAGTGGGTAGAAACAATAGATTTTCCAAGAGCTACAAAAGAAGCTGTAATAAATTTCCTTTTTGGGCTATTTGTGTGGTATGGTTTACCTCGGGAAGTGATAACGGATGGAGGAGGGAAATTTGTAGGACACAATATTACATCCACTCTAAGGAACCACCACATTACACATAGAGTCACTTCCCCGTATCACCCGCAGGCGGACGGGAGGGTTGAAAGAACCAATAAGGTCATCAAAGCAATTCTGATCAAGACAATCTCAATGCATCAGTGGGACTGGGCTACTAGATTGCTAGAGACCCTATGGGACTATCGCACAACTTGGCAAAATACTACTGGATATTCTCCATACCAACTTGTATTTGGAAAATAACCTATATTTCCTATTGAATTTGAAATAAAGACTCTCAGAACAACTTAGGAAGTGGGATTAGATCTGACAGAGGCCCAAACCAAACGACTTCAACAAATAAATGAATTGGACGAGGCTCGACTACTTGCTCTACAATGCACCACAATTATTCAGCATCAAAGCGAAAAGTGGCACAATAATCTTATTAAAAAGAATATGTTTCAAAAAGGAGATTGGGCACTCCTCTATGACTCCAGATTCCAAGACTTTCTAGGAAAGTTACAAACAAGGTAGTTTGGCCCTTATAAAATTCAAGAAGTACATAACAATGGTACTCTCACTCTAACTACCATTGACAAGTCTAGCCATTATTTGAAGGTGAATGGACATTGAGTGTGTATTTATCACAAGCCACTCACCAAAGAGTCTTTTTGTCAATAGGTAGGTGATGACCCCACTATGAAAATTTTAGCTGCAAGGAGTGATGACCCGACAACATTGCTCTCATAAAAATGTATCTTTCTTTAGTTGTAAATAATGTATATATTCTTTTACGGTTGGTTGAAATTTAGTTAGGCATCACCATGTAAATATCATGATTTCTCTTGTTTTTGGGTGTGTTTAGTAATTGTTGTTCAATCGATTGAACGATTGATGTTCAATCAATTGAACAACACTAATTCCTTTTGTGTGTTTTTCTGTTCAATAGATTGAAGGATTGTTGTTCAATCGATTGAACGATTGTTGTTCAATAAATTGAACAATTTTGGGCATGAAATCACCCCAAGACATGTTTTGGGGCTTAAAGCCCAAGTTTTGACTGAATCCTTTTGTAAAAGCTCCGTGAATTGCAAGAGCGGAGCGCAAAATTATGATAGAGTCATAGGCTTGTCCGCCCTCATTTTGTAATGTAATGTCATCTTAATAGACCTACCCATGGTCCATGGACCATGGGATTGTATAAATAGAGTGAGGTTCTAAGTGTATAAGATAACCAATAGCGAATATGGAATAAGAAGAGCGAAAGGAAAGTCTAAGCGATTGAGTCGAAGGGTAACGTGTGTTTTTGGGTCGTAGAGTAGGAGAAGGCTCTACAGCTAAGTGCACAGAGGCCTAGTAGTCTGCAGCTGAGTGCACGGAACCTTGCAGTTGAGTGCATAGGGTAGGTCAAGTCTGTAACCATTGGAAGAATCAATAAAGAGAAAGTTTACCATATTTCTGTGTATCTTTTCCTATTTTAATATATGATTGGGTATAATTTGCAAGTATACTATTTAGATGCTGCGTAGACTTATTTAAAGGTTTTGTATAACTAATTATAACATAAGACATCCAAGTACATGAAGGTAATTAACTGGTATAGAAAGATAAGTAAGATCGCGGGTAATAGCACAAAGCGTGGCTCTAGCAGCATGGAAACTCCACAATCCCTAGTTAGGGTTGTGCAAAGGCAGTGAATTAGGGTGTAAGGGACTGGGAAGTGCACGGAGTAACCTGCGCGCAGGGACAAACAATGGGACCAGTCGAACCTCTCATACATCTCAAGGGTGTGGAAACCTGGTTCTAGCACCCTCCCATACTACTTTGCGTGAGATCTCAGTCTGCGCTCCACAGACTGTTGTCGAAAGGTCCAGTAGTACAAGGATTTGTTTGTCTAATTAACTCTGAACCTGGGTCAGGCCCCAACAAGACAACAAACAACACTAACTTATTTTTGTGTCTTTCTGTTCAATCAATTGAACGATTGTTGTTCAATGATTGAATGATTGTTGTTCAATCGATTAAATGATTATTGTTCAACCAATTGAACAACACTTGTTTTTTTTCTGTGTTTTGTTGTTCAATCGATTAAATGATTGTTTTCAATCGATTGAACGATTGTTGTTCAATCGCATGAACGATTACTATTCAATCCATTGAACATCACTAATTTTTTTTGTGTGTTTTGTTGTTCAATCAATTGAACAACACTAACTTCTTTTTGTGTTTTGTTGTTCAATCGATTGAATGATTGTTGTTCAATCGATTGAATGATTGTTTTTCAATCAATTGAACAACTCTTATTTTTTTGTGTTTTGTTGTTCAATCGATTGAATGATTGTTGTTCAATCGATTGAACGATTGATGTTCAATTGATTGAAAGATTGTTGTTCAATCAATTGAACGATCGTTGTTCAATCAATTGAACAACACTGACTATTTTTGTGTGTTTGTTGCTCAATCGATTGAACGATTTTTATTCAATCAATTGAACAACACTAATTTTTTTTTTTGTATTTGATGTTCAATCAATTGAACGATTGCTATTCAATCCATTGAACATCACTGATTTATTTTTCGTATTTTTGATGTTCAATTGATTGAACAATTGTTGTTCAATCAATTGAACAATCCCGATTTTTCTTTTGTGTGTTTGTTGTTCGATCAATTGAATAGTTGTTGTTCAATCGATTGAACAACCACTATTCGGTAGAATGAATAGTTGTGATTTCTTTTTGTTGTTTCATTGTTGGTCATTCTTTTTGCCATTTTCTTTCTCTTCTATGTTTTGAATAAAAACCATCTGGTTGGATTTGGAATTTGTACCTAAGATAAAGAAAAACAATAATGTTAATACCATTATGACTTATGAAACCTTTTGATGGTCATCTTTATTCCAAAGTTGACATGGTGCATCTCTATAATGATTGGCTGAATATCTTCCCTTTGGACACATCATAAAATGATTTATTATCTTAATACCATGTTGTTTTATCTTTCACACTTTGAAATGGATAAATCCCTTCGATATGATGATATGGGGGTAAAAGCATAACCTACATTGGCATTTTATTTACTTCTTGCGCCATCCCTAACTCTTAAGGAGTAAATGAACCTCCCTCTATTTACAATAAAAGCATGAAAATATGAAAATATGAAAATGTAACAAACATTGTCTTAAACAGAATAGGGGGTCTCAGTACGAGCCATCCTACCACGATAATAAGGATGTAATGGGTGATATTCTATTATGGCCACCACACCAAGGTAATGAACTTCTTGATAATTAAAACCATCAGAAGGACAGGGGGTCTCATCACGAGCCAGCCTGATCACTTTGTTATATCATAGTGAATGGTACTATGATTGTCTGGTTACCATGCCAGCATAGTGGTTTCTTTATAGCAAGAAAAGGAGAATCATCTAAATACTAAAAGGAGGACTTTGGATCATTTTTGGGGTTAAAAATCAACCATGTTGAGGCTCTGAATGCTTACTGGCAACAATGGCTCTACTTGGGGTATTGAAGTACTATGTTACACTGCCAAATACTCTCTATCCTATTACCACTTATGGATTCGTTTCTAAAGGATAACTTTCCATTTGAACAACATTTCTAATTAAATTAGCCAACATGCATGGTAACCTATATCTTATATGCATTATATCATTATTGTCCAATCACTTTACCGACAGTCATTAATATTTATTGTCACTCATGCGTTTGTCACTTTTCCACCTAAGGTAAATATCTATTTACATAATGATCTAAATATCAGTTTTATTTTACGGGCATTTCAAATCTTTTGAAGTGTACTGATTTGATTTCATTTATCGTATTTTACACCACTTTTATTGATTGGTTGCCTGAATTTATGATTTACCGACGCTTTCTCCACTTTTCCCATGTTTGGTGGCAGTGGATGCCATTTTATAATTGGAGGGGGGATGGTCTGCATATGAGAAACATGTGTGACAATTTATGGATAGCTTGTGTGATGATTATTTAACTGATTTCTAGTTAAAGGACTGAATGATGAATGCATGTGTAATAATTATCAAATTATTTCTGATTGGAGGGAAGAAGGAAACCATTATGGATAGCATGCAAATTGATTATGATCCTATGCCAAATATTTATGATGAGACAAATAACATAATTTCCTTTGATATTAACTCTCAAAATAACATCATTACTATGTTAATAGCTTTAACGTTCTCTGGTGTTATTCTAAATTGTGAAAGTAGAAGTGCATGAAAGTGAACCAGCCACAGAGAAACAACAACCATGGTAGGAAAAGCCATTAAAAGTGAACCCACAGTGCTCAAGGTATCAGACCAGGCTCATGCGATTCTTGAGCGCACCGGCTTGCTACAATAATTGACCAAATTACAGGGATTTCATGAGGAAATGACACTTGAATTTTTTCAGAATTTACAGAATGGTCACACCACGGTGAAAGGCAGGAACATAATGGCCTCCGAAGTAGTCATAGCTGAAGTCTGTCGACTTCCAGCAGAAGGAACAAGATGGAAAAACAAACATGTCCTTCTTCAAGATGCAGTCACAGTATTTCAGGACCCAAACGAAAAATTAGTGCGAAAAGGAAAAGGGGTTCACCCTACAACTTTAAGACAACCATAGTAGGAATTGGTAGGGATTGTGCATAGGTATATCACGTATGACAGATGACGGGATGTGGTAAAACATCATCAACTTAAACTGTTATATTTTTTGAAATAGAAAATTATAGTTAACTTGCAATTTTATTTAAATTTTGTATTTCATGACGTTGTTCATCAGGTCAGAAAGGCAAAGGACCCACATACAGTCATCAACGAACATGGGCTAATCAAATTAATCATCATTCATGGATTGGCCCAACAGCGTCTAACCTGGGATAACCTTGTAAATACTACTTTGAACCCACATATAGAAAACCTAGCGACTGAACAACAGGGGCCAAGAGTGACAGGTCTGAAAAGGACATAGAAAAGGAAGTATCCCTCTTTGGCCTCGGGCCCAGTAAAGCGAAGATGCTCTGCGAGGATAAAGTTGTAACGACACACCCCAATTCAATAGATGAGGTAGGGTCATCTCACATGCCCCCTCCAAGTACACAAGATGACTCTTTGCAAGACTATGAGGAAGAGGTTTCTCGAGTACTGGGGAATATCATGACATTTGGTGAAGGAAGGGAGCTATCTGGGAATTTTGAAGGGAAAAATTATGCCCCCAACTAGTCTACCCCAACTGGAAGTCCTGGTCAAGATGAAATCCTACCATTTAATGATAATTTGGAAGGACAGAGGGGACTAGTTCCTTCTATGGAGAAGCCCCTTGAAGCAGAAGTGCATGTAGAGGAAACCATCATGGAGGGAAATCAAACAGAAGCTACTGATCCACTAGAATCCCTAGCTAAGGAAAACCCTACAGAAGAAACCCTGGAGGGTAAAAATCAACCAGGGGGCACTATTTTTATGAAGTCCCCAGAGGACGAGGCCCATATAGAAGAATACCTTGAAAATTATAATGGCTCAGGAGACACCATTCCATTGGAGTCGTCTAAGAGGGAAGCTCCTGAAGAAAGAGACCTAGAAAGTGAAAATCCATTGGGATACACGGTTCCATTAGAACCTCATCCTGATATTGGCATAATTCCACCTGAACCTGAACCTGAAGTAAATACAAGTGTACCACCACCGGTTAAAGACCTCACGATAAAGAAAACATACAAGGATGGATTGAGGGAGTTGCTTAAAAAGTATAGGAAGAAAAAGAAAATAGTTACGCAACTAAGAGAGTGGTTGAAGGAAGAAGTCAGGGTTAGGAAATTGAAAAAAAAATTGGAGACCGTAGGGACCCAAACAGAACACTGCTCTGGGGAAGATATTGAAACCCAGATTGAGAGCATTTTGGTTTATTCAAAAGGAACCCAAACAGAGCAATGTCTTTTAGAAAATAGTGAAATGCTGATATAAGATCCTTGTGTTTGACCATAGGAAACTCAAATGGACTTCACCACTACTGATGCTGCTATCCAAATCAATTCTGTAGAGAATATTTAGGAAGATTTCCATATGACCCAAGGAACAGCTGCAATTGTTGTTCAAACTGATATTGAAGAAAACACCCAAGCTGATTGTTGTATGACCCAAGAAGTGGCTGAGGCTGCTGTTCAAACTAACCCAATGGTAACACAGGATGATGAGGTCCAGACAGAGGAAATGCCTAACTACATTCCTTTGGTAAGTGAAGCGGTCATTACGAAATTACAAAATGAACTAGCCAAGACTCAGCAGGAGTTGATTCGGCATAAAGAGGAAGTAGTGCCCCTACGAGTACACCAGGAATTACGAAAGAAATTTGAGGCACTCACTGTCACAGAGGATGATACTTTCGCTAATTACAAGGATGAACAAAAGAAAGTCAAAAAACCACAGTTCAAGTTGTAGAAGGCTAAGGAGAAAATTAAGACTATTGCTCTCTTTACTTAGATGCCTTGTCATGTCGAGCTCTTGCCACCAAATATGCACTATTCCTACTAGAAAGATACCTCTTACTGAAGGTTAAAGCTTTTAAGGCTAGTAATTCGATGGAAATTCAAGACCACCCTAGACTTTGTCAAGTGTTTCAAAGAAGGGAATGAACAGGTACAGTGTCTTTTGTGTGAATTGTGCATGCATAATTGTTTCTCAGAGGATGACTTAAACAGTAATCCTAGCCCCTTCATAGGGAATATTCAATTTTCAAGCTTTTCTTTCCTTTGCCACTAATCATATAAAATGGGCTAAAGCCCATAATATTTTTCAAAAGAGAGAATATGGCATAGACTTATGGCTTAGGGGAGAACCCACAAAACCCCTACACCTGTCTGTCTAACACAAACAGTTCATGAAATGAATGGGTGTTGTGGGTCAATTAGGACTCTCCACACAGACATCATATAGGCAGGGAAGGAATACTTTTAGGAAATCAAAGAAGAAGCTTTGTCTACAACCAGACAAAGATGGGAAGCCTCCAACAATAATGTTAGGAACAAGGAGCCATTTGGGTTTAGAAATTTCAAAGCTGCCTCCACTCGCTTACACAAATACAACAATATGGTCCTAAGCATGGGCCTTGATTAGATAGGGTGTTGATACAAAAGTCCAATTATCTGGTATCCTCCAGATGGGTACCACAGTGATTATGACTTGCCAGATCATCGAGTGAACCAAGCTTTTGCAGTGCTCAAACAAAAAAACGGTTTTAGGTTGTATTAGGAGGAGGTATATATTTCTTATTCCTTAACTCAACTACACCTTAACCATATTATTGTATGAGGACATGCAAAAAGGTAAGCAAGGGAGTATGTTGGGTCGAGGAAAAGGTATGTTTTCTCCTTGTAAATATCTTAATTAAGCAATTGTATTCACATTTTTATCTTTGTTTTATGAATACAAATAGAGGAAACAATAGTAGAAGCTAGGTAAAATCGATTATTAACAAATAAAATAAACCTAGGCATGAAAAAATAACTTTCACTATATTTATATGCAGGGATGCGGATTGGATGATTGTTGTTCAATCAACAGAACAACAGCGGCCAGGAAAGGAAAAAGACAATGCCTTGAGTATGGAAGATAGTGGAAGACTAGGAGGACCAATGCTATTCTATGATGAAATCAGATCGAGGGTTGTGAAATCCTCAGGATCCCCTGATCCTAAGGATTCGCTTCTATCCATTTATTTTTCCAAAAGTTATATAAATTTGAGAGTTAAATTGAACAACTAGTTAGGAATTCGAAGATTGTAACTATTCTTTTTGGACATATAATACTTTCATCACAGTGATGATGTAACTATGTTATTTATTTTAATGAAGAAGACTGTGTTTCATCCATAATCGTATTCTGAATATCTAACAATGGGGACTTCTGGAGACTTTGGGCCCAGTCGATAGGAGATCTACTACTTCAATTGTGTTATAATTATTTATGTTTATTCTCATAACTGTTTATTATTGTTAGTTTGTAAAGTTAGCACCATTCTTATTACTGTGAGGATTGTTGATTACGGTTTGTGCTTGATGTTCAAATGAGATTCTAGATTTAGTTGTGTGTTACATATGCATGATACTCTTTATTGAATTGGTTGTGTTAATTTTAAGCATTAGATTGCTATTCATTCTAAAGTAATGCTATCACAGATTTCAAAGCTAGAGTTGATTGCTTTCCATGAGATGTTTAAATGGTTATTTTTTGTTCAATTTTTGTAGCTTTCCTTCATGTTAAATGAATTAATTTCAATACGAGTTAGATTGCTGAGATTGATTCTTTCTATTTGCATTTTGATTTAGTTTCTTGCAGAATAGATTAAGTATACTTGAAAGTGCTTTACAGATTTCTTTTAGAATTGTTTGGATTGAACTTAGATAAATAGACATTAGCGATTGCAACGATTCCAACTTCTTTCATTATGAATTGACCTCTGAAATCACTGCATATATAGTGCTAACACTCTTGAACTAAAAATACTTGCCCTGGGTTGATGATTAATGTAGGTATTAAGATTCCTTGTAATAAGACATCTTAGTGCACCAACAATGGGAATGATTGTTCACTTTGAACCAAATGGAATGAAACTTATTTAAGCATACTCGGGGGTTAGAGACCAAGTGTAGAAAGTAGGATGGCTTCAGTTCTTTGAAAAATTTGACAGGAATGAGACAAAGGTTACCAAATATTTTTCTTGAGCTTTTTATGGGGTCGAAGCCGAAATTGGAGACATCAATCTTATCCTGACAGAGACCATTGTGGAAGAAGCTATGGAATTACCTAGAAATGGAGAAATTTGGTTCAAGAACAGAAAAATCAAAGAGTATGATTGCATACATTTCCTCATAGAGCTAGGTTTGGATATATCCATCTTTAAAAAGTGAATTCTGACCACTACATTAAAAGGGAAATGGAGAAATATATTGTTGGTTATTCAAAAGTTTGTAACTTATGAAGGTATATGTGGAACTATGTTTTTCTACCATGCCCAACTCTTGATGCATTTTATCGATGAAAATGAAAACAATTTTCCTTATTTCTTGCTCCAAAGTCTTAGAAAAATGGCATCTAGTATACAACGAGAGTCTAGGTCCATTGATAATTCCCTCTATCATCATGTATTCATAAAAATCCTTATAGAGGCATATATGGAAGTTAAGGGAGATAATTGACAATATTTCTTAGTCAGAAATCATTTTGTAGAAGTCCAGGAGGAAGAAACAAGCAATAAGGTTAAGCGAGGTCGATGAAAGTCAGTACCAAACCCTAACCCTAAAAAATAGAAAATTGAAGAAAAAATTCAAGAACAGAATGTGACAGAGGTACCAGAAGAACCATTTGAGGATGATCCTCCACTCTCCTAGTATTTTTAAAAATGTAAATAGGAAAATGAAAAACAGTCTTAGAAGAAAGAAAGCCAAATCAAGCTCTAAGTTACCTAAAGAAAATAAAAAATAACAAAGAAAAGAAAACAAAAGGTTAGTAAAACAAAAATACAAAACAATGAAGGATCGGGAGTAAAATTGATAAGAAGTAAGATAATTTCAAAACTTTCAAGTACAAAATCTCCAAAAATGATAGATCTTGAAGAGGAAGGATACATAACACCACCTCGCACAATCAGCCTCACACAAAAAACTCTAGATATTGACCCAATCAAGCAGGAAATTTATGATTATGTAGAACCTTTAGAACAAATACCACAACAAAAGGAAAATCTCTCTCAGTCTCAGAAGAATGAAATTGAATTGGTGAAACTTCCTTGATAAAATATACTCTATAACAAGAATGCAGAGTTGAAGATTCTTTGAAACATGACATATATGAGCTAGAGGTTCTAAATAAACACCTGATATAGGAAAGGGAAGCAACAAAAGTTTAGAATGAGATACTTAGAACCCAAAATGATAAAATACTTCTACATCTCTTCCATTGTTATAAGAAAAATAATAAACTGAAGGCTAATAACAAATTTCTTAAGAATAGAATCACGGGTTGAAGAGTAAAATTTTGGTGAAGAAACCAAGGGCCACCTTCAACATTAAGAGGAAAAAGGAAATCACTAGTTTGGATGTGCTTGCATAGGCTTCAAAAATCATACATTGAAGGAGAAAAGAAGAACCAATTTTGAATTTTTGGTGCATGAGGACATGCAAGACCTTTGGTGTGGGGAAACATTGAAGTTTGAAATTGTTTCCTTTTTTACTACCCTTTTCCATCTCCTTTCACCTTTTTGTCACCATTTTTATAGTAGTCTCAACATGCTCAAGGTCAAATTCAACTTATAAAAAGGTATTTATCATCCATGTTTAGAATCTATGTTTCTTTATGAATTATAATAAAAGCATTCTTACAATAAAATAATCATAAACATTCCGCAACTAATGTTGAATTCCACAACAATACCCATGGTTAGACAAGTTGCATTTATTCAATACAAGGATGAAGAGTGTTTGGAGATGACAAAAGTTTAACACGTGGATGACCACCTATCAGCATGACTTGGTAGGCTATGAATATTAAGAGATCTAAGAGTCAAACTATGAGAATGATGCTGCAATGGTTAAATAAAGGCAACAAGAGAATAGAACAACATCAAGTGAGCGTGTTGAAGACATGTTCAATCATTAGGATATGGTTTGAGAAGAATCTCTTATGAATTGATTTTTCAATAACAAGTCATAAGGATATAAAGTTTTCAACTGAATCCATTTTGTAGGTGTCGAATTACCTCATTTTGCATTGACATAGAACTCTTAAACATTGTTTAATGAAATTTGCATAAATGTCGTAAGGTGAGACCCAGAACCCATTTCGATTATTACGTGTTCTAGTGGTTTTATTTTCAAGATAGGTGATACTTTTTTTCAGATTAATACAATTATTTTTTTCTCAATGAGTGCATAAAATATCCTTTGATTGTTAGCAGAGTTGTGCTCACAGGAGGACCCCCTGTCGCATTGTGAGTTTATTTTACTTTGTTTTACATTTCCATTTTGCTTATAGCATAGTAGTTTCTCTCAGAATTTGCTTAATCATTTTCATCACAAAGATATTTTGATCAATTGTTGTTTTGATTTCAAAGTACTCATAAAGGGAAAATACCAAAAATATTTGATTTTTATATGCATTCTCTTTCCAGATTTCATAGCTCAAGTTAATTTCTTAGATGATAACATAAGTGTTCATTAGAGTTAGCTACGCACATAAGTAATCATTTTATAGTTACATATTTTCCTTCTAATCTTTCTTCTACAATTAGAAATTAGGTCATTTTGATGCAATTTACTTTTATGTAATTAGTATAGAAATTCCTTATTGTAATTTAGTGTAGAAGTTCCTTTCTACAAAATAGTGATTGTAGTGTTTTCAATTCTGCAAGTAGCACTAGATTATTTTTCTTGCAATTTAGCATTTCCTTTTATGCAAGTAGAAGTAGGTTTTGAATTCTACAATTAAGATAGATTTTCAATTCTACAAAGTAATGAATTTCAAGTCAGTTAAGTAATTAGGATTTAATGTAACTTTAAATTGAAAGAACATGTGTGTAATTATTCTCTAAATCTCATTAAAAACATTTGTCCATACTTAGGTTAATTTCATCTTTAGAATCAATCAATCCATAGAACGAATCCTAGCATATATGGTGCACATTCATCTCACAAGTACATGAACCTTGGTTGACAATTAATGAAGTAATTTAAGAAAAATTAAATTACCGAACAATTGTGCTAGTATATATAATAATATAAGAAAATTTATATTATATTAAATTTAATAATATTACATTAATCCAAAATTAATAAATTTAATATTAACATTTAAATATATTAATATTAATTTTTTGTATTAATATCATTTCATCATTTAAATTAATAATAATAATAATAACAATAATAATATTTTTTAATATCAATATTAAATTTAATAAGGTTTTTACATGTCATGATAACAAAAATTCTTATAAGAATTGGAATTTTAAAATGAGGTGAAAGCTTAAGTTTAGATCATTCAATTTTTTTTATAGAGGTTCGATCAAGCATAATATCTCAATCTAGCCATAGCGCTCGATAGAGCCCCTATGGCGCTATTTTAAGTTGATATTTAGGCACTCTATTGAGTGCTTTAAGCACTCTATCGAGCGTCTTAATTCTAAAATCTGCAATTTCAGCACCCCTTCTGCAAAATTTCCCACAACTTCATTTTGTACCCTGGCAGACTTAGGGCTAAATATGTCCTTAGGTGGTGGAGTTGATCACATTAGATTCATGAAGGAATCCTCTATCCAATGGCATATGAGTTTCACATTTTCGAATTCATATGATATTATTCATCTAATTTATTTTAAACATAATGCTTGAAATTTTTCTGAGAAATTTTAAAGAGGTTGGATAAAAAATCAATATCATAAAATATGCACAATGAAAATTTTCAAAAAATACCACTATCTTCGTTTACGAGTCCTCTTCAAAAAGGTACTTTGGTTTTTAATTTGTTTAAATAGTTGAAAAAAACCTTACGTGAACACATGTGTGATCCGGATTTAAATAGGTACGCAACAAATTACAAAGATAACCATAAACACAAAGATGCAGCGGAAATAATACTTCATTTCATTAATGTAAAATACTGAGATATGCTTACAAACATAAAATGAAAATAAACAGCTAGGACGATGGTAGCTTATCTCTGAGAAGCGATGTGGTGGCTACATGCCTCTGAACTGTGTTACAATGAGGCTCGAAGGCCTATTTATTGTTGAGAAACAATGGAAAACCCTAAACATCCAAAAACCTAACCCTAGACGATGAAACGCCAAACTATGGGCCCCGTTTGGGTAAATTGATACATCAATTTCCCGAGGTCATAACTTTGGCATACGATCTCCGTTTGACGCGTACAATAGCTTGTTAGAAAGATCTATCCGAGAACTATAACTTTGGGAAGGTCAATATCGGTCCATGGACCCATGTTGCCCCCAGATTTCCCAAGAAATGTCGTTTAGGGCCTCAAAATGGCTCCAAAAGCTCAAGACCCGAAAAACTGCTAAAAATAGTAAACTGTGCTACAATTACGGAAACTAAAAAACTAAAAGAGACAGTCTGGGGGTCCAAATGGGATAGGTGGGTGGCCACCAACATCCACCTAGATCATTCCTCCCCCCTTAGGAAGCAATGGTCCCCATTGCATTAAGTTCCTCCATCTGTTGAACTTTTTCTGCAATGTCTGATGTGTCCAATAATGGTGGGAAGCATGGTCGACGATGGTCCATATTGAACACTGGACCATGTCGAAGGAATGTAGGAATGATGTGCTCCAAAGCATTATTTCCCACAGCCTTGGTAATGGTGTAAGGACCATGTTGACATGGTCAGAGCTTCTGATGGGCTCTTGTAAGGTGTTCTTTCTGCAGATGCAACCAGACTTTGTTTCCCAGCTGAAGCTTGTGTGGTACGCTTGTGGGCGAGGAGAAGATGTTCCGCTGTATCCCTTTGATGATGTTGCTATGTGGAGGAACCCTTCACGAGGGTCATAGATGTACGATATTTCCCTTACTTTGGGAGTGAACCAAATAGAAAATGAATTTCCTAGTCTGGGAGATGAGCTTGCTACCTTTCTTGGCAGTGATCAAAGAGGTGGCGATAGGTGGGGCTACCTCCGGTATCCTGTATAATGAATTACACAAATAAATAATGACAGCACGAGGCCTTGACTCATACACAACATGTCGCCTCCACAAGTATGTCTGGCCTAATAGTACCTCACAAACATCCAGAGGTGTAACATCACACAATACCTTGTCTATGAAGGGCTTGATGTTGTAGGGAAGGCAGCACTGCTGGCGAACTTTGAGATCTCTTCCTTCATGAAGCCACCCGATACTATACAATTGCAGGTGTGGTGTAGTCGGTAGGCCCAAACGCTTCACGACCTCTACTGAAATGAGGTTCTTTTGGTTGCCACTGTTGACAATGAATTACAGCGGCGAATCCTTCACCCACATCTATAAGTGGAAAAGACGCTCCCCCTCCTCTAGGTCTTCATGCTCATTCTTCTGGATCTTGGCAGTGAAAACAGTGACACTGGGCTCCGCATCAATGATCTTCTTCCCTTTTCCATTCCCCTTGTCGGGTTCTGACTCAGGGTCAGAACATGAATCTGACTCTAAAGCCTTCAACTCGGCCAACAGCCACTGCTTGGTCCGACACTCACTTATGTTATGAGTGGGACTCTTGTGGAACTGACATCACTTTCCTGTGTCCTTATTTGAATTCGTGGTGTTGTTCTTTTCTTGTGGCTTTGACGGGTTGTCTTAGGTCACCCCTCCTTGGCTTTGTCCTTTTGTCTTCAGATTTGCAGATCCAAAGTCTCGCTTCTTTTGTTTGAACTTTTTCTGGAATTTGATAGCGTATCGGTACGTCGTGCCGAGCGAGGAGATGTTCAGGAACTCCATCTGTTCCTAGATGTATCTATGTAGGCAGCCATGGTATTTGAGTACAAGATGCAACTCAGAATCTTTGATACCCAACTGTGTGCGAAGGGTATGAAAAATGTTTGTGAACTCTAGCACATCTTGGTCCCATCCCTGCCGTAGCGTGGTCCACTTTATGTATTTGTCCTCATAGCTTTTGACGGGGTAGTACTACTCCTTGATGGCATCTCGAAATGAATCCCAAGTGGGTGCAGCTAAAAATAGTGAGCCCGTACATTCATTCTTTTGCTCGTAGTAGGTTTCCCACCAATCTTTGACATGGGGGGCTGCTTTGAGAAGAGAGAAAATAATCTTCTCCCAACTTGAAAATTCTTGAATAGAAAAATACCCATCTAGCATATTTAACCATTTATCTACAACATCTGTGTCTATTTGGCCCTCGAAGATGGGGATTTCAAAATTAACTTGTACCTTAAATGGTGTGGCGTTTCTAGAGTAGCTGTTGGAAGCCGATGCATCGCCTTTAGGTAGCCACTGAAGGATATGCGTAAAACTATCCATCATCGCGTTCCTTTGCTGCTTGAGGGCTTCTTTGAGCAAGATTTTGATAGGATCTCCTGCACCCTCGTCTTTCTTTTCATCTGCCATGCGAGGCCGTAGGGATTTGTGAGGTTGGTCTTGCAGAGGTTCGACGAGTTCAAGCCCTAACTCCTTATATCCCGACCTCGTTGGGGACATGCAAAGAAAAACAGAGAAAAAGTAGACCGCTATGATACCACTGATCTGGATTTAAATAGGAACGCAAAAAATTATAGAGATAACCATAAACACAAAGATTCAGTGGAAATAATACTTCATTTCATTAATGTAAAATACTGATATATGCTTACAAACAGAAAATGAAAATAAACAGCTAGGGCGATGGTAGCTTATCTTTGAGAAGAGATGTGGTGGCTACATGCCTCTGAACTGTGTTACAATGAGGCTCTAAGGTTTATTTATTTTTGAGAAACAATGGAAAACCCTAAACATCCAAAAACCTAACCCTAGACGATGAAACGCTAAACTTTGGGCCCCGTTTGGGTAAATTGGTACATCAATTTCCCGAGGTCGTAAATTTGGCATACAATCTCTATTTGACGCGTACAATAGCTCGTTAGAAAGATATATCCGAGAACTATAACTTTGGGAAGGGAAATTTTAGTCCATATACCCATGTTGCCCCTAGATTTCCCAAAAAACGTCGTTTAGGGCCTCAAAACGGCACCGGAAGTTCAGGACCCGAAAAACTACTAAAAATAGTAAATTGTGCTACAATTACGGAAACTGAAAAACTGAAAGAGATAGTCGTGGGGGTCCAAATGGGATAGGTAGGTGGCCACCAACATCCACTTGGATCAATGTGTCTGCAAAATGCAATTGAAATATTAATTGACAAACTTCGAAAAATAATAAAAAATATATTTTTGCATAAAAGGATAAAGTTTTAATATGAAAATTTTAGATATATATATATATATAGATATATGTATGAAAAATTACACATTTTAGACTAAGTTACACTACATGAACACATACATACCTCTTAAGATGGTTGAAAATTTGCAAGGACAAGCATTTCATTTAATGGAAAATTGACATATATACGATACTAAATATTTTTGTAAAAGTTATAATTTTGAAAAAAAACATAATTGTCCACAATTTGACTTTTTACTTTGAATCACAATTCATAGTGATTTTATGAATTTTAAGGGCTTCAATTCAATAAAAGGGGAAAAACATGAAATTTGGGTCATAAATATTGATGTGATTATGTTTGGGTCATAACTATTATGACTCAAAAATAATCACATCAACACATTACAAGGTAGAAGGCTTCATTTGGTCATATCTCCATTCCAAGAATAATAATGATGATAAGGTTAGAAACTGGTACAATGCCACCAAATAAATAGGTACAAATGAACAATAAGAGGAGGAGGGTGAAAAAACAGATCATTCCTAAGAAAGTATAAGCTTGGAGGCCAGAGTATCCTTGCTTAAAATGAAGAGAGAACAAAAAAATAAGAATGGAAAAAAAAAAAAAAATAGCTATTAAGAAGACCCAATAGGTGAGAAATAAGAGGGAAAAGAAGAGGAAACCCTGGAAGAAAGGAATGTGGTAATATCTAGGAAAAATCAAGAAATAAGGATGAAAATGGAAGAAGAGTAGCTCAAACAGTCAAAAGAGGATGGAGGTAAATGGGGTGAGGAACTTTAGGAGCAACAGGAAAGGAATGAGTAATAAGAACAACGTGTTAGGAAAGAAGAAGAAGAGCATAAATCATAAGACGCTGAACAAAAGAAGAAGCATGAGGAAGAAAAAAAAAAGAAGGAAGAAACATGAGGAGGAGGAAATTAAGAGACAATGGGAAGAGCTTGCTAACAAAGTTCAACTAGACCACCTTAAAGAGAAACATGGCAAAAAAGTTGATGATCAACAAGGTCAAGGGTCTGGGATGTAGATTAACTTAACTCCCTTGGAAATTCCTCCCTCCACCCGAATTAGTAGTGGGCACCTTCCACTAGAGGAGCTAGGCATCCTAGGTGAAGAAGAAGAAGTAATGGATATCACTAGACCGACTCTTGACCAAATACAATGCAAGATTATGTAGGAAAGAAGAAAATGTTATGCAAAGAATCCAGCCAAGCCTATATCTTTAATTACAGGGAAGGAAATAATCCTAGACACCATAATGAACCTTGAGATGATCACTTCAGTTAGAACAAATTTTGTGACCACAACAAAGTTAAAGATGAGCATACTAAATAGACAGGTTGTTGAATTACAAGCCAAACTTCATGCTTTTGAATAAAGAGCTACCTAAGGAAAAGAGAAAAACCAATTTTTGTGCCTAGCCATTTCAAGAAAAAAATAGTTTCAATCTTCCATTCAACAAGAGGTAATGAAATTTTAAGATGTTATGAACTTATTCTATCAAGAGATGATGAAGTTGCATCAGACGATAGCAACATTTCCAACTATACAAGACAGAAATGAATAAAAGACTGTTATGCTTAAACAAGTCACCAAAGCTATCAATAACATACATGACTAGACCCCCTAATATCCAAATGAACAAGAAACTCTCCTTAGGAAGAGATTGGATAACTACCTAAAATGAGAAGGTTTGGATACGCATAAAGATCCATTCGTGAGATAAACTCACAAAGGATGTGGATAGAGTAGTATCCTCATTTAAACATTTGTTGACTAGGCTAGATTCTATTATCGAAGTGCACAAAGTACCTTCTATTAGGCGAGTCAATGAAATAAGGAAGAAAGAATAAGTTTTCCATGAAATTCAAGCATTTCTCTATCCCTTCAAACAAGCTGCTACCATGGAAAACTTGTAGGTTACGAAAGAAAAAATTACTCAGTTTATGGTAGAAATGGTAAGGATATATACCAAGTTGGTGTCCTTATCTAATAAAATCAATGTTAAGAAGGAAACTCTATTTCCAGATGCCCTAAAGTTCCTTCAATATAGACATGGGGATGAGAAATAACAGAAAGTGATTAGCATAGAAACAAAATACAAGATTTGGCACTCATATCTTGCATAGGGGTTGCATATAAATATACTAGAGTTATAAATAAGTAGATTATCAAAATAGGAGAATGTCTTCCATGTACCATCTGCATATAAGGATAGAGACTAGAATAGAGTAGAGTCTCATAGGAATTTTAGAAGTCATGTGGTAGCTCAATGGTCACGGGTTAGATGAAATGTCACCCATATTTATATCTCATGATAGAGCGCAAAGGAATTTTGGCTTTGGACTCATTTTTTGGAGCATATTATTCGAGAACTAAGAAATATTTTTGTGAATGCAAGAGGTGACACTAGTAGAAAATGGGAAATTAGTGACTACATGACTAAAAACGTTAGTCACTGTAGTGTTTCCAAGTAAAATACTACCAAAAATGAGCAATCTTAAGTGACCTAACTAAAAATGACTAACATAGACGACTAATTTAGTCTTGATTTAAAATATATGACTAACTAATAAGTAATACAACTAAAAATGACTAACATGAATGACTAATTTAATCTATTAACTAAAATACAACTATCTAACAAGTAGTACAATAACACCAATCAGTCGTTTATGTTGGTTAATTTAATTGTGTGATTTAAACAATCTAAACATACAAGTGATAAGTGATTCAAAGGTTGTTATAGATTGCCTAAAACGTTATCTTCCTTAAACACTTATTTATTGGATTAACAGATGATTAGTGTTATGGGTTTGATTAGAATATTTGGAGTTATATCCTATGATCACATTCATAGGGAATTAAATTCAAAGGCTGAGAGATTATACAAAATGGGAGTGGTCTTACAAATAGGTCAAATACATTATGAAGAATACCTGTAAGGAAAAATGTTGGTTAGTTTACTAGAGGACACATTTCCTTTAGTTGAAGACTTAAGTTTTCATGCATATCTACATTTTTTATTATCAGGGTCATATCCACTGAACTTAGCTGGATACTAATTTTTAACTTGGATATCAAGTTGTTTATCTAGTTTGAACGTACATTATGAACATATCAGTACTAGACTCTTATGAAATTGTTTTGAATCCTATGGGGATTTTAATATTGACTGAACATTAGATGTTGCACATATTAGAATATCACGTTATACATGTGAAACAAATTTAGTATATGTTAGATTATGTAAATTACACCTTTGCATTAATATTAATACAAAATTGATGTTTTTTTTTCTTATTGGAAAAAAATTATGGAAGAGGTTTGATGACACTTTTCTTTGGCCATCTAAGACACTAAGTGTAATAAAAGGTTGTTTTAGCTACCACATTTAGCTTAGTATGTATGATCCATGTGTATATGATATTTCCAATGTGTATTATTTTTATTGTGATCATTTAAGCACTCTATTCTAACTCTTGATGCTTTGGCTATAAATTCTAAGTTGAGTTCTTCCATGGTGTTTCATAATTTTACTATCATCTTGATAGTTTAGGTATATACTTGGTGATTTAAGTGGTAATTTAAGTAGATGTTGCACATCGATGATATTTTACCCTTATTTCCCACCAACAATTTTCCACTCTACCTTGCATTTTTGGCACGAATGAAGTCTTATTTCCTGACTTTGACTTAGTTGAATGAAGTCTTATTTATTGTGTTTGACGGAGTTAAAATATGGTGGGAATGAAGTCTTATTTACTGAGACTGATGGAGTTAAAAGATACATGGTAATGGTAATGAAGTCTAAATTTATTTCAATTTCAATACCGGTGGATCGAAAACCTTCAGATAATTAGGAAAATATACTCCGATGGCGACTTTAGATACATACATAAGTGTGAAAAAATGGTGACAGGGTTTTTATTTTTATTCTAATCTCATAATTAACCAAACCTCTCTTCTAAATGGATCTATTTTGGTCGCCTTACACACATATTCCATGGATTTTCACTAGTGTTCAATAAATTATAAAACCTGCACACTCTTGTCTTCTCAATCTTGAAGTCTAGCAATCCCCACACCATGTCCTTGAAAGGAGGTAGGGAGCAGATCCAGAAAGATATCTCCTGATGGAAAGATACTATTATCGTAGAATAACAATATAGATAGAGATTGCAGGACAAGTCAAATCGGAGGGACAAAGCAGAAAATCCCAACTCCAAACTAGAGAAATGAATAGGTCATCAACGAGCGATGACAAGACAGGTAGGCGGTATTGGGAGAAGAGCAGAGATGGTATTAGTACAATAGTGTTCTTTCTAATGCGAGGGAGATTCCAACCATTTTATGTTCCTAAAACCCAGATCTTGGCCAAATGGAACAAATTGTTTTAAAAAGTCCCTAACTAGGAAAGACTATGTACTGGAATAATAAATCTCACAATGCAGGTTCACACATCTCCTGACATGTCTCCAATCACCATTTCCACCACCAATGGCAGATTTTATGAAGGTGAAGGTTAATGCATGCTATCTATCCTACAAGACCCTCTTTTACGCAATGCTACTTTTGGCATTCCTCTTTCCTTTTGTATTCAATCACCATTTCCACCACCAATGGCGGATTTTATGAAGGTGAAGGTTGATGCACGTTATCTATCCTACAAGACCCTCTTTTATGCAGTGCTTCTTTTGGCATTCCTCTTGCCTTTTGTATTCATTTTCACTGTGGTGATTACTCTAGATGATTTTGAGGACTGCACTTCACTTGGTAAGAACATAGAACATATGGGTTTTTGATTCATTCCTGTGAAAATTGATTTGGGATTCTTTTAATTTTTGGGCTTATTTTGGATGTGCACATCCTCTTTTCATAGATTCGATGTGGAATGTTCAGTAAATTTTGAGGAGAAGAGTGTTTAGTTAAGATTATTTGGTGTTAGTTGTGTAACAAACAATTATTTGTATTTGGGTTATTTTTATGCAGATTGTTTAGGGAAATTGGGACCAAGGCTTTTGAGGAGGGAAAATACTTCACCTGTATGTCAAGCCACCTCTCCCATTCATTGATTAGTCAGGAAAAACATAGGTATCTAGTTCACAAATACATAACTATTTTGTTTGAAATATTATGCCTAATGTGGTTCTCTTGTTTGTATTCATGTTACTAGCTTTGGCTTGATTTGGCTGCCTTCAATTGATTGTGTTGTTAGCTGGGGTTTAGATTCTAGAGTGGTTCCTTGTGTTTGTTCATCCTTCGGGCTTAGGGTTTAGTATGGTTAGCTTCACTATATTTCTATTTTCTATCTTTCAATGTAACCCTAGGCATTTAATGGCATGAAAATGTGATGCTATAACTAGTGAAGTTGCTCTCCTAGTTGACAATACAAGTCAAACTCCATTAAAACTCCTTCCTAGAATCGAACTATGTTTCAATCAATAAGTTACCTGCTTTTTTCTCTATTTATGTTACATTTTTTTCTTGAGTGTTTATTTCTCAGCCTTTTAATGGACTGAGTTATTGTTGAAGCCTTTGTTGAGCCGATTTGTTGGGTAGAGCCTCTCATTTGAATTCTCCTAATGTCCATGCAAAGTTGTTGTTGAGCCAAACTCATGTGATATTGTTTTCACATTGTATTTATGGTTATGTAGAAGGGAATAATTGGATATGTTCACCCATTATGTAATGGCTTCTGTTAATGATTGATATTTTTAATTCATTGACATTTGAAAATGGCACATGTGGAACCTTATGCATTGTGGAACAAGGTCATATCTATGTCATTGTGCATTTTGTACCCACTATTATGCAAGAAAAAAAATCATTGATTACCCTTTCTTTTGTGAGATCCAAGGACAATGCAACTCCAAACTCATCATTGAAACAACTCTCTTTTTAAAAAAACTCCTCTTCATCATCAAAATCCTCATCACATGTTAAGTCTTCTGCAAGCTTGAAGTCTCTTGTGTTTTTAGAAATTTCCTCACAAAGACAAGGTTAATACTATAATTGTCAGGACCAATTGTCACACTGTGAACAAAATGGTAGAGAAATCTACCCCGTTGTGTTTGTGTGGGAGATCCCCATAATTATCTCATGACTAAAGCAATTCCTAACAAATGACATGTTATCCTCAGTATTGTCTGCTTCTACAACTAGGATAACTAAACCTTCTTTTATTACCCATATTTTAGATGTGATCTGCATCAAAGTAAAAGGGGCGTGCTTCATTTTAACTGCATCAACATCACCTCCTTGCTTATTCAATTGGGCTGGAGTAAATTGGTGAAGAACGGAAACAATTTGAGAGACATGCTTTGCAAAATTATGTATTGAGCTAATTTCAGGAACGTTGTCAAGGGATTTTAACTCAGAATGATGGATATTGCTATCAGGCCATCCAGTTAAAGTCCTTCCCTCTGATAATATTATTTTGTGGTTTCTATACTTGACATTTGTATGGACTTTACCATCTGACGCTTTTACACCAGTTATTGGACAAGAAGGTTTTGACATGAAAGAATAGCGGCCAGAAAAGTTGTGATATAAATGTATGTGTATTATGCAACCTTGTTTAGAATCTCCAACATCTGAATGAGATGAAATAGGTTCTACATTGTGGGGGATTTTAGACATTCCTTCCAGTCCTTCCTTGAATAATGGAAGTGGCTTGGTTACCTCCTTGGATATGTGGAAGTGTCAGACATCCCAAACTTATATTTGAACATAAGAAACATAACATTTCAGGAGAAGTTTCCATGTTCTTCAGCCATTGATTATAGTCAACATGTTGACTTGATGATGAATCCTTCCATCTTGAGGTCAAACTAATATCTACTAGAAAAAAAAATCTCACCAGAAGTTCTAGATTGGCCAATTAAAAAATAAATTGGTTTCACATCCACATGAGCAAGACCTTTTAAATGTCATTTCTGAAGTATTGACATTGCCTCCATAGTAATGTATGTAATAATTTCTGTATACATTGCTTGTTCTAATCAATCCCAAGGGCTAGGCCCCAACATAACCTTTACCAAAATATAGTAATCTCCCTTACACTCGTTGTCTCTCTCATTATTGTGTCCATTGTTCCACCAATACTCCTTCTGATAAAGGTAAGGCTCATCCTCAAACTAAAGCTTGTTTCCTTTCTTTCTAAGTAGCAACAAAACCTTATATGTGTTATTTGATTTCTCCAAGCCACCAGTAAGTTTTTCTTGCAAAATATTATCTAGAAGTGACACATACTCATCTTTCTTAGGTGTAGAAAATGCTTTGAGTGTTCCAGAAAAATCCCTCTCAGTTGTTGCATCTGTGTTTTGGTAGGTAATAGTGTAAACTTCATCCCAAAATCTTCGACTGTCATACCTAGAAAAATCTAAACCAGCGTACCTTTGCTCATATCCATCTAGTACAGTATGATGCATCATTACCTGGTATAATGTAGGTGATCTGTCAAGCTGCTTCCAATCAATGAAGAAGTTCAATTAAGGACATATATTTTCATTAGGAATAGTCTAGACTCCAGTGGTCTCCACTTTTGATAGCTTCTTGGGCATTGATAGATACATGGTCATTCATAGCAGTGGTTGTTGTAGTTGTTGAAGAAAATATGTTGGAATATGATGGATACCCCAACTCTTCTTTATGCATTTGTTCTACCAAGTAAATTTCATCCCCTTCTGGATCTTCTTCTCCATTCTCTTTGGAAGAGTAAGCTTCTTCCATAGGTATAGCCTCTCCAATTTTAACAGGAGTCAGATCATGATCCTCATCCTGTTTGACTATTTCACTAGTAGGAGAATCCAATTTTCTTAGTAGGGCATTCATGGAATGAACATTGGAACCAATATACTTTCCATTTGCAGTTCCAGTTTCAGTTTCCGTAGGATTTGAACCCAGGTGGGGAGGATAACAATGTTAGACATTCTAAAATTAATAATCCCTTGTGCTAATTATGTTAGTGAAACAAAGTGTGTTAAAACTCGTCAGAAAGAAGGCAATGCTAGGGCATTTTTTGTATATCCTAACAACCTTTTTGTTGACTGGTAAATTGAACAAGAAGCATCATGTGATGTAATTCCAATGACCCCTCACTAAACCCTGGATGATTATCATCTATGAGAAGGTGTGTCATGTTCCATTACGAATGGTTGAATTGCAGTTTAGTGAGTTTACAAAGATAATGTAAAATATAATTCCTTCTCCTAAAGATGATAGTAAAATAGATTTTGTTAAAAATTGTCTGAAGGCAATGCTAGGGCATTTTGATATGTTCCAACAATGTTCTCAGTGACTGGTAAATTGAATAATAAGTATTAAGTGATACTTTAGAAAACCCTAGATGATGGTCATCTATGCAATGAGCCAAAATGAATAAGAAGTATTAAGTGATATTTCATCAAACCATGGATGGTGATCATCTATGCGATGAGCCAAAACTTGTGTAATATTCTGATGTTATTTAATCAATTCAATGATCATTCCTTCAACAATATGTATTTTCATATTCTTGTAAGCTAGAATAAAATATGAAAGAATTGATTATGTGGGAGTTGCTTTAGTTGAAAAACTGAAAGATAGGTTTATGACATGTTTATGTTTTGTGACAGCTACAGGAATGGAGATCCATTAACAATAGAATATGGAAATGAAGTCATTGAAAAATTTCTTTATCACCATCCTAAAATGGAACCTAAAGTTGGAAGTGACATTAATCATATCCTGGTACATAAAAGATTTTGTTCTTCTGACTTATATTAAACTTACTAGAACGTGTTTGAGAAAGGATTACTACAACTGCATTATATTATAGAGAATTAACAAACTACTACAAGCTATATTTTGCAAAGGAAAATAGAAAATCTCAGGTAGCTAACTGTTATATTATCATCTTATCTGTACAAACTGCATTCTACACAGGGCAATGTCTCAACAATTAAATTTGATATGATTGGATTATATATATGTTGAACAAATTATAACATTTGAAAATTATTGAAGTGAAAGGATAAGGCAATGTGTGAGTCTACCATTAGAATGTTTATGACATCAAGCCAACACAATTTTAGTGTGATTTTCCTTGGACATATCCGATTTGCCTATACGCATTTGCATTAGTTTTTGTTGTAATACTTGGCTTACCATTTGAACTCCAATGACAACTCTTATTATTTGATGCTCTTGTTTTCAAGATCTGTTTTTTGTTGGGTCTTTCTCCCCATCTATTATCCCAATCTAATTCTTTAACTATTTTCTTTCTACTAGCATTCCAACCATTGGCATCTGACTAAGGAAGACTAACATTATTTTCCATAGTACTAATTGGCTCATTATTCGAATTGTTCCAACCCTCATTATTTGATGCTCCTTTTTTTAGTAATTCCTAGTTGGTTGAAATTCCATCCCAACTATTACCCCAATTTAATCCTTTATATGTTAGAGCTAGTGTTCCAACCATTGGCATCTAATTGGATAAGGTTGGCATTATTTTTCATTGTACTATTTGGATCAATATTCCAACCAGCATTCCAACCCTCATTATCTTATGCTCTTGTCTTCAGTAATTGTTGGTAGCTGGAAATTCCACCCCAAATATTAAATTTTTCTCCATCGCCACATTTTTAGCATTGTAATCACCACCCCAACCTAATTTTATGTTTGATTTTGTAGGTTCTGGGTTCCAGCCCTCATTACATAAAATGTTTGGCAGAAGATGCTCCTCACTTTGTTTTTTTTCACACCATCCATTATCTCAATATGATCCATTCTCCATTTCCTTGGAAGTAGTGTTACAACCATTGACTTGTGACTCTTGGTCAATCTTTAATCCATCCATGTTGACAGAGAGATTATTAGCCCAACCACTTATCCATTTCTTCTGAATTTAAATTCAAACATCCCCAACCATCTGTCTGGATTGGATATTTATCCTATGATTTCCAATTAGATGTCAAAACTTTGTTTGAAATGTCCTCTTGAACTAGTGAAATTGCAACAAGATTCTCAAAATCAGGTTGCTCCCCGTAACCAAATATATCATCTGAAGGCCTACTGAAATATGACAATTTCCCCTCTTCATCTTTCAGGTCATCAAAATCTAGCCCAAGACATAAGCTTGATGGAAAATTTTCATTTCTATTTGGTGCCCTACCTAATATTTTGAAGAGTTCACAGACATCCAGTTGTCTATGCTAGTAAACCAAAGGTTCCTTTTCCTCCTACATACAAATAAAATGAAGTTATCACTACCCTTTCTCTCCATGCCTCATCCTCAGAGATAATCCTATGTCACGACTCATAATTATGGATGTTTTACTAATTGTAGTTCAAGTGTCCAAACAAAACATTTTCCTGTGCAGAGTTGCACATATTTTAATGCAATGATCAACACATGCAGAAATTACATTTAAATAAAACACACAAAATATATCTGAATAGAAAATATAAACCTCGAAAGGTTTTACTAAGAGAGATATTTTCTTGGACTCCTTTTGTACCAACAGAAACAAACTTGAATGAAAGGCTTTCTTTAGCATCATTTTAGCACTTTTCAAATCACTACTAATGAATGTACAAACAAGTAGCAAACATTTCAAATATTACCCCATAAAATTTCAAAATATGAACTTGTTCCCATAGGAGAACTTCTACCCCAAGAACATGATGTGATTGCATGAGAAAGGGCATCCTTCACACCTTTTACAGTTGCTCTCTCAAAGCATTTAATGGGTGTCTACATATTCATATTTAACTTATTATGTGGCTCTTGAAGATAACTCTAAGCATAGAGAGTGTGACTGAATCAAGGCCTTGTACGAGGAAGTGATGCCCATCATAAAATTCGTCGAAGTGTATATTGTTGTCCACTACATTTACCAAATTCACTTTACTTGTAGCTACTTAGACTTGCAAGGACAAGATTTGGCCAATATTTGCTTGCCTTTAGGCACTTGTTGAATGTTGGATGAGCATTGTCTGATATGACAGTGAGTGATGCATGGATGAAACTGAGGATACATATTACATCAGATAAAGATGGTTCTTCTACAATGCAAGATACTATTATTGATCCTTATTTTTGGGCATAGTTTAAGTATGTTTTTTTGTTTTTTTTGTTTACCAAGCCAATTTGTAACATAATTTTATTTGCAAATTCAAATCAACCAATGATTGGGTTGGTTTATGAACAGATGGACACCATGCTAGGCCATCTTAAGGACATTATTGAGCTGAGAGATGTAAAATTGTGTGACTATATTCTACATAGAGGTGGAAGAATGGTGGGTGAAGAAAAATTTCCACTTGATGCCTTAGCATATGTCCTTACACCAAAATTATTTGCTACATCATGGTTGGAAACATCATGGGGTGAAGAGAAATCCAACATGGATCCAAAGGTTGAAAGTGATTACATGTAAGCAGTAGACAAGCTTGTCCCTAATGAGGAGTGTGATATCATACAACAAAAATTGAGCAGAGTCATCAATATTCAAAGACTATAGTTGTGCCCATTAAACTAGAGATTTGAAGAAGATGACTTCTCTTAGTGGTGGAACATGTATGGTGGTTTTTCCCTACAATTGTAGTGTTTAGTGAAATGGGGGCTTTCATGGGTTGTGAACACTTGAAATAATTTACCAGGTACAAAATCCCATTGCAATAGAAGAGGTTGAGGTGAAGAATTAAGCTAAGAACAAGTAGCATTTGTATAATGGACAACTCCTAAATCTCTCCAGGTTTTATGTTTTGCAAATTTAAGTTTATATTGGGACAACTAAGTGGTAAGACCATATCCAAGCATATTGAGGCTACCAAAATATTTAATGGAGGTAAGCATTATGCTGATTCTCAGAGATGTACATCTGGGATGGTAACTTGCATTAGAAAGGGCTTGAATCATAGCCATACTCACATTGAGGTCAACTGGGTACCTAGTTGATGTGGTGCAATAGTCTATGCATAGATTGTTCATGCTAACAACTTGTAAGGGATGTGTAGCGTATTGTGTTTTTTTGCTGCTAATGCTGATCCTATTATGGAAAAGTTTAGATTATTTAGCTTCCCCTATCTTATGGAAAATACATGAAATGTAGACATATTCTCATGAAAGCGGTGATGGGAGTGGTCCAATCAATGAAATAGTTGGAAGTCCATTACTGACATCCGCCTCTACTAACTCTGACGATATCTATGATAGTCCACATATTCCCCTCGGACTGAAGATAAGTATGAAGTCAATGTGCCAGCATTTAAGATGAAAATGGGCCATGATCAACTTGGAATTAATAGAAGTAAGGAGTGTTGATATGAAATTTTAATGTCTCAGCTTACACCAAATTAGTGCCATAAGGTTGAAAATAAAGTTTGCATTTGCAATGGGATAATACATCTTGTAACTGACATGTGAATTAAATACCATAATCCAGCTTGACCAGATTGATATTTTTGTTTCTTGATATATAAATAACCTAAATGCCAAATTATCCTATTAGCAGAAAATTGTGAACAACATTCGCAAAAGTGAACTCAATTCTTCAAGTAACAACCATCGGTTTTTGAGATCTGGGATATGAACTCTAAGGGTTTTTCCGTGGTTGATAGTTAAGTGACTTCCTTGTTCAGGCACATGCTGCTCCCTTGTATGTTGCCCAAGAAGTTGTAAAGGGATGCTTTTGTTTACTCTTGCCAGGATCAGGTTGCTTCCTTGTATGAAAGCCTAGGGATTTGTAAAGGGAAGCTCATTGGTATCTCCCCTATTTTGTCTCATGGGGATTTGTTGTTCATGGGAATCTGATTGTCTTTTTTTCATAATATGTTTGACAATCAATTTTTAACTCAATAGAATTATGAAGCATATTTCAAAAGAAAAATCTTCTAGTTATGAATTTTTTAGCCTTACTCCTGTTATGATAGTTTGAATGTTCTTATAAGTATAGGGTCTAACAGAATTTTCTGATAAACAGGTAACAAAGGCATTTAATGATGGAAGAGTTTCTATGGAAGAGTTTGTTACAAAACTGAAAACATTAGCAGGACCAAATGTACTTGTTCAAGCTGTGGGAATTGGCAAAGGCAAGGAAGATCTTACTGCAGTTCTCACAAAGCTAGCAAAGACAAACCAAGTTAGCTCTTCTCATCATGAAATTCCTATGGGCAAGGCATGTTCCACCCTTTCTACTGAAGAGATTATTAAGTTCCTAAATGGATATTTTAGGCTTAGCAAAGCTCAAGCAGATGACTTATTTTGGGAGGTAGTGTGGCCTCATCTCTTAGTGAGGGGATGGAATTACGAGAAACCCAAGAAGGTTGTCTTTGGATTAAGGCAACCTTTAGTTTTTTTACCCATGATGTACATAAGCTTCCAAGAAGAGTTTTAACGAAAGGAATTCATTTTTTTGATTCTGTTAGTGAGTTGTTAAGTAGGGTAGCCTCAAATCCAAGACTTCTTGAACTAGACACACATGAAATAATTGGGGTTGACGTGAAGCCAAAAGTGATCCTAAGAGCTCGAGTGAGAAGAATAAGAATTTTGGATTGTGCAAGGTGAAAGCTCAGGATTCATTGAACAAGGATTTTGAGGAGTCAACCTGCTATGTAGTTGATCATGAAAGCTCGGGTGAGAGGAATGAAATTTTTGGATTGTGCAAGGTATCAACCCCTGATCAATGGGATTGTCTGCCCTCTCCCTTGAAGCGGAGGAAACTAACTATCTGTATAAATGATAAAGAGGATATAAAAGTTGCTAGTTTGGTAGAATATAGTGAGTCAAAAGATCAAACAACAATGTTGAATCTTTAGGGTTTAGGGTTGATGCAAGTTTCACATATAGGAAGTAAGGCCTATATCATATTCCATTACTGGACATGTGATATTGAGGAAGAATTGTGAATCTGGTACATCAAAAACACCAAAGATAATGATCCAATGTTTCAAGGGAGCCATTATTTAGGTAATTACCCTATATGTGTCCTCCCTGGTACCTTATCTATGGTACCTAATCTAGCACAAGTTTAATTTAACCCATCTACTTCCATAAGTCTAGAAAAATAACTATTTTGTACTTCATGACACGAGTGATTTAGAAGATCAATATTAGTAGATGCAGAAAATCAATAGAGAATTTATAGGTGCATTATTTCTGCTTATATTGTATTGTAGATTTCTTATTTGCTGAATCATAGTTAACCAATATTCTTTATGTCATGGTAGTCTTCATCTCTGAGGTAAGTTAGGTCTTCATGCCTGTGAAGATAACTTCTATGTGGTTATCCTGCAACGTTACTCCTAGATATTGACATACAATAGGCTTAGTTATACTTAATAGTAAATAGTAAATACTATGTTTAAAGCTACAAGCCTTTGAAGAAATTCAAAACAAAATTGCTTGCACGTATCTGTTAAACATGGTCAACTATATTACCCTGTCAACTTCTTGCAGGTGACATGGTGACATGGTCAAATACTTGCATGTATCTGTTAAACATTGCCTCCATTAGTTATTGTATATGTAATACAATGCCAATGACCTTATCATCCTATAAAAATATCTACTTTTGCCTCCTATCTATGTTTATCTCCATCTGATCTATTTGAGCACTGTTACCTTGACTTTGGTACAAATTATCATTATCAATATATGTAATGCATGCCCAAACTTGAACCTACTCAATTACTATGTCATCTATCCTGCTCACTTAATGCCATTTATTAAGGGATTGTGGTGATGCTTCATCTGTCCTTGGGTAGTCTGGATGACACCCCATCTAGTGATAGTTTTATCTTGACTTTGATATGGTGTTTGTCTAACATTGTTCAAGTCGCATAAATCTTGCCTCATTGAATCATCAATTGTCTATGGATCTCATGCAATGGTTTCACAATTTTTTCCAGGTGGACCATCTCATCTTCTGACTTAGAGCTGGAGCCGTTGGGACATCTCAATGCTTGAATCAATGTTGGAGATATTATGTCGAGGACTTGGAGGGCCCTTGTTATGGTCTTGGGAGGCCTCAAGTGCACCATTTTGATAACTAGGTTTTTGCTAAACCATGGAGGAAAATAAAATGAAAGGACGTCTAGATACTCTACTTCTTTTTCCTTTCTCGGTTGTTTTATAATGGCTCTCTCGTAGGATTTTATAATCTAAAGGAGTTTGGGTGATGTCATTAGATGGTCATCTTTAGTGAGCCTTCAACATGAGAGATAAACCAAATTCAAGACTTGTCTTGTTGTTACAATGAGGGAATGAATTTTCCATGCTTTCCTTCTCAGTGAAATGGCTGGTTCAAAATGTACGTTTTTCAAGTGAGGTTAAATAAGATCCTAGGGATCCCTCTGGAACTCAAATTTGGCACCCAAACTTGCCTTGAGGATATACATGCTAATGTTATCATAAGAAGTTGTAGATAGTGTGGTCCTTTTTTATTTGAAGTGTTGATTTATAATATTATTGTTTCATGTTATCTCTTGTACCTCTTTTGTGTTTGCCTTACAATATTTTGTCGACCTGGAGCCCTATGGAACGGAGTTTCAAAGGATTGCTCTATCTAATGACATGTCTTGAAAGTAATATTATTACCTTCAGGACACAAGGATCTGAGCATTGAAGATATTTACATTTTTGTACTTGAATTATTTGAATGTACTCATTTATTGTTGGTTCCACCTCACCTTTGAATATACCTGTCACCATGTCACCTGTAGAAATATGGAGCTTCCTTTTCCATTCTTCTCTTTGTGTTTGGTAGCTACTTTCCAATTCTAGGGGTCCTTTCCCTTAGATTGAATATTCATATTTCTTAGCCAAATTCCAATGACCCAACAAATTATCCTGCTTCAGTTGGATCTCAAAAAACTCATATGAGCCCATTAGAACTTCCGAGGATGCAGAGTGCAAATGCACTGATTAGAGAAGAAAGTGTAGAAGATATTTCTTTAAACATAGGACAATTAATTGTAGAAGAAGAGAAGGAAATGGGAGATGTAAGATGGAAACCATATTGTGATTACATTCGTGTAGCAGGAGGGGCATTACTCTTCCTCTGCATTGTACTATCAAAATGAACTTTTACTATTGTCCAAATATCATCAAACTATTGGCTTGCATCAGCAATCCTAAATCCAAATATTGATAGTGCTCTTTTTGATAGGAACATATGCAAGTGTTTCATTATGTAGTGGAGCTTTTGTCTATGCAAGGGCTCAGTTTGTTGTGTTGTTTAGCTTGCAAGCTTCAAAGGCCTTTTTCCCTAGAATGATCAATTCAATATTCACTGTTCAGGGCGCCCATGGCCTTTTTTGATACCATGCATATGGGAAGATTTCTAATCTAGGTGAGAAAATATTCCCCTGGATGTTTCTGTTCAAGCAATTTCAAATTTAGGGCTTGAAACCTTTTACTTGGTTTTAACCAAAAGCATTATTTTTTTTGCAGACATCTTCAGAGATGAGTTTGATAGATGTAGATATAGCTTGGGCCTACAACTTTTCTTTAGCTAGAGGTTGTGATCTCATAGGAATGATATTAATCATATCATTCACCACATGGCAAGTTTTGGTGGTTGCTATTCTAATGGTCTTTATCACTAGATGGATCCAAGTAAGGTTCCTTCTGCTTATGTACATCTTTTCATTTGAAAATTATACATCTATTAATACTTTGTCTCTTTGTTTGTCAATATGAGCACATATATCATCTAGCTTCAGCAAGAGAGTTAACAAGGATAAATGGTACTACTAAAGCACCGATAATGAACAATGTTGTTGAAACAACATTAGGTGTAGTGAGAATCTACATAGGTGATGGAATATAACTTCCACGAAAGCTTGAAAAAATGATTTCCTTGGGGCATTACATTCTCCATCTTGTAGTTTTTTATCTCAGCATTCACACAAAGCAAATTGATTCAAATTTTAGAATTATGTTCTACAATTAACTTTTTCTCCTTGAAATGTGTTGTCCATTTCTTTCATGGCTACCAGACCTTTGAGTTTGTTTGTTCCCATCTCTAGGAAGCTATTAAACAAAAAATTGATGACTCCTATATTGAATATTACAACCATTCACTTGTCAAATCCATTTCAGATCATACAAGTTGACTCGATGTTATGAACTAGATGAGTCATCAATCCATATTTTTCACACTAAGTGCAGAATGAAGGATCACATATTGGGACACTGGTGGACATGAAATACACACTTAAAATTTTGACTAGGAGATAGTACTATCTCTTTATCTCCTGGGTGCACTATTGAGGTCAATGGTTCATCTCATAGTTTTCTTCACATTTCAATGCCTTTGATTGGTAATTCATTCTCATGATGTTATAGAGTATGCCACATCTTCATGGTGTTACTTTGGTATGCTTGTTCATATAAATATTTTAAATCCTAATTCATTCTAGTATGAAGATGATAGAAAAGGTTTCAACCCTTATGACATGGCTTATGTTTACATAGCATTTTATAGAAGCAGTCTTCTCACACTTGAACCCAAATCTATTATCCAACATTTATGAAGTATTGGTACATTGACACACTTTGTCATGTGGCTCTGATATTTTATATATGGATTTCACTTTGATTGGTTGATGTCGCATGGAAAGTAATGGCCAAGAATATTTGGTAAGCATAAAGTAAGCTTGTTGCCTTGTTTCAGGAAAATTAGAAACAACCTTCTTGTTATATTGGAAATGTTGTCCAAGCTTTCAAGTTGTAAACCATGGTTCCATATCTTCAACTGAGGTAGAATTACACTTGTTGGTATATTCATAGAAGCTATTCTTGAGGTCCTTACAAGACGCTAGTCATAAAAATGAGTATTTCTAGATATACAAGCCTAAAAACCCTTGCTGGTGTTGTAGCAAGATTTTGCACAATTTTCTTTTGAAGATTTCCTTTAGGAAATTCTAGTGAGGAACCAAAATTAGAGGTTAAATAATGTTTCCAGGTCCTATTCCATTCAATGCAACTTTTATCAAGAAAATAAGCTCATTTAAGATAAGTGGAAATGCCAATGTATGCTACAATCATACCACTGTTTCTTCTAAGCTTAAGCTTGGTGTTCCTCCATGTGATAGCTCTAACTTTCCTATGGTGCTTTCTAGTTCATTAATTTTAGAATCCCCTACATATTTATCTGATTCCCTTGAGTCTAGAGATGCAAATCATCATAGTAGCCATCATCATGGACCAACAAGATCATTGTTGGGGTTGCTATTGCACTTTCTTCTATTGTTGCCCGAATAATATCTTGTGTTGTCTTATCAAGATGTTGTTTTGAAATATGGACAAATATATGTTATAATTTAATTTGCCAAAAAGGCATGTGCTTGTATAGAAACAAGGGTGAATACTTTTAGTTCTTTATGTGATCCAATCTTATAGTAACATTCAGTTGTTGGATTAAGCGAGAATAGCCACATTCTTATCATATGAACAAGTTTGGCTCTCCAATGGTTGATTGGGTTTATTGTGATCCTATATGTGTTTTCCTCCTCCCGCCCCTTTGTGTTGGTTCTTGTATAATTACAATGCATCTACTTGGGTAATTGTACTAAAAACGTTGAATTCCAAAAGTGGGAATCACAATGTTTTTAGTTCAATTATGTGCTTGTATAACATTCTAGCATGGTTTTCCTACCTTATTTCACTATCTTATTGTCTCTGAATTCTTGGTACATCGACCAACAAAGTTCTTGATATCTTTGTCCAGGATGACCCCTCTGAAATCTTTCTTGATAGTAAAGTGCATAGATTGGATTTATTTGCCTCATAATTGCACACAAAATAGTTGGATATTTCTAACCTGTCATAATATAACATAGGCTATGTTTTAGTTGTCAGAAATATCTTATTAAAGGGGATTCTTTTTGTGACGAAACAATTATAATATTCACTGCTATTTTTAGGGCTGCATTCCTTTTTGTCCTTGCTTTTGTTCCTGAGATGAAACGCCCAAGCTTCGAGGAGGTTGATAAATTATGACAAGGGAGATCATATAGTGGTAGTATAGGCAAGGAAGGTTCTTTTAACAAACCCCTTCTTGATGATCATCATACATTCTGAAGTAGAAAATCAAATGTTGAAATCTCTTATGAAAGAGGGCATTCAAATCAATTGTTGCAAATCTATGGATGACATTTTTGAGGTATTATAGGAGAATGTGAAACTTAAATGGCATATCACCAATCATATCAAAAAGTTTTTCATGGTGGCATATCGACATGTTTTGCATGGTGGCGGTGTCGTAATTTGCATTATTTCTTGATAAGATACTATTATTTTTTTGAAAATTCCATTGGATATGTTGGATAACGGATGCTTCTACTTACATCATTCATCATATCCCCTTTTAAAATATTTTTCATTGCTACCACTCCCCAAATATAGGAATTTTAATTTAGCACTACATTTTCGTATGCAAAGGATATATTTTTATGCTTTCCTTGATTTGGGATATACATCATTCTACTCTATTGAAGTTACGTCATTTGTAGATTAGGTTAGGCACAAACCAATGGACTTTTTGGGTTACTCTCCTAACACTTGTTGTGGTCCAAACACTTTAGGTATTAGTATTTGCATATTGTTGTTTTTGGGGATGATGGTATTCCATTGGAAATAAATATAGACTAAAGAAATTCATCAACAGTATGAGTTTGGAGTTGTTGCAAATTGGAGGTACAAGGAGGGTGAAGAAACACACTCTTCCTTAATTTTTCAGATGGTCGAGTGGGCATGATGGGTGCTAATGTGGAATAGTGAGATTATGAACACTAAACTATAGTTATCTCCCTAGAATGAAGACATGAGACCACCTAGCCCTTTCCCTTCCCATAAATATGGTTACCCACATTTGGATAAATTCTACAGCCCACCATGTGGTAAAAATAATAGTATCCTTCTAATTATGTTGGAAGATGATAAAGTGAGCATCGTATTCTTAAAGACACCATATTATGATGTAGTTTATTTGTAATCTTCTTGTTTTGAAATTCATTTTCTTATCTTTTACACATTTTTTTATGCATTTTGTTTAAAATTTCTACCATCATATCAATTTCATGAATAAAGGATTTCTTATTGTTGTTAAATAGATGACTGTGCAAGAACTACCTCCAAATTCGATTGTGAAGGATTTGATAGAAAAAATAACTTATGGCAATTCACTTTTACATCTTATGGTTTGCCAATACAAGAAGAGTTGAGGCCAAGAGTGAATCACAAAATCGTTAGTGATCCTTGTCAAAAGCTAAAAATGGGTGATTTAGTTGAATTGACTCTGTCAATACCACATATGTTTTTGATTGAATACAGGAAAGAAATAAGTCGAATGTTTTGGTAAGGAAAATGAATGCCAGGATGAAACAAGCCATATGCTAGGAAATAATTCACAAGTTGTAGTTATGACATCACTTATGTAGCAACTGGCCAATTGTTTTTGGAGTGAATTAGAAAGAATGGTGACCAAAAGATTTACCTTGCTGAATTTCAGTCAACAACAAGGTTCAATGTCATTACACCAATATGCTTGTTATGAGCTCAACATGTCACTTATGGAAATTGAAACTGGGTGGGAAGGATAATAATCATTCCTCATGTTGGTGTCTAGGTAGGGGTGATTTATCCACCTTGTTCCGATATTAATTTTATCAATCCGGGTGTGTATCCTTTCAAGGCAACATGCAACATATATGCAGGGGCAGACGCATAATCCTTTCCAACCAAGGGTTCATGGTTTAAGATTCAAAACATGACTATAAGGTTAATAAATTACAGAAATGTAGAAATAATTATGAATAGTAAAGAACTGCAACCACAAACATGAACTGATAAATCACACACACACAAAGACGCAACACCTGATCAGAAGAGTGGGTCCAGCTCTCTGATCAAGGCTACGTTAGCCACAGAAAGGACTAGAATAGAAAAATAGATGATCTTTAATTACTCGGTAATAGATGTTTACAATATTGATGGGTGAATCCCCATTCACAGGAACAACCTGCAATTTATACACAGCGAGGGAGATTAAGAAATCTCCCAGAAACATAGTAACTGCAGATACAAAGATGCACATCAATTGGAACAGTATTAGCATCAGATGTCTGAGATATCAAGAAGGCCTAAGAATAGTTTAGGGAGCCTGTTCCCCGAGCTGCGTAACCTCCTTCTATCCGGATGTTACCAAATCTATTGCAATATGCTGAAGTGAGGGTTCCTGTTCTCATGTTGCGTTCAAACACATAATTTAGTACTGCAAATAGATAGACTCCATGTGTTTTTACTTCATTAATTAAAATATACCAATTGGACAAGTAAGGGGGAATTGACCTTGTAAGTTTAATATAACAACATAGCTAAATGAGTGCAAAAAGGTCAAAAAGGGTAGTGGAAATGGTCAGAAAGATGGCCTGATTTGGTATCCAACATCTCCCCTTAACTAGCCTTCTGCATGTCCTCATGTAGTCTGCCACCCTCGCAAATCTAGGTTCTATAGACTGTATGTTTCATGAAGCTGGGAAAGATCATATTTCGCAGCCATTTCTGTTCCTAGAACTTTAAATCCATCCGAAAGGACAACTTCCTTTCACCAATCCTTTAGGACATCATAAGCTGGAGTATAAATTTCAGTAAGCAACCAGAGAACAGGAAACTGAAACGGGAGCTCCATCCACCGGGTCCCAAATGTGTGGACACATGCCACATGCCTGGGAACCCTAGTAAGTACTCATGCAAAATTTGGTTCTCCAAAAGTTTCTCTATTCCAAATAGCTGTAGGTGGCATCATCCACCTCCTCTGACAGCAACCAAGGTCCTCTTTTTGAAGTGTGGTGAGTTTCTTGACACAAATATCAAGACACCATTTTTGTGTCCTCACCATTCTATCTTTGTTTCCCCCAATCCCCAGAAAGGTGTTGTGCTTATTGAACATTGTGTCTGACCTCTCATGTTCCCCTCTTACTATAAATGGCTTTGTAACTTGATTGGATTCAAAAGTGTTACAAGCCTTCTGCCAGTGAATTTGATTAAAAGCGTAAGAGGTGAGGGCCCTTAAATGAATGTCCCCTACATACGGGACCAGGTTAAAATCTCTGTCTAGCCATAGTAAGTACCCATGCAAGTAAAACTCACACATCAGATGTTGCGTTGGTACATCATGACTCCTCAAAATTCGGAGGAATTGCACACCATCCTCCATCTCATAGCTGATCTCATTCTTAATACTTTCCATGCAAAATAAAAGGAAACGTTCATGCAAAAATAAGGAATAACAAGAAGCAAGGGGATGACATGCCATAACCTCTTGCACCAGATTGAACATCTGCTCCTTGTCAGCCTTCAGTTCTGCCACTTTCTTCTCTAGCTGCTCCATCTTGAGTTTTTATTTCGCATGCCGTAACCTCATAACATCTATGTGCTCCACATATCCAAAAATGGTTGTGGAGGTTCTTTCCTCAATCCTTCTGATCTCATTTTTGTATTAAGACGTAGTAGATTTCCAAGACCGTATTTCAGTTGTTAAGGCATACTCTCGATCTTCAAACAGTCATTCGATCGAGTCTGTCTAAGTGGCAGCAAAGGTCATGACTATCTGGTCTACTTGGGTTTCTGTGTCAACCCCAAAATTTTTGGCCTTTTTGGCTTGACTCTTGTGCCTCTTTAATTATTTCTACATTTTGTGCACCTTCTTTCTAAGTTTCCTTACTTCCATTTTGAGCTGCATCGTTTCCTTGAATTGCAGCTGATATTTTTGTTTCACTGGAAGCCTTCATTGTTGACACAACTCTATCCACTCTTGCTTAACTAGTATTTCCTCAACTGGAGGTAAATCCCTCGAATCATCTTCTGCTGTGGTTATTGGGGGATTTTCCTTCCCTGCTCGCTCTTCTCCACTTATTTCGTGCCCAACAGCTCCCTTGCCTGACTATATCATTGGCTCATTCATCGGGACCGTTTCACTTGGTCCCTCCTTTTCGCCAACAACGATCTCCCCTTCGTGTACATGCACCGTGACTGGCGATGTGCTGGTGAAATACTCTCCTGCTGCTGTGTTGGTTGGGATTCCTCCCGGTTCTCCAACCTCTAGAATTTCTTGTCTCCTCTCCTGCTCCAAGGTACCTGCCACCTGAGTGGCTTCCACTCTGTAAGCTTGTGGCCTTTGTAACAGATTCAGAGCCACCGGAATTGAAAAATCTTATTTTTCTTCCTGTCGAGGGGAACGAGTTACCCTCGCTCCTCTTGGAATCGAGGTGAAGAAAGGGAACTGGGGTGCATATTCTATGTTTGGCCCCGAAGTTGATGCTGGTTCTTGTGGTTCAGTGTCAACCTCGCGCCCTGGTTCTCCTGCTACTTCCTCCATGGGTCCCATGGTTTCCTCAACTCTGGGCCCTTCTTGTCTTTGTCCTTCCTCTTCTCTAAGTTCCATGGTCGGAGTGGTCACGACCTCCTCTTCAACCAGATTGTCCTCCTCCATCATCTCCATGGTGGCAGGAGATCCTTGTGGGGTTCCTTCGGTCACCATATCGACCGCTTCGCCCATGCTGGCCTATTGTGGGTCTACTCCCGTGACTGCCATATCATCAACTTGCTCTGCTAGTTCCACGGGTGAAGCTGGTTCTTGTGGGACAGCCTCATTCGTGGTACTAGTGGGCCTTTCTGCATCAGCCCCCATATCTGCCATTGCCTCCATAATTTCTTCTTGATCTTGGGGAGCTACCTCATCCCCCAGTTCCTCTATTTCCATCTCCATTTCTTCTAGTTCCTCCTGGTCGACATAATCATCTTCTACAGGATCCTCCTCCATAGCTTCAAGTTCTTTTGCCCTAGTGGCCATAACAACTATTATTTTTTCCTCCGTGGAGTCCTAAAACAACTCCCACGGAATCGGAATCTATCCAATGGTGTTCATTATTAGCAGCCGAACCAACCCATGATGAGTGATGACCGCCAATACCTGTCACGCCCCCTGAGCTGAATGTGCCATTAAGTGAAGGCTCCTTAGCAGGAAGTAGGGCACATTCATGGAGAAAGCTTCTGCCTGTGGGAATCACAGGTGAGCTAATATGCAGAGATGGTATTTGAAGATGGTGGAGTATCTTCCTTCACACGTCATATATTTTATGATGAATTCTGCTACTTCTCCCCACAGATATGGTAGTGAATTTCTATCATACCCCTGACCTTTCTGTGCTATACTCTCTCCGGCTTGAAGGAAGGCCTCGGGGAATTCTAGAAGGGTAGTTCTTCTCACAAACCATTATTGCCCAACTTGAGGAAGCCCACTGACTTCCGCGATGATTTCTTATGTTACAGGGATATCCACTCCACAAACCTGAGAGCCTCCTCCTCCCAAGTTCAATGCAAATTCCACTGTCATTTCTTCATTTAACCCCCTCAACATGTTGAAATACACATCCCATCCTACGTTCTGGAAAACCTGCCATACCTCCCGATTATTCTGAACTGCCCTTGTGTTCTTAGGTTCATGTTGAATAGATCAGCCACCCATTGTTGCGTAGGCAGAATCAACACGTCGATTGTAGTTGGTTGGCAAGGGAGAGTGACAGGTCTCCAAACCATTAGAGATTGAAATAACGTCATGGTTGATTTTGGAACAATCGGACGAACAGTATTGGTACGTATGGAAATAATGACAAGTCTAGTACTAGTACGCTTGGAAATAATGGCAAGTTAAGATGGTATTGTGGTGTTTTCTGAAAATTAAATGTGGTGTGTGGGGAAAATGACCGATATGACTTAGCGCATACGAATCCGCATCCCAATGCTTTTAAAAGTATGATTACGGAGTATTGAAATCATTAGATCCAATTAAGTGGGATTTATGTGTACTAAATTATTTTTTGTGGTACGTCGTCATTTATTATGATGATTCCCCCCCCCCCCCCCCAACTTAATGACAGTTGTCCTCAGCACATTTAAATGTCCTTTTTGGAATATTTAATTAAATCCATAAAATGATGGAGACATACCTGCAGACTTACCTGGCGGAGTGACAACACAACAGGTAGTAGCAATAGTGAGTAGCAGCAACAGTGAGTAGCAGCAACAGTGAGTAACAGCAACAGTGGGTAACAATTGTTCTGATGTAGCGGCAACAGCGAGTAGCAGCAACTGTAACAACTGTTTTGAAGTAGCGGCAATAGTGAGTAGTAGCAATAGTAAGTAACAGCTATTCTGAAGTAGCGGCAACAGTGAGTAATAGTAGTTACGGTGTAACGACAGTTGCGGAGTAATAGCAGCAACGATGTAACAGCAGTTATGGAGTGACAACAGCTACTGTGTAATGGCAGTTATGGAGTAACAGTAACTACGACGTAACGACAGTTATGGAGTAACAGCAGTTACGGTGTAACAACAATTGCGGAGTAACAGCAGCTACAGTGTAACGGCAGTTATGGAGTAACAGTAGCTACGGTGTAATAGCAGTTATGGAGTAACAGCAGTTACGGTGTAACGGCAGTTGTGGAGTAACAATAGCTACGGTGTAATGACAGTTATGGAGTAACAACAGTTAAGGTGTAAGGGTAGTTGCGAAGTAACAGTAGCTACGGTGTAATGGTAGTTATGGAGTAACAACAGCTATGGTGTAACAACAGTTATGGAGTAACAGCCCCGGCAGAGTAACAGCAGCTAGTGTAACGGCACTTAGTGGAATAACGGTAGCTACAGAGTGACATTAGTTACGGAGTAACAACTCTTAATGAAATAACAACACCTAGTGCAGTAACAACACTTAATGGTATGCACCAAGTGGAATATAACAATATCTTAATGACTGATGAAGTGACAGCGCTGGGTATTGCTTTCTTCTCGCCATATTTCTTTGTTGTTCCTGCAAAAGATAAACAAGTAAATAGCAATATATATATATATATATATATATATATATATATATATATATATATATATATATATATATATATATATATATATATATATATATATAGATATATATTTTCCTTTTTTTTAAGAACGGCATGAGGGTATCTTGTTTTCCAATGACCATTAAATCAGATGAAGTCGAAGTATTTTTAACAAAAGCATCTTTAGAGGCTGGATGGTGATATAATTTAAGACGGTGTCCGTTTAATAGGAACAAGGTATGGTTTTCATCTATTGTACTTAGTCGAACTATTCCCTTGTCGAGCACTGCGTCCACTTGATATGGGCCCATCCAGTGAGTGCAGAGCTTGCCTTTGAAATCCTTAAATCTGGAGTCATACAATATCACCCACTACCCCACATGAAACACCTTAGTTTTGATAAATTTATCGTGCCATTTCATTCTCTGTTGTTGAACAGTAGTATTTTTCTGGACAGCCACTGCTCGAATCTCATCCAACTCATTCAGCTATTCCAGTCGGTGTTTCTGGGCTTTTGATAAATCTAGGCCTACTTCTAGAGCTGTTCTGAGTGTACTAATCTCAAATTCCACTGGAAACAAGGGGGATTTCCCATAGACTAATTCATATGGAGAAAACCCTATTGTATTCTGCCATGTTGTTCTGTATGCCCATAGAGCTTCTGGAAGTTTCTGTGCCCAGTCCCGATGATGGCTTGCTATTGTCTTTGTCAAGATATTTTCCAATACCTTATTTGTGCTTTCTACCTGTCCATTCGCCTGGGGATGATAGGGGGTTGTCACTCTATGTTTGACCCCATATTTCTGCATTAGCTTTTCTATCATATGAGATGTAAACTATGATCCACCGTCTGATACAATTTCTCTTGGAGTCCCGTACCTGGCAAAGATTTCTTCAAAAAGGAAGTTTGCCACCACTTGCTCTGTTGCTCTTGTGATCGCCCTAGCTTCCACCCATTTAGTTACATAGTCAGTACAGACCAAGATGTAAGCCTTTTGATGCGAAGGTGGGTTGAAGGGACCAACAAAATCGATGGCCCATTTCTCGAATGGTTCAAGGACTATCTGGGGCTGCAGGGGCATTTCATCTGCTTTCCCAGGTTGTCCCATCCATTGACAGCTATCACACCTCCACACGTAATCCCGAGCGTCACGAAACATGGAGGGCCAGTAATATCCCATTTGCAGTACTTTATGACTTGTTAGCTTTTAATATCTTGAAAATATCATCTCTTGCCACACAATGCCGAATCTGCTGATCAACTTCCGTATGGAAGTGATATCCTGTCACCCATGAATATCGGGTACTCTGGTGAATGATCTTCCTTTGCTCCTTATAGGACAGATGATGAGGCACTTTACCTATAGCAAGATAATTAGCAATATCTGCATACCACGAAGTGTTAGCAGAAACTGCAAAAAGATGCTCATTTGGAAAATCATCTTCAATTGGTGTTTCCTTACCATCATGTTCTATCCTAAATAAAAAATCTACGACCACATTGTCTTTCCCTGGTTTATCTATTATAGTGATATCAAATTCTTGTAGTAGCAACAATCATCTTGTAATGCGGCGAGGGGTAACAAATTTATTCATTAAATACCGGATGGCTGCATGATCGGTGTGCACAAAAGTAGGATACCCGGTAATGTAGTGCCGGAACTTGTTGATGGCATAAACAACAACAAGAAATTCTTTCTCAGTCACTGTGTAGTTTAATTCAGCAGAAGCCAAATTTTTACTAACATAGTAGATTGCGTAAGGTACCTTATCCTCTTGTTGTCCCAATACCACACCAATTGCTGTCTGAGAGGCATCCGTATGAATGTGGAAAGGTAATGCCCAATCAGGTCCTCTAAGGATCGGAGCACTGCAAACTAACTCTTTAATTTTTGTAAACAATGCATCATAGTCTCTTGTCCACACATATTATGAATCTTTTGTTAGTAATTAAAACAGTGGGTGTGCTACTTTTGCAAAATTTTCTATGAAACGTCTATAATAACCAGCACAACCAATGAAACTGCGTACCTGTGTGACCGTTTTAGGTGTTGGGAAGTGCAGAATTACCTATATCTTTGCTGGATCCATCCTGATTCCTTCAGCTGAGAGCAAATGTCCCAGAATGATTCCCTCTTCCATCATCATGTGACATTTCACTGTACTCAGAGAGGCACGTGCTTGTATACACCTTGCAAGAAATTTTTCCAGATTTCTCAATCCCACCATCAACGAGTCCCCATATGGAGTAAAGTCATCCATATAGATCTCAACATTGTCATCTATCAAGTCAAAGAATATTCCCAGAATTTCCCTCTGGAATGTTGCAAGAGCATTACATAAGCCAAAAGGAAGGACCCGGTATGCAAATGTCCCCCAGGGGCATGTGAACGTGGTCTTGTCCTGGTCCTTAGGAGCAATATGGATCTGGTTATATCCACTAAACCCATACAGAAAAGAGAAATACTTCTTACCAGCTAATGTGTCTAACATTTGATCAATAAACGGCAAGGGAAAGTGGTCTTTCTGCATCGCCTTATTCAACTCTCAATAATATACGCAGATCTGCCATTTGCTGTTCTTTTTGGGGACCATTACCAATGGTGAGACCCATTGGCTACCTGAGATAGGGTAGATGAAACCTACGTCCAGTAATTTCTGAAGTTCTTCTTTCACCACATTCTTCAATGCAGGGTTCATTCTTCTTTGAGGTTGTCTTATAGGACGAAAATCTTCCTTGATGTATATGTGATGGGTGCATAAGTTGGCAGGGATTCCCTTCATATCTGCATAATCCCAGGTGAAGGCCTCTTTATGTTTCTGCAGAACGTCTATAAGTTGCTCCTTCTGAGATTCTAACAGGTTCAGATTAATATTCAAGGTTTTCCCAGGTTCCAATTCCACTTGCATACTTTCATGAGGTGCATCAGCAGGTGGTTCCTCTAATCCTTCTGTTGTTTCCATAGTTTCCTGAGTCTCACAACTTAGGATAGATTCTAGGATCTACTGGTTCGATTCCGAAATGGAACAAGGATCATCCATGAAGGAAGTGATTACATCATCTTCTAATTCCATTTTCAATTGCAGGGCCTGTCCGATAGTAAGGACGGGTCTTACTTCTTCATCTTCTATTTCAACCTCCACCGCAGATACAACCTTCTTACCACCTGCTGGTTTTATAGGTGAATTTGGTTCTGCAGGTGGATATAACACTAAATTCTTAGTGTTATTCCCATTATAAATGACCATATTCCCTGAGCGGCACCCAATGTAAGCGTCTGCAGTGGCCAGCCATGGCCTACCCAAAATTAGGGGATGACCACCCACTAAACATTGTGTATATAATACCAGGAATTCTATGGGGTAATGCCATGAATCCACTGAAATTATCACATCTTCCAACTTTCCTATAGGTTTGACTGTAGATCGATCTGCTAATTCTAGTATTGTAGGTGTATGCTTTAAATTACGAAGTCCTAATGAATGCATAGTTTCAGTGGTGATGACATTGATGCCAGCTCCGAGGTCTACCAACACATTTGGAATCTCTACCCCATTAATTTGTATTGTTAGTATTAGGTTCCTCGGATCCCATATTTCACTGGCATTGATTTTCCCATCATGAAATCTGACAACATTCCTATAACATGTATATTGAGGGGATCTTTAATTTTCTTGGCAGGTTTCTTTGAACAATATTCCCTAAGAGTCTTTGCATAGATTGGCACATCTTTCATAACTTGTAATAAGGGAATTTTAACAAATAAGTTCTGCAATTCTCCTAATAAATCAAATTCAAATTGAGGACCTAATTTACTCATGATTAATCTCTCTGGGTAAGGTGGTTCAGATTGATGCTGCTTGACAGGAGGCGTCTGGGTTCTATCTGTTCATTTTGGCTCTTTACTGACCGACTCTGCCTCCTTACCTTCACTATCAAGCTGTTCAATGATAACTGGAGGAGGTTGGATGTTAAATGTCTGACCTGATGGTATATTCATTTCATAAAAATCTGTAGTGGAGATACTATATGAAGGCAGGTTAAGAACATTAGCTTGATGAGCTCCCTTATTGTTGGGGTTAGGGTTAGGCTGCATTGGGAGCTGAGGACGGGCAGGCTGGTTACCAGGAGGCACATTGGAGGGTAGTTGAAGCTGCTGTTGGGGCATCTGCTGTGGCATCTGCTGAGGAAACTGACCAGGAGTGGATCCTCGCTAGGTTGGAGCCCACGAAGAGCTCGTACTGGCTTGGGGATTCCACTGCTGCCAAGGTGGGTACTGGTATTGCGGCCACATGGGAGGATAAGGCATGGTCTGAGGATTCATATTACAATTGTTAAAATACTGAGATGGATCTAGGTACATACCTTGATTTCCCATCGGTGGTTGAGGCTGCCATGGTTTCTTAGATCACACGAGGTACAGTTGCTCCCTGTCCTCCTCCGTTCCTTGAAATACTGCTTTCAAGCCTGGTAAGGAAGGGCATGAGCTTGTCGCATGATTGAGCTCGCAGATCATAAATTACTCTATGGAATTCAATGGACATTCCCTCTCCGGGTGCTTCTTTCTACACTTTGGACAAAATACTACCATAGTCCTGTCCAGCTCTAGCTGCTTTTGTTTTACTTGCAAAGTGTCCATCTGTGCGGACAAGGTACTGAGGATATCTGTTCTTAGGTTGTCTAGCAAATTTCTGATTTATGCTTTCGTAACACCCCCACCAGATTCCTTTACTGAACATATCCCCTGCTTGTTTCTCGCAAGCCCCCTTGAGCACTGAATACATAATTTGCAAATATCTTCGAAATTCTCCTTAGAGATATCTCCTTTTCCCACAATGTTCAATAGTTCCATCAAGTCTTCTTGAAGGGATCGAAGGAGGATAATCTTTAATATTTCGTTATCTAGGTCAGAATGACCTGACCTCTGTAAGGTGTAGTTAAACCTCTCCACACAATCTTCCAAGATTCCATCTTCCTTCTGTGTGAACTTGAAGAGTTCCTCCTTAATGTTCCAGGATTTACAGTCATCCCGGTATTTCTCTAGGAAAGCCGTTTGCATATCCTCCCATGTAGAAATGGATTTTCCTCCAAGGCCCATGAACCATTGCAGAGCCGTCCCTTTTAGAGTGGAAGGGAAAATCTTCAACTTCTGTGCATCTGTTGTATATGTTAGCGCTTGAATTTGGCCTCAGGCTGAAAAAGACAAAATCCAAGGCAACATCAAACCACTTAGTGTTGGCATTATGATTTAAGTGTTGTCCTTGATGGCAACTCACTCAGAGGTTGGTACAGGTGATGGCAACTTAATCAGAAGACAGATCTCAGTACAGCATGCCAAGGAAGCTCATACATGCCGTTTTGTTAAGCCCAAGTCGCGTGTACACGCTAGTTCGATTCAGAAAAAGCGCGTGTATGTGGAAAGGTTCCTTTGGTCCATGGTGGTTAGTCCTTGGAAGTTGTGCCTATGATTTCGGACCATTATGTCTCGACGGGCGTGTCGATCCCTAGTTTTAAAGTTGATGGTATTGTGTTACTATGGTTTTGGCTCTTGGTATTGAGAAAGGCCTAAGGCTATATAAGGAGAAGAAGATCATTAGGCAATATTATCTTTCGACAAGGCTTGAATATCTAAGAGAGAAAGAGATCTGATATGCAGGGTTCGGGTTGCTTGATATGAGCTAAGGAGAAATCACATCGGCGGATGGAAGACTAGATCTAAGGACAAATCGGGATCTAATGGTTTGAAATGCTCTATTATGATATGGTTGATTATGTGTATTTCTAGATCTGCATACTGTCGCAATATTATGTTCTGGATCTAACTGATGTCTGGTACAGCTGCAAGTTGAGAGAATCTATTTTTAGATCTGTACGCAGGTCGGCTTAAGTAAAAACGCGTGTACACGCGGGTTTCGCTCATTGAAGTAGCGTATATCTCTTAAAGCTTATTTTTGGGTTTTGCAGTTGGATCTGACTGTTATTGCAGAGTTCTGTAGACTGCTCTGGGTTCTGGTATCTGGTGATTGACAGGGTTCAGTGGTTCAGTGATTCAAAGTTTGATAATTCTAGTATTGGTTGTTTTATGCTTCATGGATCTGTTATGAAAGTTGAATGAATTGGGTTCTACAGATTGAATGATGTGCTTCAGGAATATCCAGTCTGAAAATGTATGAAAAGTGATACCTGAAAGAAAGAAGATTGTAGGCCAGCACCTACGTACTAGTATCTTGGCTAGTACAAGAGCAAAGGGGGTTGGAGCTCCCTTCCAAGGAAGTTTGGAGAACGAGAGAAGGTTGTAGCCTTCTGCAGGTTGTAGCCTGCGTACTGGTACAAGGCTGCACCAGTACAAAATATTGTAAACTGAAGTTTCTTATTAAAGAAAGATAGAGACAACTTGCAGCAGGTGGTTTTCACCCACATTGGGTTTCCACCTTATATCTTGGTGTTCATGTGTGTGGTTTTTGATCTGTTCTGTTATACTACACCTGCTTACTGTTAATGTGGTGAATAATGTCCTGATGAACTTAACTGAAGAATAAGCTAACTAAATTATGAGTTTTCTTCTTATACGCTGTTTTACTTAACCACAGTAGCGTGTACACGCTGGTTCACCTAACTGAAGTAGCGTATATGTTTCTGAGCATTGAAAAGTTTGATTGATCTGATAATACTGATTCACCCCCCTCTCAGTATTATTTCCAACAATTGGTATCAGAGCAGGTCCTTCAGAGAAGCTTGATCGCTTGAAGGTAGATCATTCATCATGAGCAGCTACGAGAAAGAAGCATCAATCAGGCCACCGATTTTTGATGGGACAAATTTCAATTATTGGAAGGTAAGAGTTACTGCATATCTTCAATCTCTTGGTACAGAAGTTTGGAACATTGTAGAAACAGGCTATGCTTTTCCTTCAGCTACTCCTACAGATCCAGCTGAGAAAAAGAAGTATGAAACAAATGCAAAAGCAATCAGTACTCTATTAGGAAGTATATCTCAAACAGAATTCATGAAGATCATGCACTTCAAATCAGCAAAAGAAATATGGGACAAAATGATCACTAGCTATGAAGGAGATGAACAGGTAAAGCAAGCTAAACTTCAAACTCTCAGGATTCAATATGAGACTCTCAAGATGTATAATGATGAAAGTGTGGCTAATTATTTTCTTCGGGTAGATGAGATTGTTAATTGTATGAAAAATTTGGGTGAAGAAATAAGAGAAACTATAGTAGTTCAAAAGATTCTAAGATCATTATCCCCCAAGTTTGAATCTAAAGTATCTGCAATAGAAGAAAAAGAAAATCTCCGTGTTCTCACTATGTCTCAGCTACATGGAATTCTAACCGCTTATGAAATGAGAAAGGGAGGTCCATCTGACAGAAGGGAAGCTGCTTTTAAGGCATCAGGAAAAGAAGATTACTATGAAGCAAGCCATGTTCCAGAAGAAGAGGAAGAAGAATCAAATTTTGTCAGAAATCTTCAAAGGGGTTCTGGAAGGTTCAGAGGTAAGCTACCTTTCAAATGCTTTGCTTGTGGAGAGTAGGTCATTATGCTGCAAAATGTCCTTATAAGGATAAAGGAAAAGAACCTGCTAGATGGAACAAGAAACAAAGTGCAAATAAGAAAAGTTACTACACCCATGAAGATAGTGATGGCTTATCAAACAGTGATGAAGATGAACAAGGTAATAAATATAAGCTGTTAATGGCATTTGAAGATGATGATTATGAGGATGCTGTAGATGTGGATAATCTCTATAATGAAATCACTAGACTCAAGAGAGGCATAGAAGAAAAGAATGTGATCATTGATACTTTGCAATTTCAGATTGATGAAAAGGAAAAACATCTTGAAAAACTAGAAGGTGAAATTGTTGGTCTCAGAAAAGAAATTGAGAAAACAAAAGCTATTAATCTTAAATTTGTCAAAGGATCTGAAACTTTGGATGAGATTATCAGTGTGCAGCGGTCTCCTCTAAACAAGACAGGTTTGGGCTATAATGGAGAAACCTCTCAAGCATCCACCTCAAAAAGTTATCTTGATGCAGCAAGAAGAAATGAGCGGAAGAACAATGAAGATAATCAGGTAAAGCAGGGACGAATTACAAACAGAAACTATCAGGGACAATCCTCCTTAAGGATGAACAAAAGCTACAACCAACCACAGGTAAAATCTTCTCAGTTTGGCTCAAGAATAGATGAAAATAGAAATTACAATCAGTTGGCTGGTAGATTCAATAACCGCAGAAGCTTCTTCAATGGACAATGCTTTTCTTGCCACAACTTTGGTCACAGAGCAGCTCAATGTGTTGCATATAAAACAATCATGACTAGGGAAGCTCAAAAACAAAGAAGTATGACAGGGATTACAAAAAGGACCTATAACAACTTTTCGGTTCTTGAAAATGAAGTTGAATGTTCTATTTGCAATAATTTTGGTCCTAAAGACTCTGAATGCAGGAGCAGGTTTCAGGAGAAAAAGGAACAAGCCACAAGCACCAAAACATGGAGAATAAAGGAACCTCAAACAGAAAGATGTGGGATAGCATTTTATGCAGAAGGACAGGAAAATCTATGGTACATTGACAGTGGATGTTCGAAACATATGACAGGTGATAAAGAAAAACTTGAATCTTATTCTACTTTAGAAAAGGGAAAGAAAGTTTCTTTTGGAAATGATACTCCTGCAACTATAAAAGGAAAAGGTATTGCTCCTTTGAAAGAAAAGGTCAAGGCTGGAAATGTTTTATATGTTGATGGATTGAAGCATAATCTTCTAAGTGTCAGCCAGATGTGTGATCAAAAAACCGAGGTTATTTTTAGATCGAATGGATGTCTTGTTCGTGATCTTGATACAGGAAAAACAGTTCTCAAGGGCAAAAGAACTCCAAATAATCTGTACATATTTGAAGAAGGACAACAACAATGCTATCTTAGCAAGGATGAAGAGCACTGGTTATGGCATCGAAGGTTGGGACATCTAAGTTTCTCACAAATAAGGAAAGCATGCAAATATCAGGCAGTTCGCGATCTTCCAGATATCAAAATTCCAGACAACACCATATGCAAATCTTGTCAGTTTGGAAAGCAAACCAGAACTAACTTTCCAGAGAAGGAAGGATCAGCTAGCTTGCCTCTTGAGCTAGTCCATACAGATGTATGTGGTCCATTTAGGAAAAGGACACCTCGAGGAGAAGAATATCTGATATTATTCATTGATGATTTCTCAAGGTTTGTTTGGTTAGGGCTTATGAAGCACAAAGATGAAGCATTCGAAAAATTCAAATCCTTCAAAGCATTGGCTGAAAATGAATCAGGACACAAAATTTAGTGCCTCAGATCTGACAGAGGTGGGGAGTTCACATCAAATGAATTTTTTGATTTCTGCGATGAACATGGGATAAGAAGAGAATTCTCTACAGCTAGAACTCCTCAGCAAAATGGGGTTGTGGAAAGAATGAACAAAACTATTCAACAAATGGCTCGTGCTATGCTCGATGAATCAGGTACTCCTGCAACCTTCTGGGGTGAAGCTGCACATGCTGCTGTTATTATTCTTAACAAAACAAATGTCTGAGTAAACAGCACTAAAACACCTCATGAACTTTGGAGTGGTAAAACTCCTTCCGTGAAGCACTTCAAAATCTTTGGGAGCAAATGTTATATCAAGAATACTGATGAGCAACTTGGAAAACTTGAACCTAGAGCAGATGAGGGCATTCTTCTTGGTTATTCTCCACATAGCAAAGCATACAAGTGCTACAATAAAAGACTTGGCAGAATTGTTGACAGTATTGATATAGTGGTTGATGAGAAGGGATATATTCCTAGGCAAGTTCATCATGAAGACATTGAAGAAGATGAAGGTTACTCTCAAAGGCGAAATAATGAAGAAGAAGAACCTCAAGAAGAAGAAGAATCTCAAGAAGAACCAGAGGAGCAGACAAGAACGGAAGAGAAGACTCCATCCAGATATGTCCAAAAGAATCATCCAGAAACTCAGATTGTGGGGCAGAAAGAAGCAGGAGTACAAACAAGAAGGACACTTGCAGAAGCTTCAAGCTACTTGGCACTACTCTCCTCCATTGAACCACAAAATGTGAAAGAGGCATGCAAAGATGAATGTTGGGTCAAAGCAATGGATGAAGAACTTGAGCAAATCGAAAAGAACAACACTTGGGAATTAGTTCCTAGACCAAAAGATAAGAATGTAATAGGAACAAAATGGGTCTTCAAGAATAAATTAAATGAAAATGGAGAAGTAATTAGAAACAAGGCCAGACTTGTTTGTAAAGGGTATGCACAGCAAGAAGGAATAGATTTTGAAGAGACCTTTGCTCCTGTGGCAAGACTAGAGGCCATCCGAATGTTCCTTGCTCTCTCAAGCTTTCAAAATTCAAGGTATTTCAAATGGACGTGAAATCAGCCTTCCTGAATGGAGACTTAGAAGAAGAAGTATATATTGAGCAGCCAGATGGTTTCATTCTTGGGAATGACCCAAACCTTGTATGTAGATTGAAAAAGGCACTCTATGGACTCAAACAAGCTCCAAGGGCTTGGTACTATCGGTTGGACAAATATCTTCACCAACAAGGCTTTTCAAAAGGATCAGCAGATAGCAATCTCTATATAAAAGTTGAAAATAACAAATTGCTAATTCTTGTTGTTTATGTAGATGATATTATTTTTGGCAGCAATGAAGAGACCATGAGTCAAAACTTTGCCTTGGTTATGCAGAAAGAATTCGAAATGTCACTTCTTGGAGAATTGACATATTTTCTTGGATTGCAAATCCAACAAAATGAAGGAGGTATCTTCTTGTCTCAAACCAAATACCTCAAGCAGATCTTGAAGAAGTATGGCATGGAAGAGTCAAAGCCAGTATGTACACCCATGGTTACAGGATGCAGCCTCAGTGCAAATGATGAATCAGCAGCAGTTCACCAACCCACTTATAGATCCATGATTGGGAGTTTGCTTTATTTGACAGGTACTCGACCAGATATTACACATGCAGTAGGAATGGTTGGAAGATTTCAAGCCAACCCAAAGGAAACTCATCTTCAGGCAGTCAAAAGAATCTTCAAATATCTTCAAGGGACCCAAAACTATGGCTTATGGTATCCTAGAAATACAGATCTCACTCTTCATGCTTACACAGATGCAGATTGGGCTGGAAGTGTGGATGATAGGAAAAGCACAAGTGGAGGTGCTTTCTTCATGGGTTCCAGATTAGTATCTTGGTTCAGCAAGAAACAAAGTTCGATTGCCTTATCTACAGCTGAAGCAGAATATGTGGCTGCAGCATCTTGTTGCACACAACTTCTTTGGATGATGCAGACCTTGCAGGACTTTCAAATCACTTGCACTCCACCTGTCTCTATCTTATGTGATAATACAAGTGCAATCAACATTTCAAAGAATCCAGTCATGCACTCAAAGACCAAGCACATACCAATCAAGTACCATTTTCTTCGAGAACAAGTGCTTGAGCAGAAGGTCAAGTTGGAGTATGTTCCTTCTAAGGAGCAAGTTGCTGATATTCTCACAAAACCACTGCCCAGGGAAACTTTTGAATATCTCAGACAAAAGCTGGGAGTAGTTGATGCTTCATCCTGTTGTTGAAGTTTGTTTGTTCTACAGAAAAGTTGGTATACGCAGGTTACGGAAGGGATATGCGCGTATACACGCGGTTTCATGATGGGTAAGTCGCGTATATGTTGGACGCTTGTTGCAGAAAGTATATCCGCGTACATACGCCGTTTTATACAGGAAAAATCATGTATATGAAGTTCTGAACAGCAAGGGAAAACTCTGGAGTTCTGAACAGCAATGGGAATGTCAGAATTCTTCAGGCACAGTTTCAGGGAGTGCAACAGGCACAGGTTCAGGGGGAGCAGCTTAAAAGTCTCATAAAGCATTGTTGGCATTCAGATGTTTTGGTTGTTGGTTTCAGGAGAAGGAGCTCAGAAAGAAATCCTGGTTGCTGATCTAACAAGATGTTTATCAGATGCTGCTGGTGCCTTTCCTAAGTCTTGGTCTAGATCTGTTGTCTCTATGTCATGTATCTCTCTTGTCATATTTCTTTTATGGTGTCAAGGTCATGTAACGGCCTATGTTGGTTTCCCCACTATGCCTGGGATGAATGCTGTAATATAATTGGTTGTTTCTGATATGTCCCCTCTTGTTAGGGAGTATGGATGTATGTATTGAGTCTTTTGGTGATAGGACGGTCCCTTATGGTGTATAAGTCTTGGTTCTTGTTGAAGAACATCTTTTGCTGATCTGGCCTACTGTCAGGGGGAGCACGAGTCAGCACAGCCAAGCAGAGGTATCAGCATGTCCTCAGGGGGAGCACAGCCCTTTGCCCTTGATGTCAAAGGGGGAGAGTGACTTGGTGTGGTGGTTGCCATCAAGTCCAAAGGGGGAGATTGTTGGCATTATGATTTAAGTGTTGTCCTTGATGGCAACTCACTCAGAGGTTGGTACAGGTGATGGCAACTTAATCAGAAGACAGATCTCAGTACAGCATGCCAAGGAAGCTCATACACGCCGTTTCGTTAAGCCCAAGTCGCGTGTACACGCTAGTTCGATTCAGAAAAAGCGCGTGTATGTGGAAAGGTTCCTTTGGTCCATGGTGGTTAGTCCTTGGAAGTTGTGCCTATGATTTCGGACCATTATGTCTCGACGGGCGTGTCGATCCCTAGTTTTAAAGTTGATGGTATTGTGTTACTATGGTTTTGGCTCTTGGTATTGAGAAAGGCCTAAGGCTATATAAGGAGAAGAAGATCATTAGGCAATATTATCTTTCGACAAGGCTTGAATATCTAAGAGAGAAAGAGATCTGATATGCAGGGTTCGGGTTGCTTGATATGAGCTAAGGAGAAATCACATCGGCGGATGGAAGACTAGATCTAAGGACAAATCGGGATCTAATGGTTTGAAATGCTCTATTATGATATGGTTGATTATGTGTATTTCTAGATCTGCATACTGTCGCAATATTATGTTCTGGATCTAACTGATGTCTGGTACAGCTGCAAGTTGAGAGAATCTATTTTTAGATCTGTACGTAGGTTGGCTTAAGTAAAAACGCGTGTACACGCGGGTTTCGCTCATTGAAGTAGCGTATATCTCTTAAAGCTTATTTTTGGGTTTTGCAGTTGGATCTGACTGTTATTGCAGAGTTCTGTAGACTGCTCTGGGTTCTGGTATCTGGTGATTGACAGGGTTCAGTGATTCAAAGTTTGATAATTCTAGTATTGGTTGTTTTATGCTTCATGGATCTGTTATGAAAGTTGAATGAATTGGGTTCTACAGATTGAATGATGTGCTTCAGGAATATCCAGTCTGAAAATGTATGAAAAGTGATACCTGAAAGAAAGAAGATTGTAGGCCAGCACCTACGTACTAGTATCTTGGCTAGTACAAGAGCAAAGGGGGTTGGAGCTCCCTTCCAAGGAAGTTTGGAGAACGAGAGAAGGTTGTAGCCTTCTGCAGGTTGTAGCCTGCGTACTGGTACAAGGCTGCACCAGTACAAAATATTGTAAACTGAAGTTTCTTATTAAAGAAAGATAGAGACAACTTGCAGCAGGTGGTTTTCACCCACATTGGGTTTCCACCTTATATCTTGGTGTTCATGTGTGTGGTTTTTGATCTGTTCTGTTATACTGCACCTGCTTACTGTTAATGTGGTGAATAATGTCCTGATGAACTTAACTGAAGAATAAGCTAACTAAATTATGAGTTTTCTTCTTATACGCTGTTTTACTTAACCACAGTAGCGTGTACACGCTGGTTCACCTAACTGAAGTAGCGTATATGTTTCTGAGCATTGAAAAGTTTGATTGGTCTGATAATACTGATTCACCCCCCTCTCAGTATTATTTCCAACACTTAGCCTCGTAGCTAGCCCTACAGGGACAGGAGAGGGCTCTCTCCGGGTCTATCTTGGCAAAAGATCTTCAAAGGGCTGAGATGACCAATAAAGAACACTGATTTTAGGCTAGTAAACTGATAGGGAAAGTTTGATTTTAAATTTTTAGGATTTTGTTGGAAAACTGAGCACGGCAATTTTGGGTGCGGGGATGAGACACAGTTTTTGCAGAGGTCTTTTTGGGGCAAGGTAGGAGATTGTCTTGATGCCTTTGAAATAAGTGAATGGATAGATATGACCGGTGAGGAGCTAAGGAGAGCAAGAAACCATCGAGAGTTCTCCTTAAACAGATGAAAACATAGATATTAAGCAAACTTAAAGGCAGAGCATAGAAACCATGAATTCTACCTTAACACTTCATTTACTTAATTTGCAGAAGAGAAGAGTAGGAAAATGATACACATAAAAAACTTACAAGTACATGAGAGAAACACACCATCAACACAAATCACCACAGGAATCCCAAATAGTGCTGCAAAACCCTGGTCTTTCCTTTGCCAAAATTGCAGAGATACAAAAAGAGTAAAACAGTCTAAGCTTATCCCTCAAAAGTCCAACCATAAAAATGACTAAGAAAGTACATAATATAGGCAAGCTAACACATTTCCTTGCCTCTAGGGGTCGAGCTCATCATCCTAGGAGTTGTTTCAACCAATTCTAAACTGAGCACTACAATCTAGGCAATCAAAACAACTTGCCTCTATAAGTTAGGAAACCAATTCATTCATTAATTTTTTGCTATTTTATGAATGAATCTTCTAGCATAAGTAAAAAAATGTCATGTCAACATAAAATTACATCAATTACATCAAGGAGGATGAAAAATCCCACCAAAAAGTCAAAACTGGTCAAATGCTGCGTTTTCCTGAGCTGAAGGTGAAAAATTGAGAAATTGTCCTGATGCGTAGCGCGCCATTTCTCAACGTGTAGTGCTCCTTTGAGCCCACTTTTGGGGCACTTCCCGGCATCCAAATGAGGTAAAAGTGGGCTTGTTGGAAAGGTATAGATGTCTACTCTCCAGCCCAAGTGGAATTTCGCAATTTGGTGGCCATTTACCCCTCCAAAACTGCAATCGCCCAAGACTGCTTCCTGTGTGTCCAAAAAGTGGCAGAAGGTCATTTTTTGCTTGTTTTTTGACCTTTTGAGGGCCCAAACCTCAATGAAATGTCTTGGAAGTGGCTGAGAAAGTGTAATTTGTCATGAAAAATCCAAAAATGCTGAGTTTTTGTGAAATGGACCTCCCCAACTTCAGGGTAGCGCGCGGCGCGCTACGCGTTGAGGGCAAAAACCTGTTTTTAGCAAAAAAAAATTCAAAATTGACCAAAATTGCTCCAAATTTTCTGAATTTTGAGCTGGAGGTGTATCATTGAGAACCATGATCCTTCAAGGTGGCTTCAGCCAAAATCTGAAGTGGATCGGGCCTTTTCCTCCGTTTTAGTGCCTTGGCCAAGCGTGCTTTGAGTACCTTCATTTTTGCTTTGCACACATGCATGCGGGCCCAATAATGATTCTTCATGTGGCGAAGCATATCTTTGTCCCTGTTTGCTTTGGCTAGCAACCTCTCTAAATGAGTGTTCACCCGAATGAGCATAGACCCTTGCTCATTAGGTGTCAAATCACCGGGTCTCTTGCGGGCCAAGTTCTAGTCTTCTCGGATCCTCCGCAACTCATCAAGAGTGTGTTCATCCTCTAACTGCTTGTTGTGCTGCTCTAAGTATGTGATTGTCCAATTTGCCACTTCCAACCTCTGCTGCAACAAGTGATTTTCAGCCTTTTGTTGCTGAATGATCTCCTTTAGATCCAAGCTAGGAGAACTGATGTCAAGGTCAATAATGTCTATGTCCGGATCACCTGATGGTCCCTCATCAATCATGGGCTGCTTACCTCTCTCCTGTACCTGTGCTGCTGTCGAAAGCGATGCCCCTTCCACCTGATGTGGAGATAACACTCGTTGTGCTGACGAAGAAGGCGAGACCCCTTCCACCTGGTGTGGAGATAATACTCGCCGTACGGATGCAAATAAGGCCCTGTGGCCTCTCTGATATGTAACACATGCTGGAGTGCTAACATGCTCGGGCTCTGGAATGTCAAACTGATGTGAAGGTCCTCCCTCATCATGGACAATCTCAGGAGGTGGCTGTGGCATCATGAAGAAGTCACGAGAAATGAAATCCTCCCAAGCAATACCCTGCTGTGCCAACTGATGCATCACTATGATCTCGATCAGTGCATAATGATATATACTTTTGTGTTGCTGTGCGGGGTTCTTCCTTTGCACTACGGGCACCATCTTCTCTATATTTCGGCACATGAAAAATGGAATGTTCATCATTCGTACCCGGGTGAAATGCATCAACAAATGGATATGGTATGAATATAAACGTGAAAATCTGCCCTCACAAGTGAAATAGCGCATAATGAGCCTCATCAAGGGTGCATACTCATCCCTTAGGAATCTGAAAGGAAAAATAGCAGTTAGGTGTCTCATGCACCCGGGTTTGATATATGGTTGATAATGAAATATGTCTAGCTGCTGGCGCTTGTTCCACTCCTCCCCAACATTTGGTATCCCGGTGGCTTGAGCAACAATTTCAGGTGATAGGGTGAAATCCACTCCTGCAAGGTTCACATGACCATTGTGCAAATGTAGGACAAACAAGCGGACTAGTTCTCTGTGGTGTTGAATTTGTGAGATCCTCTCACAATATCCGAAGCATGATTGATACTGAAAACATGTCATTGCAAGTGGACAAGCTTGCAAATGAGCCAGAGAAGTGGGCTCCTCCCTGACATGCCGACCACCCTTACCACCCTTGTGATGCCTCCTTGGCACTTCTACCTCTGGTGTTAAATCACTGTCATAACTCTGCTGATAATCTGATTCGGTTTCTGACATGGTTTTGAAGGTAAGATGGCTGAAATGTATTGCTGACTTTGCACCCAATTAACTGCTGTTTGACTTTTTCAAATGTTGTCACCAAGGGGACATAAATACAAGGGAATTGTTAGGGATAGGGGAACATGAGGGAATTAGGGAGAATAAAAATAAAGAAGGAATTTAGGGAAGGCAACATGGGAAATCACAAAATTGTGGGATTTTAAGGTGAAGTAGGGTTTGGGAATTTAGTAGGTTTTAGGGATTTTAGGGAGGAAATTATGAAATTTTATGGGAAAATTTTGAAGGAGAATGTTGATGAAAATGAGGGAAAAGAGGGATCACAAATGGGCAACCTTGGACAGCAAAAAAAAATTTGAAACCCTAGCACCATTAAAACTTTAAATCTTCCACAGCAATGTAGGGTTTTGACTTCTCATTTTCATGGTATTTAAACATATTAATTTCTCATTCATCTTGCAAAACCAAATCTAGCCATGGAGGAGAGGCCTACCTGCAATTTTCTTGAGAGAAAAGTGGATTTGGTAGCTTGCTGACAGTTTGTTGAGTGGAAAACCCAACGCGTAGCGCGCCTCGCCAAATGCGTAGCGTGCCTCTGACGCGTAGCGCACGAGCAATTTTGCTCTGAGAAAGGCAGCCTGATGCGTAGCGCGCCCTCCCTGATGCGTAGCGCGCCTCTGAAATTGCCCAATTTTCTCAATGACTCTTAAAATCGCCTTTGCAAGGATTCACTTAGCTTGTGAGAGGCAAATGAGTTGCTAATGAAGAGTGATGTGCTTTTATAGGCTTCCTTTAGATTTTTACTTGCCCAAAACCCACTTTATAATGTTTGAGTGTTCACACTTTTTTGAATTAATTGGCTCTGACTTTTGGTTTCCTTTCTTTGAAAAATTGGTTGAAATGATGATTTTCTTCTGAAAATTTTTGCAGGGATAGCTTCTAAGATGCTTTGGCAAAGGAGACCAAGGCTGCGCTTCAACATTTGGAGAATTTGAAATTTTTACAAAAACGAGATAACAACCTTTGTTTTTCAAAAACAGAGTTTTGAAAACAAGGTGAAAATTTAGCTGTACAATAGTGAGAATTATTGAAATGATGTTTTATGAAAGACATACCCCTGGCCTGTTGGTCCTTTATGACCTCTCAAGACAAACATTGACTCAACCCTAGACCTAAGACCTCGAAATTTAAAGCAAGATGAATGACCCTTTGAAGATTTTATTAACTTAAACAATCCTGAACCAGCAGTGCCAAACAGGAGGGGAATATAAGACACAAACTCCCTCCACCAGGATTATGGCATGCCTAACAGAATGCAACATGATCACACTGATGGGACACCTAATCATGAAATGCAAAGAACTTTGATCTCTGGTGGAGGGCTACTATACCGACTCTAACAGTATAGTCATACCCTCGACATACTATATCAAACTCAAATAGAAATGTGTCAAGGTCTTCCGAGATAAGCCCATGGAAGGTTGGTAGAGCTACCAATGGAATAGGCTTTGTATGTGCATTGGTTCCCAGATCTCTAATAGGGAAATCGATGGTGGAGTTTGTAGGAGCCATGAATATTTTCCAATAATCACTGGGGATTTCAACAAGCTCTGTAGAGGGTGGCTGAGGATTCTTTTCTACTAGAATTCGAGCTGCTTTGGTAGCACTTCCCCAATCTCTTGGTGATGTAAGTACCTCCTCCTCTCTTTCTCCTGTTGCCTGATGGCTTGATCCTTCAACTACAACTCCCTTTCCTTTACTAGAATAGTCCGATCCTACCAATGCTTTGCTTGCAACTTCCTCCTCTGCTAACACCAGCGCAAGATTCTCTGGATCAGGTCTACTGCTAGATGTTTCCTCCATGGTCAGAGAGACTTGCTGTGTTCAGTCACCACCAAATTCTGCAGCCAATACTGGCTGTTCCACTTAGTGTACTTCTGACTTCACCCTTCTTGCTTCTGGTCTCATAGCTACGCGAGAGGATGCTTCGGATTCAGCCTTTGCTATGATCTCTTGTATATAAGTTTTTCTTCCCAGGTCTGGTCTTCCCCTCTTTGGGGCTCTCCCTCTACCCCTTTTATTTGGTTCTTTGTTCATACAAAATTTGGATTGATGGAGGGTCTTGGTATGAACCTACAATACTTCAATCCTAGAGTAAGGTGTCAAAAATACCGTTCCTTCCCCAAGATGAAAGAACTCACAAAAAGAAAGGCAGCTATAGCCAAAAATCTAGGGTTTCAAGCCTGGAGCAGGGCATCAAAGGACTCCTCCCTCCCCAGGGACAAGAACCAAAAACAATCAAAAACCACAGGAAGCCCTAATATTCCTAGATCTGAAGTAGGGTGTCAAAAAAACCTGTCCCTCCCCAGGGTAAAAGCTAGGGATTTCCCAAAAAGAAAGCACACACAGGTTAAGAAAAAAATAATTCTAGCTCAAGGCCTGGAGCAGGGCGTCAAAAGACTCCTCCCTCCCCAGGACAAGAGAATGGCCCAAAGTAAAAAAATAAAAAATAAAAAATAAAAATAAAAAAAATAAAATAAAAAAAATAAAAAATAAAAAATAAAAAGATAAAAATAAATCAAAATTAAAAAAAAAATAAAAAAATAAAAATAAAAAATAGTACCTACACTCAGGACTTGAGGCAGAGTGAGAAAACTCGTTCTCTCCCCAGGACGAGAGATTGACCCTCTGGTCGGTCCGGATTGTTGTTTTCACCTTGTTAGCCTCCCCGGAAATGGCGCCAAAATGTTGGTGTCCAGGTAGGGGTGATTTATCCACCTTGTTCTGACATTAATTTTATCAATCCAGGTGCATATCCTTTCAAGGCAACACGCAAGGTATATGCAGGGGAAGATGCGTAATCCTTTCCAACCAAGGGTTCGTGGTTTAAGATTCAAAACATGACTGTAAGGTTAATAAATTACAAAACTGCAGAAATAATTATGAACAATAAAGAACTGCAATAGCAAACATGAACCAATAAATCACACACACACAAAGACGCAACACCTGATTAGAAGAGCGGGCCCAGCTCTCTGATCAAGGCTGCGTTAGCCACGGAAAGGACTAGAACAACAAAATAGATGATATTTTATTACTCAGTAACAAATGTTTACAATACTTATGGGTGAACCCCCATTCACAGGAACAACTTGCAATTTATACACAGTGAGGGAGATTAACAGATCTCCCGGAAACATAGTAACTTGCAGATACAAAGATGTACATTGGTTGGAACGGTATTAGCATCAGATGTTTGAGATAGCAAGAAGGCCTAAGAATAGTTCAGGGAGCCTATTCCCCGAGCTGCACGACCTCCTTTTGGTTGGTCGTTACCAAATCTGTTGCAATACGCTGAAGTGAGGGTTCTTGTTCTCATGCTGTGGTCAAATACATAATTTAGTAGCGCAAATAGATAGACTTTGTGCATTTTTACTTCATTAATTAAAATATACCAATTGGAAAAGTAAGGGGGAATTTACCTTGTAAGTTTAACATAATAGCATAGGTAAATGAGTGCAAAAGGGTCAAAAAGGGTAGTGGAAATGGTCAGAAAGATGGCCCAATTTGGTACCCAACACCTCACAACCACTAGATATAAACAAAATTGGAAAATTTATTTGTGGATCTTATAATTAATATCATGATGACCACAATTTTTTTTGTAGAAAATTCATTCTACTCTTTGAATAATTTAAAGCACATTATTTTAACAAGGCTAGGAGATAGGTATGGATAACCAGGAAAGGAAGGTTTGGGATTGTCTGGGCTATTTTGATTCTCATATTTCTATTTCACTTCTTTAGAGAAAATTATATATTCAAATACAACTCAATTCAAATCAAACTAAAATAGAGAATCCTAATTATGAAGATGTTTCTCTCTCCACTACCTTGCAATGATGTTAATTTTTTTTTTTGAATTATACTTGAATTTCACTGATAATAACCTGGATTTATATATTTCTTTTAACACCAAATTGACATCATGGTAAAAATACGAATATCCCATTAAGTATGACCTAAAGATGGTTCAAAGAATCTCAGCTTTAGCCCATGCACGTGGCAGAGTAATTTCTGAGGTGTGAAGTTTTATTAGAGGCACTATTTGTTTGTTTGTTTTGGTTAGAAAAAGGGTTTTCTCTTGGTTTTATGTGACTTCCAATTTATCATTTGTAGCATGTTGAGAAATGGAAAATAATAATGTGTGACATTTATCTTGCAGAAATTGATGTTGAATGAAAGGATATAGAATTTAACCAAGCTAAAATTTTCTTTGGTAAAGTCAGAAGAACATATTAAAAAGTTGCCTATGAATACACCATATATAGAGTTTGAACACAAGTAATATATGGACTTTTCTTTTGCAGATATATTATTTTTTCTAACCAAGATATCATAACAAGAAAAATATTGATATTGTAGGAATTGTTTGAGGACCTCATTAAGGTCAATTTTCTCGATGTCCTACTTGATTAATACCTTCTCATGACAAGAATAATTTAAATATGAATTAACACATTCCTGAAACAACTAAGATTCAAATTTTATAGATATAAAATATAAAAAAAAAATGTCAATGCATTCGTTTGATTGTTAATTGACTCTAGTGTGGGCAGGTTACAGGAAATTGGACTGGAAAAAGGAAGGGGAGACATTGCAGAGCATGTCTTGGATATGATTCATTTGTTATTGGAGATCCTTCAAGCAACTAAGCCATCAAATTTGGAAATGTTTCTAGTAGGGATTCCTATGGTTTTTAATGTTGTGATTATTTCACCTCATGGTTATTTTGGGCAAGAAAATGTTTTAGGAATGCTAGACAAGACACTGGTGGATAGGTAAACAAATTTCTTATAATTGCAATGTTCATTCCATGATATCCTCTCTTTATTGTTTGATTGTATTTTGAATGTTTCTTTTTATTTTGTTTTCTTTTAACTATGAAATTGAAAATACTTGGTATCATGTCCATTAAGAAAACATCAAAAGTTTGAAGATGAGTTTAGCATTACAAGATATTAATTGAAATCCTTTTAGTTGTTTTGTGTTAAAATATTTTCATGAATATTAAAAAAGATTACTTTCATGTTTACATTTGAGCATAGGCTTTCTATATACTTGACCAAGTTCACACGTTAGAGAATGAAATGTTATTACCAATAAAATGACAAGGGTTATCACACCTCAAATTATTTGTTTTAACAAGTTATCTACAACCTGAACTTTTTAACATGTAACTTAGTTGGCATGATTGTGCCTAATATTTCTCTGAAGGTTGAATATAACTAAGTTACTAAGGTGTTATTTTCTATGATGATGTTTTATTTGCTTTGTTTATACAGGTCATATGGACACATGATGTCCACTATCCCCAACTAAAGAAACCATGTTCGAGTTTCTTGCTTTTATGGGGGGAAATGATATTGACATTGTTGATGTTGAGGGATATGTCGTATTAATCTTTTATAGTCTACTTTATTTTTTATTCAAGTTTTCATCGTCTTTCATGTCTTATACTTTGCATTGTATCTTCTTTCATTTTTAGGAGAGGAACCCAATATTGATGGTAAGAAGCGGGAATTGAACAAAGAGGAGATCAATAACACTACAATGACAAATGCAATTGAGAGAGAGAAGAGAATTGGTCTAGTGATACCCTTAGAGCTAATATCTTGCATAAGACACACACATAGAGACTGATGGTCAAGTCTTCAGAGTTGGTGAATTCACTTGCAATGTTTTGGCAATACAGTGATAATGTTTTGAAATGATGAAACAATATTTCATGTGTAAATTATAGTCCAACCGATATTAAGTTGGAAACTCATATTGTAATACTTGATTTTATATAATAAAATTTATATGGTTGAAATCATTTTTATTTGCACTTGATATTATTTAGTCTTGTAATTAACATATGTAACTTTGTGTTATCATATTAGATGAACATGCACATTATATGGCATTTTTCTTTTAATTTAGTCGCAAAAACATACAAATTAATTTATGTTCATTAATAATGAACACATGAAATCAATCTAAAACTACTAAATTAGTAGTTTATATTGATTAATTATGAACACAAATAAAATGAACATATGGCTAAATTAGTCATTGTAGTAATCATGAAGGAAATTAAATGAAATGAATAGAAACTACTAAATCAGTCGTTTATATAATGAATATGAAAATACCAAAAAAAGATAAATGACTACTACAAATGATAAATTTGTGATTAAAATGATGACTAAATTTTGCATATATATGACTATTAGTAGCTAGTCTACAATAACTTGTAACACGACTAAAATTTAGTCATATTTATTTGGTAATTAATTGGTTTTAAATGATGACTAAAATTTTCATATATATGACTATTAGAAGCTAATTTATAGTATCTTATAACACGACCAACATTTTGGTCATATTTCTTTGGTCATTAATTGGTCTTCTTAGGGATTGATATAGTAATATATTTTGTTGTATATTTGGTCATTAATTGCAACAATTAATGACTAAACCAATGACTAAATTAATGACCAAATTTATGACTAAATATACTACTAGATGATAAAATTGAGACAACTAATTAATGACTAAAAGTTGGTCGCGTTATAAGATACTGTAAATTAACTATTATTGGTCACCCACTGAAAAATGGTCATTTATATGCAAATTTTAGTCCTTTTTTAGTAACTAATTAGCCATTTTGTACTAGTGTGTTTTCCTATTTTCACTTATGGATTTGATGGAATTCTCATGTGATGGTGCTATGGATATTCTCAACTTAATGTCTTAAAGTTTTATGACTTTGGTGTACATATATCTCATGTATCGTCAAGCATTTCTAGATTCCTCTTGCTATGAATGGATGGTATATCATGTGTTTATCTCATGCTTATGTTGATAAAATGTTTTATTGACTTCATCATTGAATCATTGCAGGATTGTACACTCACTTGTACTTTCATATGGTTATTAATAATGAACTCATGCATGATTGATAAACTTATATTTATAATGTGTATGGATTTGATTTGAAGCTTTGTCAACACTTCTTTACTTGAGGTTCATGTTTTTATGTTATGTTGTTGCTATCCATGGCATGTATTGCATTGGATTTTTATAGATTACTTACTCACATTTATTGAAGCTTTGTTTGTTCTTCGACATTAAATACTTGCATTGTCCAATGAAAATTTCAATCAATGAGATGGAAGTTGGGCCTATGTACCAGATCAGATTCTACACCGGGGATAAACCCAAGTTGTTGGCAATACATTCCATCCCATCAATAGGTTTTTGGTGCTAGAAGGTGGGCCCATATTACCAAATAGTCAGAACTAACAACCGTCCTCACCATGAAACCTCCCAAAAAGCTTGTAACCAACCCTCCTCATTTCCTGCTTTACCTCCTCATCATAATTCTCAAGATATCCCTTTCAGTTACACCCTCTAAATATGCTCAACCGACTCCTCTTGAAGATGCACCAATTGAGGAATACCCACCACTTTATGAAGTGACATATGAACAATTGAGAGTGTTACATCCTGTTATTCATAAATTTTATAAGAGCCTCAAATGTATCCTTGCCACAATCTCCCTTCCCCATACACGTGCTACTCAGTCTCACCATACCTATAAATGTGTCCTAGTAAGTTAAGTACAAGATTTAATTAATCTGACCTTGGATGACTATGCAAACACCATTTGGAGACTTTATATTCAAGGTTTAGAAAGTCCTCTAAGGTCCAAAGGAGAGGGGTGTAAGGGGGATAATTTATGAGGTGGTAACCAACTTTAACATGAGAACATTGAGGAGGTAAAAAGACCAAGGATTGGAGGGAATGTTGGGAATCTAGTGAACTTGTCCAATGTAGAAGATCCATGAAATGAGAGGAACCTTTGACTTGAAAGGAATTTGAGGAACCTTAGAACCTTAGCAATCTCAAAAATCCAAGGAAGCTTAGAGTACCTAGGAAAAATGAAGGTGAACCTCCACATACTAGTGAGACCCCCAGGTATGGTTCTGAAAGTGATGAGGAAGATAACATTAATCAAGTGGTCTAACATCCACCAAGAGATAACCGTCTACAATATTTGGCTTGGATGGGTCAACTTCATGATATGCCTCATCACCTTAAGAAAAATTTCCTAAAATATGACCCCGACAAAGGAACCACAACTGAAGATCATGAATATAAGTAACTTTTACTTGGCTTTGCAAATGATGAGAGTACAATATGAAGATGTTTCTTGCAATTTTTTCCCTCACACTCGAGAATAAAGCACCCACATGGTACCATTCCCTGTCAATAGCTTCAACTCAGAATTGGGGTAAGTTTTAGAAGTCCTTCCTTGAAAAGTTTGTTGAAGATAAGACACCATCCATGCTTCACAATGAGCTAAGTTTTTTGAAGATGGGTAAGAAGGAGAAATTCAAAGATTTCAATCAACGTTTTACCAGTATTTTGAATAAGTTCTCGACTAATGTGTCTCTTGATGACTCCATTATGATTGATTATTATACTAAGGCATTACCATGTGATATCACCATGTTTCTGAAGAGAGAAGAAATGGTTACTTTGGCGTATAATTTTGTGGAGGTACTTGTTGTTGAAATGGATTTACTTTCAATAGGAGCTTTCAAACATGACACATGTGAAGATTCAAATACTATTGGTAAGAAAAATCAAGCCTTGTCTAGCAAACCTCATGATAAATATTCTTTTGATTTTGAAGCTTTAGCTAAATCCTTGAAGTAGTTGACTAATGAGGTTTCTTAGCTAAAGAGGAAAACTAGCGAGAGTCTGTTAGGAGGAAAATATTACAAGCCTTTCTTCAAGAATAATAATAATCCTCCTACAAAGTTAGAACAAATCTCTAATGCAAATCTTAATGTTGAAGAGTTTGGCATGGAAAAACACTGCACCTTTCACCAAGTTGCTTATTTAGAGAAGACATGTCCGTAATGGATACATAATATGATTGCTATGGTGACTAAGGTGTTGGAGGACCATACCACTGGTGAAGATGATGAAGGATCAAAAGATGTTGAAGATGAATCCTCTCACCTAGATGATAATGAAAATTCCCCTATCTTATAATTCAAGGTTATTCTAGGAGGTGAAGTTCAATCCATGTAGGAAACCTCTGTTGGGGAAGCTCCTATTCCTGAGACACCGAAAACATATAATTTAAGGAGGAAAGGACCAGTAGAAGAGCCCACACTAGAAGGAAAGAAGAAGGTGTTGTTAAGAAGGATCTTACACCTAAAAAACCATACCTAACCTTTGAATTCAACTTATAAAAATTCATCTGAGTATACCTTCATGAGTGCTCCAACATGCAATAAAGGTAACTCCAACACTCTTGAAGCCATTGTTAAAGCTTCACATCCTGCTTCCACTCTTCAATCAACTAAACTAGAAATTGTCTCTTCAGATATCGGATATAACATCATCGAAGACATGAAGAAGAAAGGAGATATATTTCACTTTATTAACTTGATAATATAGCTACTCAATGGGAGTTAATCATCAAAACCTTTTCTACTAATGTCTCCCACCAATAAGTCATCTCTGTCCTTAAAAGCCACCTCGTCAGGTTAGTCCAAAACTTTATTTAATCTCTAGTCCATTGTCCGTGCAACTAACACCAATTCTAGGGGTTCAACTCCCTCGTTTATTTTAATTTTTGACATCTTTAACTACAATGTACATAATTGTCTTATTGATTTCGGTGCATCCACCAATGTCATGCCTTTATTAGTTAGTAGGAAATTGAACATTGAGCTAGAAGAGACAGATGCTAAAATTGTCTAGCTCGATAGATCTCAAGTCCTTGTTGTTGGAGAGTTGAATCATGTCATTATTACATTATCCTATGATTCCAAAGTACACCAATGCATTGACATAGTGGTTGTTGACATACCTAAATCCTATGGATTGTTGCTAAGTATGGACAGGTCTAGCAAACTACAAGGATATTTTGGATCTAATTGGTCATGTCTGTGGCTCCAATATAAAGGAAAGAATAACCAGATCATATTCAACATCAATCCCTACATGAAGTATACGACTATTAAGCTGGAGGCACCTAATGAACCTATTAGCTCCACTCAAGAAGATTTGGGAATATGTTTCTTGGAGACATAGTGAGTTTTATGAAGCCATAAAATTTCCTATCTTGTCAGACACACAGCTGGAACTCCTTTCTTATTCTCCACCTAATGGAAATGAATATTGTACTCTAGTTGCAAATAGTCTTAGTTTATATTTTAACAGTAGTGATGTTTGGACTTTATATTTTGATGGGTCTAAGACTCAAGATGGAGCTAGTGTCGGTTGCATCTTGATGGACCCCCAAACAATTTTTTTTATTTTATTTCTTGTAGGTTGGAATTTTAGTGTACTAATAATACTACAAAGTATGAAGCATTGATATTTGGGATGAAGAAAGCTATTGATGGCAAGGTTGAATGTTTCAAGGTAATTAGTGATTCAGAAATTATCATGAGATAGCTATGCAACATGATTCATTTTGTACCATCTCACCTTAAAAACTATCAACAAGAGGTATTGAAGTTAATCATTTCTTTCAAATATTTTCCTAGGATTAATAATGTCATTGCTAATAATTTAGCTAATGCTGCAAATAGATTCACATCACTTAGGGATGGATTTTATATATTTTTTTATAAATATTCCATCCCAGATAATGTGACTATTTCCACATTTTTAATTATGATCAACAGATACTTGACTTCATCACTAATGAAGATATTAAAGGATGCAACGATAAATGAAGAAAAGATTGAAACAGAACTCCACAAAGAGGTTGATGCGTGTAAGGGAAATCCCTTTCCCAAAGGCATTGTTACACTGGAAAAACTTTTCAACTTACAAAACAAGTTTCAAGGACCCCCTAACACTAAGATTCAAAGTTCCACATTATCACATGAGAAATTTAATCTTGGAAATAAAGATAAACCTAACTTAATCAATCTTGGTGTGTATTGCTCGCCTTCCAAAAGACGAGCATTCATTTCCCTATTCAAGAAGTATCACGATGTCTTTTCTTGGACTTACGATGAGATCAAGATGTATGATACACAAATAATTCAACATGTGATACCTATAAAGGATGAGATAAAACAATTCTAGTAGAAGTTAAGGAAAGCGCACCTGATACTGGAAGCTCTCATCCAAAAGGAATTGAATAACAAGTTAGATGCACAATTTATTTTAAGTGCAAGGCACTACTCTTGGGTCTCCAACCTGGTACCTGTCTGCAAGAATTCTGGTGAAATTTGGTTATGCATGGATTTTCGAAATTTGAATTAGGCTTTCTAGTAAAGATAATTATCTTCTCCCCTCTATGGAAAATATTTTGCAGAAATCTTTGGTTCTAAAATGTTTTCCCTGCTCAATGGATTTTCGATCTATAATCAAATTTTAGTTGTTGATCCATACCGATCGAAGACAACTTTCCAAACAAAGTCGAGGACATTTTCTTTTTGGTGCATGCCCTTTGGTCTTATCAATGTTGGAGAAATCTTACAAAGGGTGATGGAAATTCGATTCAGAGGGCTTATTGGTTAAAGTGTGGTAGTATACCTTGATGATGTAACAGTATTCTCTAGGAAAATATCAGACCATCTGCATCACCTTGAGTAATTTTTTAAATTTTTTCGAGAGTATGGGGTATTACTCCATGCCAAGAAGAGCATGTTCATCCTCTCTTAAGATAACCTCCCGTGACATATAATAACCAAGAATGGTATCACAGTTGATCCTGAATGAGTGAAAGCTATCACGCAAATCCTACATCCCAACGACAAGAAGGCCATGTACTCTTTCTTGCGTAAGATTAACTTCCTTTATAAGTTTATTTCTGATTTTGCATAGATAGTTAAACCTTTGCAAAATATTATCAAGAAAGATGCAATACTCAAAAGGAATTAAGAAGAGAAGGAAGCTTTTTATTGTATTGAGAAAGCCATGTGGTGAGCTCTAGTATTGTAGCAATAATGCTACAACTCCTGGGGCTTCCTGTCTCTCATTTTATCAACCCGGTAGTTCGTACAAACTTGGAAGCGACGGTGCTGTATGCACAAGTACTAGCTCTTGTCGCAGCTGTCACTTGGTCAGCTGGCACAAGTCCGCTAGGGCTCAAGCCAACTTCTATAGGCTCTCAGAAGAAGCTTTCTAATTGATGGACGAAAGCTAATCTCAAAGGAAAGCTACTTTACTTGACAAAAATGAACTGAAAGCAAATCAAAGCATGTAAACCTAGGAAACCCTAATTTCACTAGTCTGACCTCTACAATGCAAGGAATGTAAATGCAACTTCTACCAATGCTGTCATTACCTATAATAAATGAAAATGCATGGATCTAAACTACTTGCATCATGAAAGTTATGTTTTTGTATTTTTCCTTTAGGTGTGTGGAATGATTGTGATCTTGTGCTAACTAGGGTTTGGTTGTGCAGATGGGATGGAGAAGGAAGGAAAGCGTGGGACAGGTTGGGGAGGCTAGGAGAGGTCCCTAGGGATCCTTAGCATCCATCCACAGAGGTTCCTCGCATTCAGATGCTCAGCAACCGAGAGAGTGGCCTCCTACAGGATGGCTGTAGGGGATCCTACAGGATACTTTGGTTTCTACAGGATGTCTACAAATGGCTACAGGATGACCTACCGTGAGTGTTTGGAGTGATGGAAGAGTAATGGAATAGTAGGAGGAGATGTGTAAGGTAGGAATAAGGCTGGTGATGGCTTCAGGAGTGGAAGAATAGGATGGGAAGTGAGTGTAGGGAGTAGGTTGGAAGGTAGAGGGCTATGTCAACGAAAGGGGTAGAGAATGGAAGTACGTGAGGAGTGAAAGACTTTGGGAGATAACAGAGCGGAGCAGGGGTCAAAGATATGGTTGCATGCGTGATCAAGATGGAGGACGAAGTGATGGAACGAGAGAGAGCAGTGTAAGTGAAACAAATGCTTATGACTGTCACTAAACCAAAAATGCATTAACCTAAACTACCTGTGCTTGTAAATTCAATGAGCAGCAATCTAAACGCGAAGGAGAATGTGCATGAAGCTGTGGTAAGGGAGTGTGGTGCAGGTGTGAATCATGTGGAAGCATCTAACATAACGTGACTGTGTTTGCAGCAATCATGGAATAAAGAAATGCGTATTTTTGGTGGTTAGTCATGGACTTCACTCCAATCCCAGATGAGACGGCAGTGAGCCTTAACAACCTTTTTGTTGGAGCTCCAATCGATTATATCTATCCTCTGCTACACTAAGCAAGTGAAAACAAATTCATCATAAGCAAATCCTATCTAAACTCATGAAAACAACTAAACTAGCAACCTGTAATTCGAATTGCATGTGAAAATGAAAAGCTCAAAGTGCTGAAATGAAATGGAAACAACACTACAGCAGAGGGGACCTATGGCTCTCAGGTTGGGCCCTAACCTGAGAGCTATAGTCTCCTTAAGAAAACTCAGAACTAGATCAGAATCTGCCTTCTTTATTCATAATCTGATATCATGCCAAATTGGCTTACAAAAAGGAACAAAAACTGAGCTGTGCTCCAAAATTACAATAGCAATACGAGAGTTTCAACAACCTATCCAAGGCTAAGGCCTCTATACTTATACAAAAACGATGATCCAACAAATATCCGTGATTTTAGGAGCTCGTCTGTCCAACTTCGAGTTTAACTGCTGATCCTGTAGGACAGTCATAACTACTGTTCCTGTAGAACAGTTATAACTGTTGTTCCTGTAGGACAGCTGGCTGCTTCTTAAGCTCGGAGGGGAGATGGATTGGAGCTCGGAGTTCTTGGTGGGAATCACGAGGAATGTCCCAAGACCGTGGACATCCTCTCCTAAAAACCAGCAGTGCCACCTCATTGTCTCCTTATCTCCTTTTTCGTTGTCTCTTGCTCCCTTTTAATGCCAAAACCTGGAATCACAATGCATTAGTCACGTAGATAGAGTGCCTACCCTTCTTCCTACAAACAACATGAATAAACTAAGAAATGCATGCATAAGCAATAAAAAATGAATGGTTTGAGCAAGTAGAATAGGCCAAAATGAGCCCAAATTGTACCAAAATTGGGGCTCATCATCACCCCCCAGCTGAACCATTTGCTCATCCTTGAGCAATTTTGCCCCGGCTCCTTGTCCTTGGCCGAGAGCTGGGGCCCAGAACCTGCTCCTTCTTCTCTATTTTTGGGGCCTCTGTTTTCTCTGCCTCAGGTGGAGACGAGGGTGGTGCTTCTTCCCCCTTTTTCATTTCCTTGAGCCGGGCTTCAGAAGGCGACTGGCCTATTTTCCGCGTCCAGGAAGTGACTTTTGGGCTTCCCTTCTCAGGGGTGGCCTGTGTTTTAGAGGGAGTTCTTGTACTGGGTGAAGTAGGGATGTCTCCTAAAGTGGGTTGGCTGCTGGGTGGAGGCTGCGACTTGTCTGTTTTCATTCTCTGACTCCTCCTTGCTTCGGAAGGTAGAGGGATCTCCCTCTCTCTCTTTTCTTTGGGTTTTGCCGGTGTGTTGAGGGCAGCCAGTGCCGCTGCCACCTCCTTTTCGAGGATGCTAGAATTCTCTTTCTTGTGCTTTGCTCTCTTAGAGCTCCTTGTAGAGGGTCCCTCCTCCTTTGGTTTCGGGCTTCCTGCAGAAGACCCTTCCTTGACCGGTTTTGGGCTCCCTGCAGGAGCATCTTCCTTAGCTCTTGGGCTTCCTGTAGGAGCCTTTTCTTTTAGCACGTCTGGGCTTCCTGCAGGAAATTTTCCTTTTTCTTTCGGGCTTCCTGTAGAAGCTTTTTCCTTTAGCAGTTTTGGGCTTCCTGTAGAAGCCTTTTCTTGAATTTTTGGGCTTCCTGTAGAAGCCTTTGTCTTTGTTTCCAGACTTCTTGTAGAAGTCTGTTCCTTAGTGATTTTCGGGCTTCCTGTAGAAGACCCTACTTTGTCCACTTTCGGCCCTCCTGTAGAAGACTTCGTCTGCTTTCCTGTAGGCGTTGTTCTTGGGCTTCCTGTAGAAGCCTGCGTTTGTTTCCCTGTAGATGCAACTGTCACCACCTTTTCTTGCTTGGTTGCATGGATTTTGCTTTTGGCTTTGACTGCAGGAGCTGACGAGGTGCTTGGGCTGACAGGGACCACCTCCGCTTTGTCCATTCTGCTCTTCATCCTCTGTTCTCTTGCTGTCAAAACAGGTGTGTCACCCTCCTCTTCGTCTTCCTTTTCTTCTTGCTTCCTCTTTTGTTCCTTCCTCTGCACCGTGGCAGGGGTCTTCGGACCTGGTTTCCTCTTTTCTTTGGCCACTGCCTCTTTGTCTTCACTGCTGGAGGAGCCACTATCTTCGACCAGCATTTCGATGTCCCCATCTCATGTTAGATTTCTAAATGACTCCCAGGAGAGGGGAACTTTATAGGAGTGCAGTGCATCCTCTACAAGCAACTTGATCAGCCCATGGTGTGCCACCTGATCTGGGACGCCACCCTTCAGCTTCGTAGCACATTCCATTAAAGATTGCAACAGGAAATAAGGAATGCTTAATTTCTTTTCTACAGGAAGCTCACTTCGGTGCCTTAATTCGTTCAGCAATCGGAAATGGTACCCGTAGACGATGCTATAGCGCCCCTCACATGTAATATATTTCATAATCTGTAAGTTGACCTCGTTCCAAGGTGGTGTCAAACTGTTCCTTCGTACTCCATTCTTATCCTCGGAGAATTCTTCCTCAGGTGGAAAGAATTCCTTCTTTGCTTGCTGGCTCTGTTTTCGTTCTTCTTTATCCCACGGGAGACCCATAGGAAGCTCAGTGATTCTAATGATGGACTGCGGGGTTATCTTGAGGCTTAGGCCTCTGAAATTGACTGTGGCCATCACCTTGGATTTTGGCCTCAGGGCCTGCAATAATTCCTCGGCCACTTCCTCATCGTACCCCTGCAACTTATCACAGAAAGACATCCACTGTGCTTGTGTAAAGAGCTCTACCACTGCCTGATTTCTCCTCAATGTGGTTGAATCAGTGGGCTCTCGTCTGATAAACCCACCAGGCATGATGAGCACGGTGGTTTTGACCACAGGTGGTAAATACAAAGGGAATTCGGTCTTATAGACAGAGCATGCAATGAATTCACAAAACCACAGTCTAATTATACCTCTATCCTGTAGAAGCGATAGTATGGGCACGGAAATCCAATATCTTTTATGACCAGACTGTGAATAATGACCTTGCCACCTTTGAAAACCAATTGCGGAAGGAGTTTCAGGGTTACCTCTTTTCCGCCACCTTTTTTACGTGAAGACTTCACCTTCCTGTAGAGCTGCGTTCCTGTAGAAACTGCTTCCTGTAGGACTGCGTTCCTGTAGAAACTGTTCCTGTAGGAGCAGTGCGTAGACTTCGGGGGGAGCTATAGTTGGACAGTGGTCGAGAGGTGCCTTACCAGCGTTCAGGTAGCCGAGAGCTTGGCGTATCAACATGCAGAGGTAATCAGAGGAGCTACTCGAGTTTTGAAGTGAGGTTGATGGATATACACGCTTAATCGAGCCGATTAGATTTTGAATCGGCGCAGCTCGTGGCGCGGGGGGTGAGCTGTCCCCGCCGGACCGTTGGGTGACGTCACCCATCATCCGCCTGCACATTCGCTTGCTGCCGCATTCATTCCCACAGATCTGCCGCCGCCCTTTTCGGTTAAACTCGTTTCACGGTTGACGGGACTAATCTTCACGTGCGTGCTACGTGTGTCTTTTGTCGTGGCTGCCACCTCATCATCTGACTATCCCTTCACTAGCCGATGTGGCCAGTCAACTGGCCTTACGGCCGCTCAACCATTCACCTTTATGCCATGCAAAACAAATCAAAGTAATATCCATGCGATTTGATGGAGAGAAGGATTAGAACACTTACCTGCGCGCGGCTGCACATGATTTCCAGTTTGTGGACGATGGATTTACCTGCTGCACGCGGCTTACACAGACCCGGAGGCACATGGCTACCGGTTGCTGACGCTGGAGTGGATGGTTTTGCGTTCATGCGCCCGTGTTTTATCTCGGATGGCAGTGCTATGGACGGTATTCACTCGAGTAGGTTGAACTGTTACAGGATCCCCGCGAGGGGTCTTGTCACAGTCCTTTCTCCTTGGGTGCATGCTGCATGCTGGCGGTTCTGGCTTCTCGATCACGATCCCAGCGCTTCTGATGCATAACGTGGATGTGGTATGGCTCTCGGTGCTTGGTTTTTCTTTGACAGATGTTTTTTCACGAGAACTCATTGCTTTGTTGTGCTGCTTCAGGGATCTTGGTTGCATGGCGACGAGGATGGTGGAGCAAGATAATAGCAATGTTCAGGGGTGCCATCAGTGGCATGCATGCATTCAATCCACTCCTCAGTCGCTAGATCTTCATTTGAAACACATTTCGGCCGTCACAACCTTCTACAGGAAGTTTCCTGTAGAACACAGAGCTTCCTGTAGAAATTTTGCACTTTCCTGTAGAAGATCCGCGTCTTCCTGTAGGAAGACTGTCTGTTCCTGTAGAAAACTGTATCTTCCTGTAGAAGATCCAAATCATGATAAAAATTGCACATACCTTTAAAAACATTGTTATTCTTGGAGGAGGTGTTGATGACATCCTTTGATAGCATGATGAAGGCCCCTGGCTTGGAGTAGAGAGGCTTCTTCTCCTCCATAGAACATCTGCATGCAAAACTTTTATTGTGCTTATTGTTTTTTTTTTTTTCTCTTTTTTTTTTTTTTTTTGAAAAGATAGCAGGGGCGCCCCAAAGAGGTTTTCACCCTTGCTACCTACCCTGAGTGCCTCAAAGAGGTTTTCACTCAAGGATCTTTTTTTAAACTTTCTTTTTTTTTTTTTTTTGAAAGACAATAGGAGCGCCTCAATGAGGTTTTCACCCCTACTGCCTGCCTTGGGCGCCTCAGAGAGGTTTTCACCCAAGGATCTTTATTTTTTCTCTTCTTTTTCTCTTTTTTCTTTTTTTTTTTTTCTTTTTTTTTTCTCTTCAGGGTATGCCCAAAGTAGAGGCAGAACCCTTCTCTATGACCAAAACAGATTTCTCCATAGTGCTGATAAACTCTTGTCTTGAGAGAGGTCTTCTGTAGATCTTCAATCGGTGCCCATTGACAAGCATGGGAATGGCTTCCTCATCAATGGTTCGAATGAGGACAGATCCATTGTCATGGCACTGCTCCACTACATATGGTCCTAGCCAAGGATAATTTTAGGGGCGAATGTTCGCCCTTTGGCGAAATTAAGGGGTTTTAAATTTTTAGTGGGCGAATATTTTGTATCATAGTACATTTTTACAAATCACCTCAAATAGCCCACCTTATTTTAAGGGAGAGGGTAAAAAAGGTAAATTTAGCCCTTGAAATTAGGACTTACAACCTTCCATTCGCCCATTTTCAAGAATAGGTTTTATTTAAGTGAATCCATTCGCCCATTTTCAAGAATAGGTTTTATTTAAGTGAATCCTATGGGCCAAATACCATATTTATAAAAGAGGTATGGTAAATTAATAAAAATATAAATAAATGAGAGGTATGGTAAGTAAATAAAACATTTTTTATATTTACTCCATAAGTCACCTTATATACATGTAAGGGTGTAAACAAATAAAAATATAAGTAAAGTGGAGGTATGGTAAATAAATAAAACGTCTTTTTATACTTACTCAAAAGGTATGGTAAATAAATAAAAATATAAATAAACTAGACGTATCGTAAATAAATAAAACCTCTTTTTATATTTAGTCCATAACCCTCCTTCTATTTATGAAGGCTCAAGAAAGAGGTTTTATTTAAGTGAATCCTATGGGCCAAATACCATATTTGTAAAAGAGGTATGGTAAATTAATAAAAATATAAATAAACAAGAGGTATGGTAAACAAATAAAACATTTTTTTTATATTTACTCCATAAGTCACCTTATATTTACGAACACTCAAAAAATGGGTTATATTTAGGTGAAACCTATGGCCAAAATACTATGGGACAAATACCATGGACTAGATTGTTATTAATACCATGCAAAAAACCATTATTAACCCTAATATTAGAATTAATAAAAATAAAAATGGCACATGGTATTGACTCATGGTATTCACCAAAATGGCACATGGTATTGACCCATGGTATTTGCGTGGAATGTAGCCTATTTAAATGGGGGAATTAAACCAGCATGTAGCCTATGCTAAGATTCACTAGGAATTTACAAAGTTTTATTATTTAGTGAAAGACTCGCCAAGATCTTACAAGATTTAATAATTGAGTAAAATATTCCAATAAAAATAAAAATGGTACATGGTATTGACCCATGGTATTCACCAAAATGGCACATGGTATTGACCCATGGTATTTGCCTGGAATGTAGCCTATTTAAATGGGGGAATTAAACCAGCATGTAGCCTATGCTAAGATTCACTAGGACTTTACAAAGTTTTATTATTTAGTGAAAGAATCGCCAAGATCTTACAAGATTTTATAATTGAGTAAAATATTCGCCATGCCTGGTGGGAGATTTGCCAAAAAATTATATATACATATTATATTATTGATAAAATCGCCTTCCATTTTACCTATATACCATGGAGATTCACCCATTTATTATATTTATAAATTTAGGGAGGGTTCTTAAAATTTTCCCTAGTCCTAGCCATCTGGTTCTCAACTTCCCCTTGAAATCTTTGAATCTGGAGTCATACAACAAAGCCCAATCTCCCGGCTGGAATTGCTTGTCATGGAGATGTTGGTCATGCCACACCTTTCTCTGAAGTTGAACCACTTCTGAGTGAAGGAGGGCCTGCATGCGGTGCTCATCCAGTCCATTCAGCTGCAATAACCTTTCTTGCTGTGCATGGCTGAGATCTAGGTCCAGCTGAGCTGCCATCCTCAAAGTGTTATACTCAAACTCAATGGACAGCAAAGCTTTCTTCCCATAGACCAGCTCATAAGGTGTGAAGCCGGTGGTGGTCTTCCAAGTGGTGTTGTAAGCCCATGTGGCCTCAACCAGGCGATCTGCCCAGTCCTTTCTGCTGCTGCTCACCACTTTGGTCAAGATCCCTTCTAATGCTCTATTGGTGACTTCCACCTGCCCATTTGCTTGAGGGTGATAGGGGGTGGAAGTCCTGTGCTTGATCTTGTGATGAGCTAGAAGATCTTCAATCAAGTTGGATGTGAACTGGCTCCCCTGATCGGTCACCAGCTCTCTTGGGTAGCCAAACTTGTAGAAGATGTTTTCTCTTAAGAACTCGACCACCTTCTCTTCTGTTGCTGCTTTGATTGCTTTAGTCTCTGCCCACTTTGTCAAGTAGTCAGTACACACAATGATGTAGGATCTCTGCCTCGAAGAGGGATTGATTGGACCCACAAAGTCCATGCCCCACTTCTCAAATGGCTCAAGAGTCACTTGAGGTTGGAGAGGCATCTCATCCCTTTGGGTCGGTTTCCCCATTCTTTGGCATTGGTCACACTGGCTGACATATCTTCTGACATCTTGATGAAGTGTGGGCCAATAGTAGCCTGCCTGCAGGATCTTGAAGGCAGTTCTCTTTGCTGCAAAATGTCCTCCACAAGGCCCATCATGACAGGTGAGGAGGATGTCAAAGACTTCCTCTTCCCTTACACAATGGCTTAAGATCTGATCGGGGCCAAGCTTGAACAGGTTGCCCCCGATCCAAGTAAATGAGGCACTCTTTCTGATGATTATGCTCTTCTCTTTTGAAGAGAGGTGCGGAGGAAACTGAGCTGAAACAAGGTAGTTTGCTATATCAGCAAACCATGGAGAGAGTACTGAGATAGCAAACAGATGCTCATCAGGCATCTGGTCATCCACCGTCCCATCTTCACCTGCAGACAAATCCAATCTAGATAAAAAGTCAGCAACAACATTCTCTCTACCTGGTTTGTCAACAATGGTTAGATCAAACTGCTGCAATAAAAGTAACCATCTAATAATACGAGAATTCACATCTGGTTTATTCATCAAATATCTAATAGCAGCATGGTCAGTATGTACAAAAGTCTGGTAACCAGTAATATAATGTCGGAACTTGTTCAGTGCATGGACTACAGCTAAGAACTCTTTCTCAGTTACAGTGTAATTCAGCTCTGCTTTGGACAAGTTTTTGCTGACAAAGTAAATGGCATATGGAAGTTTTTCCTCAACTTGTCCTAAAGCTGCACCTATGGCTTTGTTCGAGGCATCAGTGTGGATGTGGAAAGGTAGGGCCCAGTTTGGACCTCTCAAGATTGGTGCTGACACCAACTTGTCCTTTAACTCATTCAAACTCTTCTGACAATCGTCAGTCCACTTAAACTCCACATCCTTTGCCAATAGGCCAAACAATGGCAAGGTGAACTTGCTGAAGTCCTTAATGAATCTCCTGTAGTATCCCGCTAATCCCAAGAAACTCCTAACATCCCTTACTTTTTGAGGAGGTGGAACCCTCTTGATGAGAGCAATTTTGTTAGGATCCACCTGCAATCCTTGGGAAGAAATGGTATGGCCTAGCACGGTCCCTTCAATCATTAGGAATTCACATTTTTCAGGGCTGAGGGACAAGTTCATCTCGGTGCATTTGGTTAGGACCTTTCCCAAGTTGGACAATGCTTCCTGGAAGTTGGCCCCATAAGGAGTAAAGTCGTCCATGTATATTTCCACTGCATCATGGACCAACTCCGAGAAGATGCTCCAGTATTGTAGCAATAATGCTACAACTCCTGGGGCTTCCTGTCTCTCATTTTATCAACCCGGTAGTTCGTACAAACTTGGAAGCGACGGTGTTATATGCACAAGTACTAGCTCTTGTCGCAGCTGTCACTTGGTCAGCTGGCACAAGTCCGCTAGGGCTCAAGCCAACTTCTATAGGCTCTCAGAAGAAGCTTGCTAATTGATGGACGAAAGCTATTCTCAAAGGAAAACTACTCTACTTGACAAAATGGACTGAAAGCAAATCAAAGCATGTAAACCTAGGAAACCCTAATTTAACTAGTCTAACCTCTACAATGCAAGAAATGTGAATGAAACTTCTACCAATGTTGCTGTTACCTCTAATAAGTGCAAATTCATGGATCTAAACTACTTGCATCATGAAAGATATGTTTTTGTATTTTTCCTTTAAGTGTGTGGAATGATTGTGATCTTGTGCTAACTAGGGTTTGGTTGTGCAGATGGGATGGAGAAGGAAGGAAAGCGTGGGACAGGTTGGGGAGGCTAGGAGAGGTCCCTAGGGATCCTTAGCACCCATCCACAGAGGTTCCTCGCATTCAGATGCTCAGCAACCGAGAGAGTGGCCTCCTACAGGATGGCTGTGGAGGATCCTACAGGATACTTTGTTTTCTACAGGATGTCTACAAATGGCTACAGGATGACCTACCGTGAGTATTTGGAGTGATGGCGAGGCGAGCTTGCTGAATTCCTTAATGAATCTCCTGTAGTATCCCGCTAATCCCAAGAAACTCCTAACATCCCTTACTTTTTGAGGAGGTGGAACCCTCTTGATGAGAGCAATTTTGTTAGGATCCACCTGCAATCCTTGGGAAGAAATGGTATGGCCTAGCACGGTCCCTTCAGTCATTAGGAATTCACATTTTTCAGGGCTGAGGGACAAGTTCATCTCGGTGCATTTGGTTAGGACCTTTCCCAAGTTGGACAATGCTTCCTGGAAGTTGGCCCCATAAGGAGTAAAGTCGTCCATGTATATTTCCACTGCATCATGGACCAACTCCGAGAAGATGCTCAAGACAGCTCTCTGAAAAGTAGCAGGAGCGTTGCATAGCCCAAAGGGAAGGACTTGGTAGGCAAAGGTACCCCAAGGACAAGTGAAGGTGGTCTTATCTTGGTCTTCCGGGCTGATTTGGATTTGATTGTACCCGCTAAACCCATCCAAGAAAGAGAAGAACTTCTTTCCTGCCAGTCCATACAACACTTGATCTATGAAAGGTAGAGGGAAATGGTCTTTTTTGGTAGCTTTGTTCAGCTCACGGTAATCTACACAGATCCTCCACTTCCCATTCTTCTTGGGAACCAACACTAGAGGGGACACCCATTCACTATCTGAGATGGGGTAGATGAATCCGGCATCCAACAGTTTTTGCAATTCTTCCTTGACAATGTCTTTAAGGGTTGGATTCATTCTCCTCTGAGGTTGCCTAACCGGTTTACAGTCCTCTTTGATGTATATATGATGAGTACAGACCGAGGGAAGGACTCCTTTCATCTCCTTATAGCTCCAAGCAAAAGCATCTAGGTGGCTGGCCAACAGGTTGCACAGCTCCTTTTCCTGAGAAGGAGATAGGGAGGAGCTGATTTTCAATGCTCTCTCAGGGCCGAACTCCACATTCTTAACTCTGGGAGTGACAGGGTTGGTTGTACAAAGATCCACTAAGGTGCTAGCTTGGGCATCCTCCACCAATTTTTCTAAAGGTAGGGCACTGGTAGGTGGGTTTTGGATCAAGTTCTCGATCAAATCATCCTCGGTTGGGGGATTTCTTCTATTGGTTTCTATGGTACACAGAGGTGCTGAATACACCTCGTCTTCTTCTCCTTCTTCCAACTAGAGTGGTAAGTCATGCTCCAAAGAGGGTTGGGCAGGAGGGTATAGGACAAGTTGCTTGGACATAGGACCATTTTTGATGGTCATATTTCTGGCACGACAACTGATATAGGCATCTGCAGTGGCTAACCAAGGCCTTCCCAAAATGAGGGGATATCCAGTCAGCTTTGCCTTTGGTTGCAGAACCAGGAAGTCTGCAGGATACTCCCAAGTGTCAATAGAGACCAAGACATCCTCCACAATCCCTTCGAGAGTCACAATGGAGCGATCTGCTAATTGCAGTACTGTCGAGGTCTTCCTCAAGGAACCTTGAAGATTGAGCTTGAGCATGGTATCCCTGGTCATTACATTAATGGCAGCCCCCAGATCAATCAGGGTGTGGGGTATGATGGTGCCATTGATGTGGACATCTACTACAGGACTTCCAGGATCTAAGTACTTTGGGCAGATGACTTGTCCTAGCATAAGGTCAGACAGTTGTCCTATGACATTGATAGTTGAAGCATCTTTCTTCCGTCTGCCTGGATGTTTGAAACACTTCTCCTTAACCAGCTTGTTATAGATTGGCACGTCCTTGATGGCCTGGAGAAGGGGTATCTTCACACACAACTGCTTGAGCTCTCCCAGAAGCTCATCTTCTTCTGGGTTGGGTTGTGTGGTGGCTGTAAGTCTCTTAGGAAAGGGTGGAATAGGCTTTGGTTCACTTTCCTGATGGTCTTCCTCTTCCTCTGGGGGAGGAGGTTGGCGATCTGGAAGAGTCTTTCCAGATCTAATATTGATCTCCTGGATCTCCACAGCATAGGTAGGGCATGAGGTCTCCCCAGTATATACCTGCTGAGCCTGTCTATTGTTGGGGTTCAGGTTCGGTTGAGCAGGCATCTGAGGTTGCCTTGGAGGAGCAGGAGGTAAAGGCTGAGGTTGAACTGGTGGTGGAGGCAAAATGGCAGGAGGAGTGTTGTATTGGGGCCTCCACCCCGACTGAGGTGCACTCCACTGAGGCTGTGACTGGGCATGTGAGTGATATGAGTGAGTAGTGGGTTGAGTAGGATACTGAGGTGGATAAGACCATGGAGGAGGCATGGACCAAGAAGGATGAGCAGGGGGACCCCAGGAAGGCATAGGAGTCGATTGGTTGGGGTTGTAATAGGCTTGTGGTGCCCCTTGCATCCCCTGCTGATAAGGTCTAGATCCTTGAGGCCTCCTTTGGTTGATGAAGTAGAGAGGTTCAATGGGGGCTTCGGTTCTTTGGTACATGGCTTTAAACCTAGGTAAGGTTGGACACTGATTTGTTGGGTGGTCCTCCTCACAAACGAAACACACTTCAATCGAATGCAATGGGCATTCGTTCTTAGGATGTCTTCTTGTGCACCTAGGGCAGAAGACAGCCAGGGCTCTCTCAGCTTCTTCTTTCTTCTGCTGGATCCTGAATGTGTCCAGCTGCATGGCGATGGTCTGTATCACCTCACTCTTAAGATCTTCTAATTGGTTTGTAAACTCATGTTTGGAGAAAGGGACACCAGTGGAGAGGAGATTTCCTCTACCTCGTTTTCTAGCTGCCCTAGAATGATTTCGAAACACAGTCTTGATGTCCTCATAAGGCAGTTGGTAAATGTCCCCCCCAGCTAACATGTGAAGGGTGTCTAAGAGATCTTCAGGGACTCCTCGGAGTAGAACCAACTTGAGGGATTCAGGGTCAAGTGTGCACCTGGCCCGTTTATAGCTAAGTTGGAACCTCTCCTCATAGTCCTCTAAAGACTCATCATTCCCCATGGTCATTCGAAAGATCTCTCCCTTGGTTTCCTTGGACCTACAATAATCCCTATACTTGGTATTGAAGGCTTGCTGCATCTGAGCCCAAGTAGCGATGCTATTCCCAGGTAATCCCATGAACCAGCGTAGTGTTGCATCCTTAAGAGTGGAAGGGAAAAGCTTCAGCTTTTGCTCATCTTCAGTATAGTCATAGGTTCTACAGAGGACAGCAAACTCAAATAGGAAGGTATCAGGATCCTCAGTGGTCAGTCCATGGAAGTGAGGCAAAGCAGAGGGGCTAATGTTTTTCATTTTCATCTCTCCATTGGTCTCTCGGATGGGGAAAGCTCCTTCTATTCTCTCATCTTCTCTATTGTCAGCCATAGCTTCGGATGGAGTGGTCTCTAACTCTTCTTCTTCTATAGGGTCTTGGTATATCTCAGGATGTTCACCTATAGGTTCCTCTGGGTCACTGTCACCAAAGAAGAGAGAAGGGTGACTCAGTGATGTGGTGGGGGTGTTTGGTAGGAATTTGCCTGATCTATCTCGGTTCCTACGAGGCATGAAATGGAAAGGACTTTTCTTTTTTTGATTGCTTTTGCCTTTTCTTTGGTACCTGTAGAACTGAAACAAAGTGATCTACAACTAACTATATTGCTCAAATGAAATTGCAGAATTGGAAAGCTAATCTAGGAAAGCAAGAAAAATTAGTCTAGGAAAGCAAGAAATATTAATCTAGGAAAGCAGGAAATGCTAATCTAGGAAAGCGAGAAATACTAATCTATGAAAGCAGGAAATGCTAATCTATGAAAGCAAGAAATACTAAGCTATGAAAGCAGGAAATGCTAATCGATGAAAGCAGGAAATACTAAGCTACTTTTGCAGAATGGAAATGAAATAAACTACTGAGCAGAAGTAAGAGTACGAAAGTAGAAGAAAAGCAACAATTACTAATACTCTGACGCTTCCCCGGCAACGGCGCCAAAAAGATGGTGAGCTCCAGTATTGTAGCAATAATGCTACAACTCCTGGGGCTTCCTGTCTCTCATTTTATCAACCCGGTAGTTCGTACAAACTTGGAAGCGACGGTGTTGTATGCACAAGTACTAGCTCTTGTCACAGCTGTCACTTGGTCAGCTGGCACAAGTCCGCTAGGGCTCAAGCCAACTTCTATAGGCTCTCAGAAGAAGCTTGCTAATTGATGGACGAAAGCTAATCTCAAAGGAAAGCTACTTTACTTGACAAAAATGAACTGAAAGCAAATCAAAGCATGTAAACCTAGGAAACCCTAATTTAACTAGTCTGACCTCTACAATGCAAGGAATGTAAATGCAACTTCTACCAATGCTGTCATTACCTCTAATAAATGAAAATACATGGATCTAAACTACTTGCATCATGAAAGTTATGTTTTTGTATTTTTCCTTTAGGTGTGTGGAATGATTGTGATCTTGTGCTAACTAGGGTTTGGTTGTGCAGATGGGATGGAGAAGGAAGGAAAGCGTGGGATAGGTTGGGAAGGCTAGGAGAGGTCCCTAGGGATCCTTAGCATCCATCCACAGAGGTTCCTCGCATTCAGATGCTCAGCAACCGAGAGAGTGGCCTCCTACAGGATGGCTGCAGGGGATCCTACAGGATACTCTGGTTTCTACAGGATGTCTACAAATGGCTACAGGATGACCTACCGTGAGTGTTTGGAGTGATGGAAGAGTAATGGAATGGCAGGAGGAGATGTGTAAGGTAGGAATAAGGTTGGTGATGGCTTCAGGAGTGGAAGAATAGGATGGGAAGTGAGTGTAGGGAGTAGGTTGGAAGGTAGAGGGCTATGTCAACGAAAGGGGTAGAGAATGGAAGTACGTGAGGAGTGAAAGACTTTGGGAGATAACAGAGCAGAGCAGGGGTCAAAGATATGGTTGCATGCGTGATCAAGATGGAGGACGAAGTGATGGAACGAGAGAGAGCAGTGTAAGTGAAACAAATGCTTATGACTGTCACTAAACCAAAAATGCATTAACCTAAACTACCTGTGCTTGTAAATTCAATGAGCAGCAATCTAAACGCGAAGGAGAATGTGCATGAAGCTGTGGTAAGGGAGTGTGGTGCAGGTGTGAATCATGTGGAAGCATCTAACATAACGTGACTGTGTTTGCAGCAATCATGGAATAAAGAAATGTGTATTTTTGGTGGTTAGTCATGGACTTCACTCCAATCCCAGATGAGACGGCAGTGAGCCTTAACAACCTTTTTGTTGGAGCTCCAATCGATTATATCTATCCTCTGCTACACTAAGCAAGTGAGAACAAATTCATCATAAGCAAATCCTATCTAAACTCATGAAAACAACTAAACTAGCAACCTGTAATTCGAATTGCATGTGAAAATGAAAAGCTCAAAGTGCTGAAATGAAATGGAAACAACACTCTAGCAGAGGGGACCTATGGCTCTCAGGTTGGGCCCTAACCTGAGAGCTATAGTCTCCTTAAGAAAACTCAGAACTAGATCAGAATCTGCCTTCTTTATTCATAATCTGCTATCATGCCAAATTGGCTTACAAAAAGGAACAAAAACTGAGCTGTGCTCCAAAATTACAATATCAATATGAGAGTTTCAACAACCTATCCAAGGCTAAGGCCTCTATACTTATACAAAAACGATGATCCAACAAATATCCGTGATTTTAGGAGCTCGGTTGTCCAACTTCGAGTTTAACTGCTGATCCTGTAGGACAGTCATAACTATTGCTCCTGTAGAACAGTTATAACTGTTGTTCCTGTAGGACAGCTGGCTGCTTCTTAAGCTCGGAGGGGAGATGGATTGGAGCTCGGAGTTCTTGGTGGGAATCACGAGGAATGTCCCAAGACCGTGGACATCCTCTCCTAAAAACCAGCAGTGCCACCTCATTGTCTCCTTATCTCCTTTTTCGTTGTCTCTTGCTCCCTTTTAATGCCAAAACCTGGAATCACAATGCATTAGTCACGTAGATAGAGTGCCTACCCTTCTTCCTACAAACAACATGAATAAACTAAGAAATGCATGCATAAGCAATAAAAAATGAATGGTTTGAGCAAGTAGAATAGGCCAAAATGAGCCCAAATTGTACCAAAATTGGGGCTCATCACCATGTTTGAAGCTCTTGCTCTCTATAACCATGATTTCAACAATAATTTCATATTGTATGTTTGAATAATGAATTACTAAGAGTGGGGCAGTGAATAAGTAATAGTGAGGTTATTAGAACTTTAAGCATTAACCAATATTTATTTTTACTATTTCTTGTTAATTGTGAGAGAATTCTTACTATAACGTAAACACTAAGAAAGATGAGCCATTAACATGTACACACAATCCACGAATGAGCAGCAAACACACGTTGACATAGGTATTTTCACGTGGAAACCCAAAGCGATAAAACCACCAATTTGTTTGTTATTATGATGTAAATTAAGGACCTACTTAATTACGTCATTTTTTTGTGAGCACCCACTATAGGAGGTCCCAACCCCCTAAATATAGTAATCCACCACTTTCCAAGAGGCACCAACCTATTGTGAATGTAGGTCACTACCTGCTCTAGCCACTTTTCTATTTTTCCTACAATTTTAAAACTGAAAACAAAGGCTAATACATAAACTCAGAAATATAAACCTAATCTCCTGTTATACCAACCCTTACCTTTTGCTCAACAATTCTCCTTTGATCTGTGATCTCTACTACTCATCCATATTTGGTCTTGACCCTTTTCTACAGTGTCTCTTAGTTAACACTTGGCCTTAGTCATCATTTAGTTTACACAGTCTCATCACACATCACTACACACCTCTACACACAATAATTCTACATTCCCCCACATTACATAACTACACTCCACTGTTTTTTTCCTCTACTACACTAGGAGCTATGTTTTCTCTGCAATCCTTCATGATGTCTGGAATCATACTTCTGCATGACATACCATTCTACTATTACATCAGGTTGCCCACCCTCTACAACCACCTTCAATTTTAGAAATGGGAATTTTCACTTAACCATTGTAGTTGCATTAAATCACCAACCGGGTATCTGGGTGTATTCCATGCTAAGAATGAATTCTTAGTCATCCTGCACACTCTAAAAAATCTCCCCATTCCTTCTTAACTACTTCCTAGAGACCTAAGTGTACTTGAGGTGTGGCTCTCTTGTTATGTAATTAGCTCTTCTACACCAAAACATTTTTCTTATTGAATTATTCATAGTGTGTAGGATAGATTAGGGATGGCTTGTTTCATTTGAGTAGGCCCATTAAATTAGCTTTGTAAGTTATTGTCCTCACTTCCTTTTGCCTTTGTTCTTTGCAGTCATCGTTAATACAGGAAATAACTCTCGTGCATCGACATTCAATGTTGTTCTAGAGGTTGGAAGGTCATGAGTCAATCTGCTCTTCCTGCTTATGCGCCTACATTTTCCTTGACCCCTGACTTGCCCATAAGCATGACTAGCTTGAAGGTTCTATTTTCTTGTTGGCCTAAATTGGGTTCTTCTTCATTGTTTTGGCCTGTTCTATTTAGTTAATTCCGAAAACCTAATACACAGAAAAAACTTCACAAAAAAACCCCTTGATGCAAAATTTGAGGTTCTGCCACATCATCAGCTTATGTAATGCTAACATCATCTAGGCCATGTGGAACCTTTGGTATGGTGACATGTGTCACCTAGATTTGGCCCATTAGGCCACCCAAAAATGTTGAATTTGTTGGCCACTTGTCCTTTGTACTTCCAAATCACGCTGACATCATCTTCCACGTTGTTGTCAACACATCAATGTGATCCAATCAAAATCTTCCATCTACGCTCTATGCATTATGTCTATAAATTATTTTCTTGTACTAAGTCCCAGATAGGTTGGAGATCAAGGGTCATGGATTTATTCTCCTACCAAATTTTGTTGCATGACCCGATCTTCCACTATGCTTATTCCTTCATAGGTAAGGGGTTCAGGGTTGGGGCTTTATTCTCCTATTGAACTTTGTTGCACGACCTGACCTCCAACTAGGCCCGAATCACCTAAGTCCTGAATAAAAGCTTCTTCTTTTTTTTTGCGAACTTCAACTATTCCATTTAACTCATGATCCAAAATTCCTTTTCCAAACTTCATCATACCATTCAAAATCTCTTCCAAAGAACTATCTGACTATGCCATAACTAAGAGCATTTGAGCTAGATACATGGGGAAGAAATTCCTCCAAAGTCTGGGAGTCCCCAACCATCATAGTCATTGTTTTATGGCTTCTCCACTAATCCTTCTACTATGATGATACTCTATAAAAGATTGTGACAACCATGGGACTCCCCCTAAGATACATGCTCATCAATGCCAACATTTATTGTCTCTAATTCTCAATAGTTAATCTAGTTGACATCAATGCCAACACACTAAGTTCCACCAACCATTTAGACACTGCCACCTGACCAACATTCTCCCCCTTTGGCATTGATGGAAACAAAAAAAAATATCCCCCTAAAACTAGGAACAATTTTTCTCCATCATTGTTCTTATCCTTAACACAAATAAAATAATATCCCTTTATCATCAATGGCAAAGGATTCTACTAAAATCTTCCCCTAAAACACTATAACCTAATATTTATATGATCCCATAAAATGAGTAGCTACTAGGAGTGAAGAAGTGAAAACTCCTATCAGTTGGCGGAGATATTCAAAGTGTTCTCTTGCAAATGGATTATTAAATATTTCTCCAAGTTGTTCTTTAGTGGCCACATATTCAAGATGAAAAACATTAGTGGCAACCTGTTCCTTTAAAAAATGAAACGTGATAGGAATGTGATTGGTATTTGAGTGCATGAGAGGATTCTTAGAGATGTTAATTGCATTAGTTTTTTCACACATGATTGGCATTGGATCAATCAAATATACCTTAACATCCTTTAAGGTTTGCTTCATCTACATAATATTTAAGAAACAAGTTGCATATGCAACATACTCTGCTTCAGTTGTTGATAGAGAGATGGAGTCTTGTTTCTTGCTGACCCAAGATACTAAGAAATCTCTGAAAAAGAATGTTATACCAGAGGTGATTTTTTTATCATCATTATTGCCTTCCAAATTAGCATCAGTATATGCAATTAGTTTAATCTTTTTTCTTCTAGAATACCTCAGCCCATAGTCTTTTGTGCCTTGCAGATATTTGAAGATCCTTTTGATGGAAATGACATGAATTTCTCGGGGGCAGGCTTGAAATATGACCACCATACCTACTACTTGTATGATGTCTAGTCTAAATGTTGTGAGATACAACAGACTTCCTATCATTGATCTATAGATGGTCTGATTGACTAGAAATGTCTCATATTTGATGCATAACTTACAGCCTGTAACAATGGGGGTGCTAACTAGCTTGTAATCCTCCAATCCAAATTTCTTCAAAGTTTCATGCAAGCATTTGGATTGGAAGATGAATATGTCATCCTTTAAATGAGATATTTGCATCCCTAAGAAAAAATATAGTTATCCTATCCTGAACATCTCAGAATCTGTATGCGTACAGTTTTAAAATTGATGTCCTAACCACTTGATATCACTGCCAAAGATTATTTCATAGACATACACTACAACAACCAATAGGTGGTTATTTCTAGACTTATATATAGATTAATATCTACAATGCCACTTTTAAACCCCTGTTCCTGAATATATCTATCCAATCTAGCATACCAAGCTCATGGGTCTATTTGTGCCCGTATAGGGCCTTTTTCAATTTGCAAGAAAACCCTTTATTTTATGTGAGCATGAACCCTTATTTTTTCTCAATGTATAGTTCTTCTTCTATATCTCCATAGATAAAAGTTGACTTCACATCCATCTGATATACCTTGATGTTTTTATGATTGGAAAAATCCAGAAACATTCTGGTAGCTTCCATTCGCTATTGGTGAGGATGTTTCTTCAAAAATTATGTCCCTTCTATTTTGGCATACCCTTTGTAGACTAGTCGAGCCTTGTTCCTAATTACTCGACCTTTCTCATTTAGCTTATTTTTTAAGACCCATTTTTTCCTATGATGTTTTTCCCTTTGGGTCTTGGAACAAGCTCCCAAGTGTCATTCTTATCAATTTTGTCAAGTGATTCATTCATAGCTCTCACCTAGGATTTATCCTCACTTGCCTAACTAAGATTCTGAGGCTCAAATTGAGATAGTAGAGCAATATTTTCACAACTTGTACTGCCAACAAATTTCCTCTTGGGTTGAACACCTAGTCTTTGATCTCCAATAATTTGACTCTCGTGATGTTCTTTCTGTACATACCTGGACGAAATTTTGGTTCTTGGAGTTGGGATCACTTATTCATATTCATCATTTGAATATATTTCTTCATATACTGAAGACCTGTTGGCTAAAATTTCTTCTCCATCTAAGTTCATGTTTTGTTTGGAAGAGTTGGATTGTGGTACTATTTCATCCACTACTATATTAATGTAGTCCTCAATTCTATTTTTCCTTTTGTTGTAGAATATGTTTCCTTTTCTTCGAGATGAGTTGTTAATTTGGTAGCTCAGTCACAAATTCCATGGAAAGATATTCCTCTTTTTGAGAGGACCAATTTTAACTATTGAAGCACTCAATTTGGACAAGGGAAAGTGTATTTTTGAATTAAAGCCCACATGTGCACATTTGATCAGGTCAAACCTAAAGAAAATTGGACACTCTTGGAAGTGTATAAATACAAGTGATCTCAGCCTCATTTGGACATGATCATGAAGCATTATATTATTATCTTCCTTACTTTTGGCTCACACGGGTCTAAGGGAGGTCTGCAGAGAATTGGTTCGCATGAGGGTGAAATTATAGGGTCTAAAGTTTGCATTTCTTATTTATGTTTTTGAGTCTCAACCGTAGGCTTTGCATGGTAAAATATTGACTGCAACTGCATGAATCCTTTTTTCTACACACATAACACACCTTCCCTATAACTAGAAACTAGCGATTGGTTTTATCAGTTGACAACATATCTCACTCATTGAGCATAGGGTTCAACTATTGATTGTCAATGAATTGATTGTAGACATTGACAATTGATTGAATAGTTTGAATTAGGGTTTTGATTATTAGCATTGTTTGGTTCATCTCATGGATATTGCTTAGTTGATTTTTCTGAATAGGATTATGGTTTAATATATTGATCATTGCACTCTCTTTTCTTGAATCATTCAATGAAAATATAATAAGAAGAACAGTTTGAAAGGGTCTTCCCCATAGTGGGTTTTTCCCTAGTATCTGACCAATCTTGGTGTCTCTATGTGTGAATGATTTTCTTCCATTATTCATTTACGTTCTTCTGCATTAATGATGATATTGTTCTTTATATATATAGTTGCATGTGTTGTTGAATAACGATGTAAATATGAATAATGTTATGATGTTGTGGGGTGAATGTAATATGGAAATGATGAAATGCGATTATCAAAGTAAAGAACAATATATACCGAAGAAAAATTAACATGGTATGTGAGTTGGGCTAAAGAAAAGTCATTAAATATCAACCCTATGAAGACACCATTGATGGAAGCAAGAGAAAGACCTAAAAGAATACTAGGGTTTGAAGGAAACCCTAAGAAACTTAAGTGTTAAGGTTTGATGGATATTATGAGGTTAGGGTTTGTAAACCCTAGATTATGACAAAGATTTGAGATATGAAATCTAGAAACCCTAGCATGATCAGTGTGAAGATGTTATAGAACTTTTGACAGGTTTGACGTAGCCCTAGATGGGATAGTCTCAATTATGCCTTGGTTATTAATGAATTTGGTTATAAAATATTGAAGTCCACAATGTTATATAGTTAATGGAAAATCATTACTCTTGAAGGTTTGTTCAAGAGGGAGATGATCACCTCTCATTAAAGATAAGTACTCTACAATTTATGCTACACATTTATGTCTTTACATTTCTTTATATTTATTGGTTTGATCATTGACTATACTTCCTACATGTATATCTGAGTATTGATACTTCTAACCTCCTAATGATATGTGATAAATGGATCCTTCTTGAGGATCATATGAGGTGTGGAAAAATATGGCTAGTGCAGGAATAGAAGAGCCAGTGTTGGAAAAGGAAAAGAGGCACCTGATGAAAAGTTGACAAAGTGCTCTAGTTTCCAATGTCAATGTGCACCGATATATGAACACTACAAGGTATGTATGGTGCATTGTTTTAATGTTGGATGGAATGTTAATCTCTAAGGTATGATGAGAATCTCACCTTCTATTGGAATGGGGTCCCATAGGTTAGTTTGGGGTTAAGATAACCCAAGTTTTGGTACAATTTTGTAAATAATGTAAAGTCTCCACAATTTGTGGATGCGGAGTGCATAGATAAATAGGACTCAAAAGGGCTTAGCCCCTTGTTTTATGTAAAGTTTTGAGTCAGGTTTGAGATTCAACCATGGTTTGTGGACCATGGAATTATATGAAAAGTCTATAAATAGTGAGTCATATCGAAGGGAAAAGGAAAAAAAATGAAGAGGAAGTTGGAAGAGAAGTGATAGAGAGCATTGGGTTAAGACAGGAAGGCTCTACTTTCAGTGCGTAGGTAGAGAAGGAAAGGCTCCACAGTTGAGTGCGTGGAGGCCTAGGTAGAGTCCACAGCTAAGTGGGCAGACCCCTACAGCTGTGTACGTAGGGTAGTTTGAGTCTGTAACCAGTGAATTGAGATTAATAAAGAATTATGGAGTATTTATGTTCTTGTCTATTTATGTTACATGCCATTGATGAATTATTTGTTTTATGAAATTTTGATTGAATGTTACGTGATTCTCTTGAATAAGTCTTAATAACAGATGCAATGCATGTTTAAGTATTTTTGTGAAGATTCTAGTGATTTCTCTTGTGTTTACTAATAACTTAAGTAAATTTGCGCAAACACTAATTTAGAACTACTTTATGATGCGCGTAAGTAGACAAATTGACGATTAGAGGTTTGCAAGGACTAGTCATAGACGTTCACGAAGGTATGAAGGTTGCTTTATCAAGGTTGCAACAACATGCCCTAAGTGCTTATTGATATGCACAAAGGTAGATCTGAGGTGCTGGAAGACATCACACTAGTCTTTGGATGTAGAAACTTGGTTCTTGCATCCCCCCATACTGCTTCGGGTGACACTGCAACTTGCGTTACATGGGTTGTTACTGAAAGGGGCGGTAATGTAGGGATTTGTTGGTTCACACAACTAACTTTGAGCCTGGTTCAGGACCCCCTAAGCCAAAAAATGGCTATGTTGTTGGGACTAAGATATGCTTGAAAGAGATGTGTGATGTCACATCACTGGAACCCGACCAAGAAAGAAACTGAAAAGTGGCTGGATAGAAACATTCACGAGTTCGCAACACAGGGAAACAAGAATCCATGCCTGTCAAAGGATTAGTGGTTGAATGGATATTTGTATACATAGATACATGAGATCTTCTTCTGCACCTTCCCGATCGAATTGTAGGAGTGGTTAGCTAAATTGACAAACAGTCAAGGAAGGTGGAATCTTGATAGTCTGATAGTGTGGACTCTAGAATTGGTGCAATGACTAGAAGCCTCTGAACACGAAATCGCGCGGGATGTCGACCATTGGCTAGATCAGATCCTGGGAGGATTCATTATAGAATTTGCAATTGACATCTCAGTCAACTACAGTGAAGTAGAGTGAATATTTGTCAAGGGACCGCGAGGTAATACTTAAGATAGTTGAATACTTGGATTAAAATTATCTTGTTTGAAAAATAGGTAATGTCATTGCCTTGATGTTCAGAGCTACACGAAGTGGAAGACTCTTTAGAGACCGATAGAGATTAGGTTTGGAATATAGTCCATTGATTGGACCTCCTTCAAGCGATGATGAAAGCACGGTGCAGACATCGCTACAAAGTGTTGTCAAGCTGATAATGCAGGGTTTTCCATGAACACATCATCCATCCACTCCACCTCCGCCTCTACCTCCACCACACACACCATCGCCCACCTCTCCACCTCCACCTCCACCATTCAGCATGGTTAATGTAATGAAGATGCCAATCTTCAAGGGCATAGGAAGTGAAGATATAAGCAATTCTGGTTTGTTGCGAATGTTGTATGTGCAGCGCAACAAATTACTGATAACAATATAAAGAAGGAACAACTGGTCACCTCTTTGTAGGATCACGCACTAACTTGGTATATCAAGTATTGTTGCGATAATCTGCTTGAAACATTAGCAGAGACTAAGGCAGCCTTAAACAAAGATTTTAGTAAGCCTAGGTCTAACTCACAGTCAATAATTGGATTTAAAGAAATCATGATGAGGATTGATGAGATGCCTTGGGAATTAGATCAAAGGTTGAAGTGTCAAATTCGAGAAGCTAACATGCAGCTCACAGATAGTTAGCATCGTGAATTGTTTATAGCTTCGCTTTTGCCCCACTTGAGAATTTCCCTGTCATAGCAGAAGATAGGAACCTAGGTAGAAGTCATGGAGATCGCGATGAGGTTGCATGCATCACCTATTCAGGATACGACCTTGGGGGTACAATAGATCCACTCTAAATTATAGAGCCTACACTTAGAACTACAGAGTTTGAAGAAAGACAAGGATATTAAACCAGAAGTGCACATAAGTTTGGTGTTTGAATTGCAAAGGCCATGGGCATGATAAGGATCACTTCCCTGTGTATGTGAATTATATTATAGGAGGGGGGGGTACTTCCCCTGAAGTTGAAAGCCTCAGGAGGGTCGAGCATGGGGACTGCACTATAGTGTGTCATTTCTCAGTTTACGGGAAAACACACGATGGATAAATGCCATTTGCTGCAAAAATTTGTTCAGACACCCCAATAGTTGTTCTGTAATTTCTGAAAATCTGTGGGCCATGATGAGCATCACTGTCGAAGTTACGAATTGATGATGGAGAGAACCATGACCTATCATATGCAAGCAGAAACACGGCCTCCAGATCAAAGCGCCAGAGGGGCATGTGGGGGGGGGGGGGGGGGGGGGGGGTTCAAGGCCGAGGAAGGGGCCGAGGAGGAGGATTTGGTAGAGGTTGCAGACAGATTATCTGTTACAACTGTGGACAACCAGGACACTATGCACGAGAGTGCTAGAATCAAACACGCCCGTCATGTCAATACTGCAGCCAGTTCAACCATGCTATAGAAGAATGCCCGCTGTTGATAGTTAAGATGCAAGAGAAGAAATCATAGCCTCAACAACCTATGTAGAACTTATAGATGATGAGATCTGAGCCTCGCGAGGAGGATCAAAGTGTGAATATAGTATTGAGAAGTGGAATACAGACTTGTGATGATAAGGATAAACAACTTGAAGAGGAGGGATGGGTCCGCAAGGCCCCAAAGAAGAAAGTTCGCTTTGATCTGAATCGCACTAAGGAAATTTTTATGGAAACCAAGAAAATCTTCACTGAGGGGTCCACCTGAGGAAACCAGTGCAAGATGCAAGAAGTCAGCATACCCACAGAGGTTGACACTTCTGTGCTCACCATGTTTTTGGAGACCTGCATGAAACTGTTGTGTGATAGAAAGGATGTGAAGTGCTTGCAGGAATTAATCAAAAAATGCGCCAGTAAGAAAAGGGCACTTGATGCACACTGCAAGGTCAGAAATATTAGCAAGAATAAGGCACGCACAAGGCGAGAAATGTGGTTGACCTTGCAAATTGGTGACTATGAAATGGACCAAGTCATCTTGGATTTTGGATCCAATGCGAACATTCTGCCAAAACAAACTTGGGAGAGGATGGGGAGACCTACGCTGTAGTGGTCTCCAATCCTACTTAGGATGGAAGAAGATCATCCCTATGGGATGCCTGTATGGTGTCACAATTGGTATCAACAGTGCGAGTGCATTAGCATATTTTGAGGTTATAGAGATCATTGATGACAATAATCCTTACCCCATGCTCCTAGGCCTTGATTGGGCTATCGACATGAAAGGGGTTATTAACCTAAAGAAAAGGACTATGTCATTTGAGAAGAAGTCACTAAGGGTTGTAGTGCCATTAGATCCTGCGGAAGGAGCACGCTATACTGAACCAGTCCGCGACTATGAGGAAAGCGATGATGAGCTGGATCAGATCTACAAAATAACCACGCGAGATCAAGATTGGTCAATTCGATGGAAGATGGGCGACTTGCATGGGAGAGGGAGAGCTCTTGTGCCTCTGACTTGGATGAAGAATTGGAGCATTGGTAGAATCATTTACATGAAGTTTCTACCTTGCGATTTAATATGATGAAAAATTTGCTACGATGTGTCTCGTCGGAGGTAATAAAATTGCCTTATTCTAATGGTTTAACTAACATAGATCTATTTTTAGATTAATTTGAGCGTGAAGTCCCTGAGGGCCATCAGTTTCAAGCACTGGCTTTGGTAATATGCGCTATGCCTGCACAATGGTGGGGTATGCACAAAGATAGTTTTGAAGAATGCAGGGATTACCAGTGCATGATGAAGTTATGCTTTGGGCTTCATAATACCATAATGTTTGATAAGTATAGTGGGAAGGATGATCTACGTGATCACCTTGCGAAATGGACCAAGGTATGGGGGTTGGAACCGCAGCCTGAATGGGTGCACATCTTTTGTCACACCTTGGATACTATACCTATGGACTAGTATCTCGAGATAGAACTCCACCACAGTACCTCTGAATGGGACATATTGAGAGAAGGGTTCCTATTGACCTTTAGCTTTGAAGACGGATTTGAAAGCATAGACGAAGCACTTCAGGAGATCAAAGCTATTATTTTCAGAACACCGAAGGAACCTAAGGAGTGGACCCAACTAGATTGGAGCACCCAGCTGTGCCATGCACTTGAATGTTATAATGTGACTGCTAAAGAAGAGGTAGATGATCTGGGAAACATCAAAATTCCATAAAAAGAAGGACAACGTGTTGTATAAGGGTCGCAAGTTGAGAACTATGATATCTCTGCACCATTGAAGATGCGATAGGTGAATATTGGCACTAAGGCTGAACCAAAATTTGCAAAGATTGGGGATTATTGGGATGAAGCTATAGTTGGCAAAGTTGTTGAACTACTTCGTGAGTATCAAGACCTGTTCCCTACAAAATTTTCGGATTTAAAGGGCATAATTGGCAATTTGGGCGTCATGAAGATCACATTGAAGACATATGCGAAGCCTTTTAAACAGAGGTCGTATCACCTTAATCCCATGTATAAGGAGAAGGTTCACCTAGAGCTAGATAAGATGTTGGAAGCAAGCATCATAGAACATATTGAAGAATCTGATTGGGTGAGTCCAATGGTGGTTCAAGAGAAGAAGAAAAAGGAAAAAATAAGGATTTGTGTGGATCTGCAGAAGCTTAACGATGCCTGTGTTCATGACCTATTTCTAATGTCGTTACTGACGAAGTGTTAGAAAATTTTGGGGGGAAGAAGGCCTACTCTTTTACTGACAGGTTTTCGAGGTATCATCAAATCAAGATCACGTCAAAGGATAGAAGAAAAATGACCTTCGCGAAGGAGTGGGGTTGTTTCCAGTATATTGTGATGCCATTTGGACTAAAGAACATGCTTGCGATATTCTCCTTTGTAGTCATTGTAGCCTTTAAGGAGTTCATTCATAAGTTCCTAGAAGTGTACTTTGATGATTTGACGGTGTTTGGATTAGTGAAGCGCCATCTAGTGAGTCTACGCCTGATGTTGGATACATGTTGAAGATACCAGATTGTGCTGAACTTGAAAAAATGCATCTTTTGTGTTCCTTTCAGGATTTTCCTGGATCATGTTCTGTGAAACAAGGATTGATCGTGGACCCTGCAAAGATTGTAGTAATTGTGAACTTGGAGGCCCCTAGTGTTATACGGAATTTATACCTACAGATAATTATATCTTCCCTAAGTGGGTAGTTACACTTAGAACAACAAAATTAAATATGTTTAACCTTTTCCTACAATAAACAGATGAGATAAAATAACCTACTTGTCATCCTTTGCTTCCTTTAATCTCCTTTGAGTTTCTCCCATGGCTCCCGCTCAAACTAAATTCGCTCAATTGGTACCTGCCAACATAAACAGAGGATGACAACAATCAAAGCATATGATCTATTTATTGTAAACAAATGGAATTGACAACATTTGAACATACATGCATCATAGATATAGAAAAAGTATTGGAAAAGGAACAAACAACTTTATTGATTGATAGAAGGAGAAGTTACACCCAATGTGGTTCGATCTCGTGTCACTCATCTAGCTTAGTCCAAACCCTCATCACACCAATAGAAACATCAATCCAGCAGCATAACATTACTTGACAATGATTTCAAGTCTCTAAACTAACAATATTTCTCTATAATTTCCAAGCTCTCTTGGCTCTATGATGGGAGGCCAATTTATAGATGAATGCAAGTGGTTTTGTCATTAATATGGCATTGAATTGTTTTACATCATTGGATGATTAGTTTCCATGTTGAAAGGGATGAAAGGATAGAGGATTAGATGATCCAAGGCTATCCTAAGTCGAGCTCATCTTGATAGGATAGGAGCTAGGGTCCTTCTAGAATGCTCTATAAATGAGGAATATACTCAAGATCCAATGAAAATTTTGAGGATTCTCACCCAACGCAACCTTGAGTGGGCTTAGGTGCTCTACAATGCAGCCTTGAATGGAGTTGTCTGCTCCACAGAGCACTTATCACTAACAAGGGATGCGTTGGTGACCCAAGGAAGCACTTCAGCAGTGTTTGAAGTCAGGAAACTCTCATGGATGAAAGCACTCAATGAAGTGGCATGTCTAGGTCATGTAGAAACTGAATTAGGGTTTGATAGACCATGTTTACACTGATCTTATCATTGGGAGTGATGTGCCCAAATAGACCTGTAACAACTGCCCCCTAAAGCATGAAGTCAAAAATGATAATGTTGAGTGATATGCTTTATGATGTGATGAGGAGGATCTAAAGCAGACGATGACCTGCATCAATTACAATACATAATATCATGATATCTTTGAATTTTTCATGAATTAATGAGGGAAGGCATACCCATACTCAACATATAAAATTTTCATTACATGTACATAAATCAGCTAGTTGTCTACAGATATAGACCCATGATTATGACCATCTGTGTAAAGCCATCGTACAGATGATTTAGTACTCTCCTGAAATCGCAGCCCGGATGGATGAAACTAGATCCAGGGTCCTCTATGTCATGCAATCGTTTGCTCAAGTACGAGTCTAACCATGTGAATATGTGATCTGAAGTCGAACATGGGAAGACACATTCTGATTACTAGCCAATGATGTAAGTTGTAAACAAATGCGAGAGAAATCACCAATAATGATAATGATTCTCAAGGTACTATAGTACATTCTGTGTTGGGAACGGGTTCCCCCAAGAGTAGTTTTGGGGCTAAAAGCCCATGTTTTGGGATAATTTTGTAATAAAGTTGTAAAGTCTCCACATTTGTGGTTATGGAGCGTGAAGGTGTCAAGAGTCATAAAGGGTTGTCTGCCCTTATTTTTGTAAAGTGTCAAGTCAGCTGTAAAGGTCTACCCATGGTGTGTGGACCATGGGATTGTATAAAAAGGAGCTAAGTAAGGTCGGTCTAAGTAGTTAAGGGGTATGTAAGAAGTAGTGAAGTAGAGTGGAAGAATTATAAGTGTTCTCAGGTCTTAGCGTAGATAGAGGCTCTGCAGCTGAGTGTGCAGAGGCCTAGGGTAGAAGTCTGCAGCTAAGTGCACGAACCCCTACAGCTGTGTGCACAGGGTGGGTAAAGTTTGTATTAAACTGGAGATATCAATAAAGAGAAGTATTTTGAAATTACTGTGTATTTAGTCTCTATTAATGCATCTGATTATATTGTGTTATGATCTCAGTTATATTACAATGTTTATTTGATGCTCGAATGTATTTGATTATATTTGTTAATTGAACGCAAGTAAGAATGTCAGCTTACGCAACGTTAACTGTAATTGATTGGTAGAATAGGTAGAACACTTAAGATAACTTGGGAACCTATACATTACATCATCATAGGAGCACGAAAGTACCTGAACTACTGCTTAGGGTTGCGCGAAGATCAATCATACACCTTTACGAAGGTACTGAAGGGTACATCATTAAGCCCTAAGGCTTAGCGACCTGCGCAGAGGCAGGAGCAAGGGGTATAAACTTACATCATGGCCATCTCAGGGTATGAAAACTTGGTTCCAACATCCCCCCATACTGCTTCGGGTGAGACTTTGATCTGCGCTCCATGGGCCGATGCCGAAAGCGCCAGTAGTGTAGGGATTTGTTTGGTTGACTAATGTTGAACCTAGGTCAGGAATCGCTAAGCCAACAAATGGTTCTGTTGTCGAGACTAGAATCTGCATGAGATATGTGTGATGTCGTATCACTGGAATCCAAATATGAAAGAGATCAAAGACTAGCTGGATAGGAAGATCCACGAATTCGTGGCACAGGAGAATAGAAATTCGTAGCTGATAAAGGAACAGTGGCTAAACAGGTACCTGTATACAGAAATCCACAAGATCTTTTTCTGCTCCTTTCCAATTGAGTTATACGAGTGGATCACAAAGTTAGCGAATAGCCAAGGAAGGTGGAGGCTTGATGGTCCTATTATCTGGATCCCTGAGTTAGTGCAAAGACTAGAAGCCTCTGAGGATAAGATTGCCTGCACTGTCAATCATTGGCTCAATCGTATGATAGGAGGATTTTTGACTGAATTTGCGGTCAATACCTCAATCAGTTACAACGAGGCGGAGCGATGCTTTTTCAAAGGTCTGTGAGGTAAGTACTTGAAGTCTTTAAATACTTGGATTAAGATGTTATTGTGCGAAAATCAGGTTATGCAGCTATCTTTATATTCAGAGCTATGCGAAGTGGAAAGACTTATAGGACCGAAGGAAGAAAGGGTCCTGAATATAGCCAACTAATTTCACCTCCTTTAAATGATGAAGAGGTAGTAGTGCATGCTTCCCTGCAAAGCAAAGTTCAGTTGATAAAATAAGGGTTCCCATGACTACCACCTCCACCTTCACCACCATCACCTACGACTTCGCCCACACCACCACCACCTCCACCGTAGTTCAACATGGCGAATTTAGTGAAGCTTCCTTTGTTTAAGGGCTTGGGAAATGAGGACTTGGACCAGTTCTGGTTTGTTGTAAAAGCTGTATGGGAAGCTAAGGGCGTCACAGACGATCGCATGAAGAAGGAAATGTTGGTTATTGCTTTGCAGGATCACGCGCTAACTTAGTACATCAAGTACTCTAACGATAACCCAAACGCTGGGTTAGCATAGATCTAGACCGTGCTGAATAAAGAGTTCAGTAGGCCTAAATCCAAGGAGTAGACGATTGTGGGATTTAAGGAAATCACGATGAAACCAGGTGAGACCCCTTGGGAGTTAGATCAGGGATTGATGTGTAAAATTTGTGAAGCTAATATGAATTTAACAAATGGGCAACACTGCGAATGGTTCGTGGCTTCGCTCCTGCCTCACCTAAGGGTTGCAGTGTCACAACAGAAGATTACGACTCAGGCAGAGTCCTTGGAAATTGTAATAAGACTGCATGAAACACCGATGCAAGATTCGAATTTGGGGGTTTAGCAAATCCATGCGCAGTTGCAAAATCTTTGCCTCGAAATGCAAAGTATAAAGCAAGATAGAACAGTTCGGCCAGAGGCGCACGAAGAGATATGGTGCCTAAAATGTAAAGTTCAGGAGCATGACAAAGACCACTATCCAATATTTGCAAACTATATTGCAAGAGGAGGACCAATGCCTTTGAGGTCGGAAGCCCAAGTAGGGCCGAGTGCGGGACCTGCATTGTGGTGCACTATATGTCAAGTAGCAGGGAAACATATGAATGATAATTGTCATTTCCTATAGAAGTTTGTACAAACACTGCAACAACTATTCTACAACTTCTATAGGTTGGTAGGACATGATGAGTGCAATTGTCGAAGTTATGAATTAATGATGGATAGGACACCCGCCTATAGAGTTCAGGTAGAAACGCATCCTCCTGACCAGGGCGTTGGGATGGCGCAGACAGGCTTTCAGGGGCGCGGGCGAGGCTGAGGTGGAGGAGGACCTGGTAGAGGTTAGGGATAGCTGATCTATTATAATTGTGGATGACCAGGACATTATGCCCATGAATGCACTAACCCAACATATCTATCATGAAAATATTGCACTCAGTTTGATCATGACACTGAGGACTGCCCTACATTGATAGCAAGGATACGTGACAAAGGGGTGCTAACTCCGCAGTCGACTCAGAACCTACAAATGATAAGGGTTGAGCCTCGCGAAGAAGATCCGAATGTGAATATAGTGCTCTAAAGTGGAAATGCAATGCCCGATGATAAGGGGAAACAACCTAAAGACAACACGTGGGTTCGAAAAGCTCCATAGAAGGAGGTTGAATTTGATTTGGAGCGTGCATGCAGAATGTTCACGGAAGCAAAGAAGAGCTTCGTTGAGGCCTCTACCTCAAGGAGCCAGGATAAAACTATTCAAGAATGGACCCTTCTATGCTTACGACCTTTCTAGAGACCTGCATGAAGCTACTGTGTGATATAAAGGCTGTGAAGGGGTTACAAGAACTTATAAATAGATGCGCTGGAAACACCCTAGGTGAACCGTGCATGGTACGGAAGATTGGTAAGCATAATGCAAGGATAGGGTGTGAGATGAGGCTCACCGCACAGATAGGAGAATATGAAATGGATCAATTCATTTTGGATCTGGGGTCAGATGCGAACGTTTTACCGAAGTAGACTTGGGAGCAAATGGGGAGACCCGCACTGCATTGCTCTACGATTAAATTAAGGATGGAAAATCAATAGAAGATCATCCCCATGCGACGGTTGCAGGGAGTAATTATAGATATTGAAGGCGCGAGTGCATTAGCTGATTTTGAAGTAATAGAAATTGTGGACGATAGCAACCCCTACCATGTGCTCCTTAGCATTGATTAGGCTACTAACATGAACGGGGTAATCAACCTAAAGAAGCGAAACATGATATTTGAAAAGAAATTGCTCCGCATAATAGTACCCCTAAATCCTGCAGAAGGATCACACTATACTAAACTAATCCGCGATTATGAAAGCAATGAAAATTTGGACTGCATATATAAGATAACAGTGTGAAACCAAGATTGGGTGAAATCGACAGTGGATGGAGAAATTACATGAGATCGCGAGAGTTCTTGCACCTTAGACTCAAACGAAGAATTAGAGCACTAGAAGAATCAACTACATGAAGTAACTATGCTGAGCTATAACATGATGGCCCGGTCGTTGCACTGTGTGTCGTCAGAGGTAAGAAATCTTCCCACTTATGATGGCTTGAAAGATGTGGGTGTGTTTTTGGATGCATTTGAGAGGGAAGTACCAAAGAAGCAGTGTTTCCAGGCTTTGGATTGGGCACTGCACGCTACGCCTGTGAGATGGTGGGGTACACACAAGGGTAGTTTTGATGATTGGCGCAAGTATAGGAGGATGTTGAGAACACGCTTTGGAAAGCTAAAGGTATGAGTGACGGACAAGTATGACAGGAAGGATGATCCACATGAACACTTGGCCAAATGGGCTAAGGCCTATGGAGCGAAGCCCCAACCTGAACAGGTGCACTTGTTTTATCACACCTTGGATATCATACCGATGAACTAGTACTTGGAGACAGAGCTCCGCCATGGCACAAGAGAATGGGACATTTTGTGCAAAGGGTTCATAATGACGTTCAGCTTCGAAGACGGGTTTGACTATATTGACGAAGCGCTACAAGAAGTTAAAGCAGTGATCTTTAGGATACCATAAGATCCTTCGGATTTGATTCAACCCGATTGGACTACTCAACTGAGCCATGTGATGGAATGCTATAACATGACTATTAAAGAAGAAGATGAGGGCCCCCGAAAGATTAACATCCCTGAAACCGAGGGTCACCACAAGGTCAAGGGATCACAGATCGAGAATCCTTATATAACCGCACCGCTGAAACCTAAACAGGTAAATATTGGCACAAACGCCAGGGTCCAAATTCGTGAAGATTGGATATTACTGGGATGACGTGATGTTATGTAAGGTCGCCGAATTGCTCCGTGAATACCAGGATTTGTTCCTTACCAAGTTTACGGAGTTCAAGGGGATAATAGGAGACCTGGGCATTATGAAGATCACGTTAAAGCTTGACACAAAGCTATTTAAGGAAAGACCTTACCCTCTCAATCCAAAGTATAAGGAGAAGGTTCACTTAGAGTTAGATAAGATGCTTGCGGCAGACATCATTGAGCCTATAGAAGAATCTGATTGGGTGAGCCCAATGGTGGTACAAGAAAAGAAGCAGAAGGATGAAATAAGGATATGCGTAGATCTCAGGAAGCTGAATGATGCTTGCGTGCATGATCCTTTCCCAACTTCGTTCACTGATGAGGTATTGGGTAATGCAGGTGGCTAGGAAGCATACTCCTTCACTAATGGGTTCTCTGGGTACCATCAGATCAAAATCGCACTTGAAGATAGAAGCAAGACAACCTTCACGACTGAATGGGGACGTTTTAAGTATACCGTAATGCCTTTCAGATTAAAGAATGTACCTGCGATTTTCTCGCGCGTAGTCATTATTGCATTCAAATACTTCACTCAGAAGTTTCTAGAGGTGTACTTTGATGATTGGACTATGTTTGGGTTGGTAAAATGCCATGTGGCAAGTTTGCGCTTAATTCTAGATACATCTCGAAGGTACCAGATTGCGCTCAATCATAAGAAATGTTTGTTTTGTGTCCCTTTTGGGACTCTGCTGGGTCATGTCATATGCAGACAGGGATTGATGGTAGATCCCACAAAGATCGCAGTGATAATTAACCTGGAGGCGTCGAGGAGTGTGAAACAGTTGTGCGCAACATTGGGACAAACTAGGTACTACAGGAAGTTTATCATGGGCTATGCCTAGATTACCATGCCTATGGAGAAGTTGTTGAAAAAGGATGTCACGTTCTGTTGGAATGAGGACTATCAGAAAAGCTTGGATGTGCTGAAAGGAAAAATGCTCACCGCGCTGCTTTTAGTCTTCCCGGATTGGAAGAAGGAGTTTCATGTACATGTAGTTGTGTCATGTATAGCACTAGGAGTAGTACTAACACAGGTTGGCGAAGGAGAATTGGACCTGTTATCTCAAAATCAGGCCTTGATAGGCTGCAGACCAGGAAGACTTCAAGTAACTGTTTCAAACCTACTTTAGGCTGAGGTTTAGCCTCCCCAACCTGAGAGGGCTCTCTCAAAGGATTAAAGGTTTTTGATTATGATCAAGATGGATAACTCTTGTGAAACAAATAAAAAATGAAAATGGTGGAAACACAACTAACAAGTATCCATTGGGCTTATGGAGTCATATATGATTCAGTATTAACAGTAGGGTTGGCTTTGCATAGAAGTCAAGGCATTCAGATTTCAACACACCAAACATATAGAAGGCAATTTACGAGTATATGAAGGAAATTAGAGCACTGTTAATGATTTATAAGTAATCACATACTCATAACACTATAGATAACATGAAAAGACAACAAAAGAAACTCATTACATTGAACTCTTTATGATTCTTGAGAAGCATAAGCAAAAAGCAAAGTCTTTACATAAGCCAAATATCAGAGCTTTTTTTCCATAAATTTCCAAGCCTTGGTACATTTCTCTTTCTCCTATATACAAAATTCTTTTACAAGGCTGAGATTCCTCCTCCAACATGAGGGGGACTCGAATTCTACTTCTTATGGCACCTATTCAAATTTTAACTACCTATTAAATGTAACAAACTGCTAACTAGACTTTTTAGAGATCTAAATCAAATAACAGCCTTAATTACAATCAATTCTCGTTCTTTGACAAGTGGTCTTTTTTAGTTTGGCTGTGGTAGGTGTTTGTAACTGCATGTTGGCCCTTAATGTCACATCTTCTCCATTGCTCCTGAAAAGTAGGAAACTGCCCCTGTTTACCTGCCGTTGGTTTTCCTCAAAGATACTCGAAACCAATGAACCATGCCCTTCTTCTTTGATTATACAAAAATATATTAGGATGCCACGTCCTTGATGTGTTGTCAACCTTTTCCATGTGTGAAGACGAGACCTCCTCCAAGCTGTCTGATATATCATGAACTATAGTAACTCTGATCACTTTATAACAAAATGTTTAGAGTTCGAATATAGGTCTCTTCCACCTGTTTCTTCCTTCGTTGAATGTTGACACCTGTTACATGATCCTTTGAAAAGATTCCCTTTTTCAAAAATTTCCCCGCGGTCCCTCAAAATTGGTTGGCTGGGTTTTAATTCTGTAGCTACAGCAGTTTCGTAGCGCGCTACGAAACTACTGTGCATTAGGCGTCATTTTCAGAAATTTCGTAGCGTGCTATGAAACTGCTGTGTAATCACCAAAACACAGCCTAATACCCAAAATCTGCTATCTTGAGCTTCTTTATATTTAAACATCCTTTTCAATTGCTCCAAAGCTTTTCAAAACTAAGTGGAAATGTATGATTCTTCAAGCAAGATTATAACAAGGAAAACCATAAAAATTTGAAACATAACCTTACGTGATGTGTGACTTCCTTAAGGAGATTCTTTCTGCTAGCTTAACTGTATCTTTAAGTCCTCAGTTTGTTTCTTCATGACTCTAATCCCAGCTCTCAGGTTTGTATTGACCTTTTTGATGAATTGTGCTTCCTTTATTGCAGGGACAGTCCAGCTACGGAATTGAACATTACAATCAACCACCTCGGGTATTTGAAATGTTTTGTCCTCCCACCGAGCTTGCATTTGGTTAAAATAAGCCTCCTTAATTGCAAGTTTCCTGGAGGCTTTCTTCAGTCTAGCAATTTCAAAGTTTTCCAATTCAAACCTCCTTTTCAACTCTTCCACACTATCTTCTTCTTGAAGGGTAACTGCTTTGCCTTTATCTTTTCCTTCATGAGGCTGTGTTACCTCCCCTATTTCATCTGCTCTTGGCAGTACCTCCTGTATGTGTTTAAAATTCCTCGTTATGGGTCTTCTTGGCTTAAAGACAAATTGATCAACGTGATCATCAAACTTGAATTTTTTCGAGGCTTTGACTCTCTTAGCCTTGTATTTTCCTGACTCTATCAAATCTGCTTGAACTAGGGGATATTCTTCAATATCAATGGCTTGCAATAAGTCATTCAAGTCTCCCTTTGAAATAGGGCTTTCCTCAATAATCACTGACTTGCCTTTTTCTTTAGCTACCTGGCTCCTAGTCCTTCTTCTTTGGACTCCTTCACCTGTGTTTGATTCATGTGCACCTTCTTTGACCTGAGTTTTCTCTTTAAGGGACTGCTGGGGTGTATCTTGGATAGTCAGTGGCTTGGTGGATTCCCTTACTTGTTTCCTAGCCTTCAACTTTGCAAACCTCCTGGATCTTGTTTCTGCCTGATGACCAGTTGTTGTTGGAAGATATTTTGCAGCTTGAGGACTAATACTGGTCTCGTTCTTGAAACCAAACATGAATATGAATGTGGGCCAGTCCCTACCTACTCTCTGGAGTTCATGTAGAACGATCAGCTTAATTAAACCATAGTGAAACAATGAGGTCTCACGGGCTTCTTTCCTTAGCTGCACCTTATCACACATTTTTCTTAAGCTACGAAATAAGTAAAAAGGTAAATCAAGGGATATCTTTCCTGTAAAATGTAGAAAAATCTTGAAATGATATGAATACACCTTATTATATCTCCCTTCACAGGTAAGGTACCTCTGTATACAGGTAAGCAGATTGGCATATGAGTCCTTGACATAATTTCTAGGCACAGACTTGTTTAAATCTGAGTCAATGTACTCCGGCTTCAGAAATTCTTTGCAGGGGGTCATATCAAATTTGAAATTCTTAAACCAAGTTTCTTGTCCCCTTGGAATCTCAGTAACTGTGGATATTACCTCTGGTGAGACTTGCAATTCGAGCATCCCAACCTTTGAATTCAGCCCTGTGAAATTCAAAGCAAATTCCTTGGTGATTTGTGCATGACCTCCCTGGAGTTTCTCACAAAAATTCCAACATCCAACCTGCTTGAATGCATGCTCAACTTCTTTGTTTTTCAAGATAATGTCTACACCTTCAGGTTCGTTTCTCAAACATCTACCTGATCTGTGGTCTTTTCTTTCTGCAGATCCCTCCATGAGACTTTAGCGTAATAAAGGTTTGAAATACTAGCGTTGCTCAGTCTTCAATATCTACCTCGCTTGAATGGTTGCCTCACTTGATAACTGCCTCGCTTGATAACAATGCATTCAAATTGAAAACTTGCAGACTTGTTCCTCATGCAACGAATACAATCATAATTAAGATTGTGAATACCTAGCTTTTCTTGGAACTTGCAATCCGAGCGTACCAAGGTACCTAGTGGCTGTAATGATGGAGATAAGCGGTTGGACATGATATGTGGAGTGTATAAGCTGACAGTGAATGATGCAACCATAACTGAACTTGATAGATTTGACAGTTAGGAAAGATTTGCTACGGATTGCACAAATCTCCGATTTTGTAGTGTAGCCAGTGTAAAATATAAATTATGTGCTACGAAATCACCTAAAACATGTTGCGGTGTGAAACTGCTAAAAAGGATTTAAGGGCTGTGAAAACACTTGAAAATGATTTATGCGCTACGAAATCACCTAAAGAGGTTTGTGGCACATAGTAACCTTTGAACAAATCTAACACATGGTTATGAGACCGGTGATGAATGAGAATGCATAGTTGACCTTTATTTAAGTATACCATCAAGACTCCTAAGACTCAGACTCTAAGGCAAAAAAAAATAAAACTTAGACTAGCACCGACCTTTACCATCAAACTAATGTGAGAAATTTGGGCATTAGAATTCTTAAGTGATAATAGGACCATCCTATAGCATTCGCAAGCAGGAGGTTTTCCAAGGCTGAGAAGAACTATTCCACCACCGAGCGCGAAGGACTAGCCATGGTATATGTGCTCCAGAAGTTTAGACACTATTTGCTAGGTGGAAATTTTAAGATGTATACAGATCATTCTGCATTAAAATACCTGGTCAATAAGCCTGTGTTGGGGGGGAGAATTTGCAACTGGTTGTTATTGTTCTAGGAATATGATTTTGAAGTTATTATGAAGCCTAGATGACTAAACGCGGAACTAGATCATCTGTCACGCATCAAAATAGAAGAAGAGCCCACTAATTTGGAGGAGGGATTCCTTGGCACGCAGTTATTTGCAGTGTGCATCGTGGATGGTCACTTTGAAGACATCATACACTTCCTAATGACAGGAACTACCCTGGAAGGCTACACCACCCAGTAGAAAAATGAGTTAGTGGTGCACGCGGCAGAATTTTCTGTCATTTCCGAACCTCTATACAAAATGGGGTTTGATGAAGTATTGCGATGATATGTACCAGAGTTTGAGAGAAGTAGTATCCTTGCAGATGCTCATGGGGTGTCGTGGGAGGGAATTACATAGGAAGGGCGACCGCGTAGAAGGTTTTACATGTAGGGTTGTGGTGGCCAACCCTCCATAAGGATTCAAAAGCCTTCTAGCAGGCCATCACGGAGGGATGAGCTGCCTCTGAACCCATAGATGACGTTACAACCTTTCGAGAAATGGGCAATAGATTTTGTGGGACCCATTCAGCCTCAAGGAAAGAAGACGAGTGCACGTTACATTATCACTGTGACTGAGTATTTGAATTGATGGGCAGAGGCACAGCCTATGAAGGACTACACAGGCACAACCACTGTGAAGTTTCTCTTTGAGTATGTACTGACGCATATTGGGTATCGAAAGATTTTGATGAGTGATCGTGGTATACACTTTCTGAATGAAACATTCAACGCGCTAACAGAGGAATTTCAGGTATATCACCAGAAAATCATGCCTTATCACTCACAGGAAAATGGGATGGTGGATGCATTCAATAAAGTACTGGAGAATGTTGACCAAGGTTTGCAATGCTCAAGGAAGTGATTGGGACCTTCACATACCCACAGTACTATGGGCCTATCGAATGCCATGCAAAACATTGACTGGACAGACACCCTTTAGGCTTGTATATGGTGTTGAAGCAGTGATGCCAATGGAATACATTATGCCTAGTCTACGCATAGTGGCACTCACGGGTATGACGGATCGTGGAGCCCTGTAAGAGAGGCTCGCGCAGCTTGCTGAGCTTGAGGAAGAAAAGTTTTTGGTTGGATTTCACCAATAGGTCCAAAAGTAGGATGAAAAAGCATGGCATCATCGACACATTAAACTGCGGAGCTTTAAGGTAAATGATCTAGTTTTTTTATATGAAAGCAATTTTGATAAATTTCCAAGGAAATTTAGGATGCACTGGTTAGGGCCCTATGTCATTAAGGAGATTACTAGTGGTGGAGCAGTTCAGTAGGTTAAATTGAATGGAGATCCCTTCCCAGGAAAGGTGAATGGCAACCGTTTGAAGCCATACACCGATGAGCCGGCCAGGTGACTATATGAAGCTAGCATAGTCTTAGTGCTCCAGGCAGTTGAAAGGAGGTGCGGGACTATAAACTACACTGCTTGGGTTGGGACACTACGCGATCAAGGGATTGTGCAGAATGAGGAGATGTCACAAGATTCACAACAACGAGGAGAGAGAAGCGCTACCCCAGGAAAAACCACGTAGATCAGCCGAAAAGTGACCGTTAAATTCACTGTTCATGATTTGACGATGACAATACGGCCAAATTGAGCAAGAAGCCGACATTTAAGATGGAATTTATGGGTAAGATCCTTGAAAATCTGTTGCCAATCTGGCATTAATGAACCAAGTTTGGGGGGAGCGGTCAGATTTGAATTCAAAATGGCTTATAAATTACATGTGGATGCCCAACGAAAAACACTTCACATTTTGAGCATTGAGTTTGTGAGCTCTTAGACATGCATGATCCACACATTCTTCGAAGAATTTTTGACTGTCCAGCATTTGATCGATTTCCAGATGTCAAACACAATTTCATTCATGACTTGATCCCAAGATTAGAAGTTATGGATGTCGAAGAAGTGACAGCTGAAGGAGCTATGCCAGAGGTTGTTATGGAGGCAGAAGGAGTGGTGGCTTAGTGGGGCCTGACCCAGGTTCAGAAGTGATTTATCCAAGCAAATCTCGGTACTACTAGACCTTCCAGCAACAATCCGTGGAGCACAGACTGAGGTCTCACCCGAAGTAGTATGGGAGTGTGCTAGAACCAGGTTTCTGCACCTTGGGGATGTCTGATAAGAGGTGATTGGTACGTGTTCCAACCTTCATACTTACTATGATACATGCTTCAGTGGGCACCCCGCGCCCTGTGATACTGCCTTTGCGTAGTTCTAGCTACAGTGTGACCCATGTTATTCACCCAAGTCTTCCTTAATTAGGCTCAGCTAGCTGATTATTTAGATTATTTTCATATATAAGCATTCATGCAAGTATTTATCAATTGCGCGCAGTAAGTAAACAAAGTAAAATTAATGCATAACATCAAAATATGGATTCAAGAACAGATGCATAGAGTAAACTTCTCTTTATTAACTTTCAATCCCAAGTACAAACCTGACTCCGCCCTGCGCACTCAGATGCAGGGGTCCATGCACTCAGCTGTAGACTCTACTAGGCCTCTTCACACTCAACTGCAGAGCCTCTTCCTACTATAACCCAAGGCACTTAGACTTCTCTTCTAACCTCGAACCATGCCCTCGCTATTCTATTTATTCATACTCCCCCTTTTACACTTAGAGCCTCGCTCTATTTATACAATCTAATGGTTTGTGGACCATGGGTAGGCTGACACATCTTTACATTAAATTGCAATATTTTAGGGTAGACAGCCCTATGACTCATCCTAGACTTTGCTCTCTATGCCCGCAATTCGCGGAGTATTACAATATAATTGACCAAAACTTGGGCTTTGAGCCCCAAAAACATTCTGCAAGGGATCCCACGCCCAACAAGCCCTCAACACAATCATCGTGACTCGTCTTGAGTCACTCTGCTGGTGCGGTGATCTTGGCATGGAGCCCCTCCAACTGTGCCTTTGCTACGCGAAGGTCCGCAGCACACTGTTCCGCTGTCTGCTAGATTTTCTCTACTCTTTCAGCAAAATGCTCGCTCTCAGGGGAAAATCCCTATCTTAAGGCATGTATCACTTTCATCTGTGCGAGCTTTCCTTCAATGTCGGCAGTGATGAGGAAGGCCTCATCAGTCCAAGGCTAGATGCACACTTTAAGTACTACCTCTTTCTGTCGTGCGACATCCACCTGTTCCTTCAGTGCCTTCGCCTACTGCAGCTTTGCTAGTTGTTGGGTCAGGAAAACTATTTGCGTCGTTCCATGCACACTGTCATACTAAAATTTAAGCTCTCACGCCTCTGTTTCCAAGCGTTGTATGGTGGGGTCCTCCTATAAGGAAGTGAGGATCGCAAAGTATTCTTCCAACATTGTAGTATAGGTCTGCACTGCCTATCCTATTTCCTCTAGCCCTTTTGGATAGTGCCAGCGCACTGTTCCCTAACTTTTGGGGGTGTGGATAACTACACCTTTAATCATAGTTTGGTAATCTGAAGGTTGAGGTCCAGCTGTATCCTCATTGCTTCCTCCTTTGCCTCACGGAATCCACTGGCCAATTTGTGAATTCGCACTCCTACTGGTAGATCTACTGGGACAGCCAATTCTGGGACAGTTCTATAAGCATCGTCCACCACCTGTGCCAATCCTTGAGTCTACGCAACGAGTTCATCATGCTGTCGGCTGAGCTGTTCCAGATTGATCTTTTGTTCGCTCAATACCTATAGCACATGACCTTCTTTGGTGCAGAGCTCGGCTATGACCCCATCTTGTAACTGGTACAAGGTTTCTCATGGAAGGGTAGCCAAGTTTAAGCTCAACCCCTTAATCCTACCCACCGCAGCTTGGTCAACTTCGTTTGCTGCCGCTAACGTGCCCTCGGGGAACACGAAAGTGTTGGTCGCGCAGGTGCGCAGTATATGTTCTGCCTCTGATGTACTAGCTATGACATATGGAGCCATTGTTCTTGCTTAAGAGGGTTTAACCTGTAGTCCTTGTAACTGCGTTCGTAGCGCCCCCAACATAGTGTTCTGCTCCACCATCACCTCTTGGAGCGTGTCCTTAGTGACATCGCGAACCGTTTCACCAATGTCAAAAATATCACCTTCTGTAAGCATGATTGGGTCAATGGACGTCTTGGATGCCTTAGTCTTCTTTTTGGAGACCGGTTTCTCAGGGATGTGCTGTCTTTTCAGCTGTTGCGAGGTAGTTTCCATATCTGCGCGCTCTTCATCCAGGTCGATGTCCTGAGCCCCTATCCTTTGGACATTTAATGGCCCCCCTCGACCTCTTTTATTACTGCTCTTGTTGGTTCTATTGTCTGCGCCGCTACTGCTGCATCGGCCGTTTTCTGTTGTGTGGCTGCTTCTACTGCTACTTGTTCCTAGCGTCTCTTTTTGGCCAGTTGCACGATCTGCAACTTGGCATCCTTCTTCCTTTGTTGGGCCACGACCTTCTCCATTCCTGCCAAGTCCGGGGTGCGCCACTCCAGAGACCATGTTTCCAATGCTGTTGAGATGGCATCATAAGTAGCAATAAATGGAAGCTTTGTCCATTCCTTTGCTGGATCCTTCTGCGCTCGGACATGAATGCTGTGCATATATGCTTTAAACTCTGCAAAGCTCTGCACAGTGGCGCACACTGTGGGAGACAATTGTGGTCTTCTGTTGTTCCACATCCGGATGCTCGCCTCTATCAGCACCCAAAAAACATTGCTCGCGTGAATCTGCTTTGCATCCTTCGTGGCCTAGAGTGAAGCGTACTTCACGGCCTCAGGTAGATCCTGGTCGATAGGTGGGAACTGGTTATCTGCCGGTAGTTTTCCTACTACCAGCAAGATGGATAAGAGCAACCATGTATATGGAAGGTCTTACCCTGCTCTTGGGCCTCCTTATAGGTCATCGAAAATTCCTCGCAAAGGAACTCAGTCTAGTCGAACTGGACCCCCTCTGCGCACTGTTCGGCCAGCGTAACCACAGGTGCTGGTACTTCATTGGCACAACACTTCTGCATTAATTTTCTAGCGAGGAGTTGGGTGGCTATGTGTATGCCTTTTTCCTTGATACTTGCAATTGCATATCTGCGCTTCTTCTTTTCCAACTTGTATTTGGTTTTCATGGCTTCTGCAAGAGCCAAGTCACTCCTTTTACCAGCTATTTCCCCGAGGTCCCTTCCCTTACAGGGAAGTTGAGAAGCCTGTGAATAAGTTCTGCCATGATGGGAATAGGCTCCTCCAGCCATAGATACCCATCATGCACCAGGCACAACAGCTGCCTAATGACAAAAATGGTGATGGGCGCGCAGTGAAAGTGGGGTATCCATCGTAGATGAAGTAACCTGGCCTTCTCCACACCACGCAGCCATTTTTGTGGCTCCAATGTGATCACTAGCCCCTCCAACTTCTGTTTCATCAAGCTTTCCATTGCCAGGTGCGAGAACTTCTCACTGTCTGCGAGGTCCCAATCTTCGAATTTCAGGGTAGGCACCTGGCCGAGGGGCGAACCTTCAAAAGTAATGCCGTTAGGGAGGAGCAGGGTCTAGAGCACACTCTTCATGGCCTCCAGGTCTTTGGCCACCCTAACTTTCCCTTTCCACAGAGGGATGTACGTGGGTAACTTTGTTGCAGAAGGCATTGGTGGGACATCCTCCTCCACATTGTCTTGCACCTCTATTTGATCAATTAGAGCCTGTAAGTCTTCCTCCTCTTCATCTGATTCAATGGTGACGACTTTGCCTTTTTCTTCCATTGACAACTTGCCAAACCGTGGGTTTCTTGGGGATACGTGGACTAGTCCCATAGTCTGCTTATCTTTCTTTGGCCGCGGCGTCCGTGGCGATTTTGGAACTTCTGGCACAACTGCCACATCTCTGGGCTCCTCATGGACCATATGGGGCTCCGCAGCCTCACCAGTGGTATCTTCAGTGAATCGCACTCCTAGTCTGGTAGCAGTCATCGTGTTTACACGGGATATGTTTTGTCGCGTACTCAAAGGTGGTAAGAGTACTCGGTGCTCAATGCTCTGTAATTGCTCAAATCTCAAACAACCAAGTGTTGTCTCGTGGCTAGCCCTGGGGGTTTTATAGCATCTTTTGAATTTGAATTCAACCATTCCCCCCACTTCTGAGTCATTAATGCCTTCTTGGCAGCAGATCGTCCCAAATCTAGCTCTTAATTTGTGTCTTAATTTCCCGCCGCCCGCTCCTCTTTGTCTTAAATTGGACATCTTGTCATGAATAGTGACACCAACGGTCACTTCCCAGCCTACCCACGCAGAAGCGTAGCCCCCTCTGTGCAGGTGCGACCCTTGTGACATGTCGATCTTGCGCGTAACCTCCTTATCACGTAGCTCCCCCATAGACTCATTTATAGTCCCGTGCTCTCTTTCAACCACTTGGAGTGTTGAGACTGTGCTCCCTACGGCTAGTTAGGTGGTCACACCACCAGTGCGATTCAATTCACCTTCTAGCCTAGTCCGTGGGCACTTCTTAATTACCCTCGTGACATTTAGTGCCGTGCATTCTTCCTTATGCGGTGCACTCCCCTGGTTACTTTGTTTGGTAAAGTGCGGTCACAACCATGGTAGCAAAGTCACAAATTCTCGGCAACAATCTTCTAATGCAATAGTATGGTTGTTCGTATCTTATTTTGTCATTCTTAGTTTATCGATGAGACATGCTTGCACGATTTTGTTTTCTAGTTTTTTGATCTCTGCATCCATTAACATGATTTTCTTCCTCATTCGTACCCGATCTTCTTTGAGTTCACGAAGTTTAAGGTTCCCTCGTTGAATGGCTTCCTGAATCCGCATATGTTCGCCCTCGTGTAGCTACATAATTCCTTTGTCCTGGTCCTCGCGTACTATCCCAATTGTAGGGGCCATTGCATGAGTATTCCTTTCCTCCAAACTTATGGTCTCGACTCTACTCCTCTGCTTTGGAATCGTCTCTGCACTCAGGGTTTTGCACATGGTCCTATAGGCCCATCAAACTACTGGCACGCGCAAGTCCCGATCAGTTCTTCTCACCTAGTGAACCCTATTCAGGACTCCGCATACCTTATTGAATGCTTCCACATGGAATGTTTGTGGTGTGCATCGCCTTTCCTACTGTTGCGTCCTGTTCCAATTTTTGATCCTAAGTTTGGGGTGTGCTTGTGTGGGCTGCATAGCACATGTCTATACCCATCGAGACATGTGGGTGTGCAAGTTGCTTCGTCCCTACTAACCGACTCTTGTTCAAAGTTGGGGGCTTCCAAACCGTAAGTGCATCATCCTTCTACATCTTCACTAGTCCTCAAAATTTCCTTGATGTGTACCCCACCATCGTGCAGGTGTTGCATGCAGCGCTGACTTCAATGCAGCGAACTACTGTTGTTCCGGTACCGCGCTTTCAAATTTGCTTAGGAATTCATCCACCACTATCAATCCATCATACGTTGGCAGCTCTCTTGCCTCTTTTGTCACACAATGCAGTGATCTAACCATGATGTTGCAATTCAACGTCGTCACTTCGTGCAACCGATTCTCCCATCGCTCTACTTCTTTGTTTGAATCTAAAGTGCAGGAGCTTTCGCGCTCCCACAAGATCCTCCCATCTGCAGTCGGATTCACCCAATCCTAGTCTCGTGCAGTTATCTTGTAAATACAATCAATATCATCATTGCTATCATCTTCACGCACTGGTTTAGTGTAGCGCGCTCCTTCGGCTGGGTCCAGTGGGAGTATTACACATAGTGACTTTTTATCGAAGATCATTTTGCGCTTCTTCAGGTTGATGACTATGTTCATATCAGTGGCCTAGTCTATTCCTAACAGCGCAGGATAGGGATTGATATCAACAACAATCTCTATTACTTCAAAATTTTCCTGCGCGCTCACGCCTTCAATATCAATTGTTACCCCTTGCAACCTCCCCATGGGCAAAATCTTTTGTTGATTCGCCATTCGTAATTGAATAGGGGACCATTGTAATGTGGGCCTGCCCATGCGTTCCCATGTTTGCTTCGGTAACATATTCATGTCTAAACCCAGATCTAAGATTACCTGATCCATTTCATACTCACCAATTTGTGCAGTCAACCTCATTTCCCTTCTAGTGCGCAATGCATTCTTCCCCAATTTTCGAACTACACTGGTTCTCTTGACCCCGCGCACCTAGTGATCAGTTCCTATAGTCCTTTAACTGCCTTGTTGTCATGTAGCAATTTCATGCATGTCTCCAGAAAGGTAGTGAGCATTGAAGGATCCATTCCTGGTTCTAGTTGATCCTTACTACCTGAAGTGGAGACCTTCTTGAAGCTCTTCTTAGCTTCCATGAATGTATCCTTTGTGCATTCTAAGTCAGACTTAGGTTCCTTTGCAGCAGCCTTGCGAACCCACGTACTTTCCTCTAGTTGCTTCCTCGTATCCTCTCCCATGGCTATACCACTTCTGAGCATCATGTTTACATTCGGGTCCTTTTCGCACGGCTCAGACCTCATCATTTGTATATTCTGAGTCGGGGGAGGCTGGAATACCCCTTTTTCATGCATCCTTGTGATCAACGTAGGACAATCTATTGTTTCATGATCAAACTGAGCACAATACAAACAAGATATCCTCATCAGGTTGGTAAAATCATGGGCATAGTGCCTTGGTCCTCTGCAATTATAACAAATTAATTGTCTGTGGCCCCTGACTAGTCCCATTCACCCCATCCTCGACCTCACCCTTGAAATCCAGTGTGCCCCATCCCTACATCTAGGTCAAGGGCTCGCATTTCGGTCTTCATCCTATACGTAGGGGTTCAATCCATCATTAGCTCGCAACTACGGCAAGTGCGCTCATCGTGGCCTACCGGCCTACAGAAATTACAAAAAAATTGTTGGGGTGTATGTGTATACTTCTGCAACAAATGACAATTATCTGTTGTGTGTTTCCCTCCTATCTGACAGATGGCACACCATAAAGCGGTGTCGTACTTGGCCCTGCCTATGCCTCCAGTCTCAACGGCATTGTCCCTCCTCCTGCCAAGTAGTTCGTGAACACTAGACAGTGATCCTTGTCATGGCCCTTGCCTTTGCATTTTATGCACCATACTTTCTCGCACACCTCTAGCCGCGATTCCCTATCCTGCTTCAAACTTTGCATTTCCAAACATATATTTTGTAGTTGCGCGTGGATTTGTTGAACTCCCAACCCAGGGTCTTGTATCGGGGTCTCATGTAATCTCATTGCCATTTCCAACGGTTTGGCCTGGGTGGAAAGTTTCTGTTGTGACAACACCATCCTCAAGTGCGGTGTCAGAGATGCTACAAACCATGCGTGATGCTACCCATTTGTCAACATGATATTGGCTTCGCGGATAGTACTCTTCAGCCGTTGATCCAAATCCCAGGGAGTCTCACTTGGGAGAATCATGATTTCTTTAAACCCGATGATTGATTGTGTTTATGACTTTGGCCTGCTAAATTCCCTGTTCAGTGCGATCTGGATCTTTGCTATCCCTACGTTTGGGTGGTTGTTAAAGTGCTTGATATACCCTATTAATGCATGATCCAGCAGCGTGCTCACTAATGTGGCCTTATTAGTATTGTCGTTTGTGACACCTTGTGCTTCCCATACTACTCTTACCACGAACTAGAATTGGTCTTGATCTTCATTCCCTACTCCTCTGAATACTAGTAGTTTGATCGCGCTTTCCATACTGAACTGTGGAGGTGGTGGAGGTGGAGTGGGTGGAGATGGAGGTGAGGGAGGTGAAGCGGGTGGTGGTGTGGGTGGAGGTGGTAACCGTGGAATGCACTGCCTTATCAAACTGACCACGCTTCTCGGAGAGACTTTAGTGAACTCTTCCTCGCTCTCTCGCGAGGGTGAAATTAGGGGACTATTTTCTAATTCTTCACTACTCTTGTAGATCTTTCTGCTCCGCGTAGTCCCAAACATTAATGTATTCACATGACCCTTTTTTCACACAATAGCATCTTAATCCAAGTATTCAAAGATTTAATATACTTACCTCGCGGTCCTTTGAGAAAGCGTCATTCTGCCTCATTGTAGCTCACAGTCGTGTCTACCACAAACTCAATGATAAATCCCCCTATTATCCAGTCAAGCCAATGGTCCACAGCTAACATGATCTGCTCTTCTAATGCTTCTAGTCTGTGCACTAATTCCGGAGTCCACACTATTGGTTTGTCGAGCCTACACCTTCCCTGGTTGTTAGCTAACTTCGCGATCCACTCATATAGCTCAGAAGGAAAGGATGCAAAGAAAATCTTGTGGATTTCTGTATACACGTAGCACTCTAACCACTTTTCTTTAGATACTTGTGGAGTTTTGTTTTCCTATGTCGCAAACTCGTGAATCTTCTTGTCCAACCACTCTTCAATTTCGTTCTTTGTTGGGTTCCAGTGGCATGACATCAGACTTCCCTTGTGCATATCTCGGTCCTAGAAACGAAACCATTTGTTGGCTTAGTGGGGCCTAACCCAGGTTCAGAAGTGATTTAGCCAAGCAAATCTTGGTACTACTGGCCCTTCCAGCAACAGTCTGCAGAGCGTAGACTAAGGTCTCACCCGAGGTAGTATGGGAGGGTGCTAGAACCAGGTTTTCAAACCCTGGGGATGTCTGATAGAAGGTGATTGGTACGTGGTCCATCCTTTGTACTTACTATGCTACACGCATCAACGAGCAGCCCGTGCCCTGCGATACTGCCTTCGCACAATTCTAGCCGCAGTGCGACTCGTGTTATTCACCCAAGTCTTCCTTAATTAGGCTCAGTTAGCTGATTACTTAGATTATTTTCATATATAAGCATTCATACAAGTATTTATCAATTGTGTGTAGTAAGTAAACAGAGTAAAATTAATGCATAACATCAAAATACGGATTCAAGAACAGATGCATAGAGTTAACTTCTCTTTATTAACTTTCAATCCTAAGTATAGACCTGACTTCGCCCTGCACACTCAACTGGAGGAATCCGCGCACTCAGTTGCAGACTCTACTAGGCCTCTGCGCACTCAACTGCAAAGCCTCTTCCTACTACCATAACCCAAGACACTTAGACTTCTCTTCTAACCCCGAACCATGCCCTCTCTATTCTATCTATTCGTACTCCCTTTTTTCACTTAGAGCCTCACTCTATTTATACAATCCCATGGTCTGTGGACCATAGGTAGGCCAACACATCTCTACATTAAATTACAATATTTTAGGGTGGAAAGCCCTATGACTCATCTTAGACTTCACGCTCTGTGCCTACAATTCACAGATTCTTACAATATAATTGACCAAAACTTGGGCTTTGAGCCCCAAAAACATGCTGCATGGGATCCCATGCCCAACAAGGAGCTACTCCGAAAGTTGTAGAGGTAATAGCTGAAGTCCCCAAGTCACCACAGACACCTATACCAAAGCTTACCCTGACCAAGGAGAGTGCGAAAGATAAGAAGGGAAATCAGGCTATGACACCCATGTGTGCGTCACATAGAAGGAACCCACAAAAGGACAAGCCCACCACACAAGAAAAGGGAAAAAATATTAACTTGGAGCCAAAGGAGGAAGAGATTGAGGACATCATGATGGATGATGAGGATTTGGGGGTGGAACTGGGTGCTTCTGACCCTATTACTAAGTTTCCCGAATACGTCCCTCCGTAAAAGGGTAAGACCAAGGTGCTGAAGGATATTGATGAAAGCAAGGTTTCCTTAGACATACCTCTACTTTCGGATCAGCTTGTCTTTGAAGGACTGCGTGTGGGGTGGGTTTCGTTGTTGAAATTGGAAGACTAGGACATAGCTGACACTGAGAAGTTCCATCACTTGGCGATAGAACAACTAATGCACCACGTTGTTCATACAACCACTGGGATGACTGTGTTGGAACCAAAAAAGTGGCTAAGGGGTGTAGACAAAGTAGGTCTACTCAAACTTCTATGGGTTCTGCACTACAGTCACACACCCATTACAATATTGGTAATCAAGTAGCTACTATGCTTGGTGCATGATGGGTGTCTGTGGCTGGAGGAGCCAATACCCATCACTGATAGGTTGATCCATAGGATCACGTAGCTTCCATATACCAGGGAAAATCCAGTCATGATGTTTGGCGGAAAAGGTGGTGAGCATGCCCTCGTGGAGGCCATGAAGGAGAAATTCAAGCTCATGAAGAAACCATGAGGCTATTCCATCTCGAGTATCTGTGATCCTGCGGTCAAGGTGGCCACGTAGATTTTGGCAGGAAAAGTTATGTGGAAGTGTCACACAGATGAAGTGTTGGCACCCGTCGTCGCTCTAGCAGCCCAATGTGCAGAAGGAGTCTAGTTTAATTTGGTGCGCTATCTTTGTGGTGAGTTCCTCATGAATTTCCGTGAGGCACAAGAGCTCAAAGAGACCTTCCACTATGCATGGCTCATGCTATCTATTGTGTTGGTAGCCTGGGAGCTGCCTGAAGATAGTCGATTTCCCTTGGTCACACCAGACCTACCAAAAGCAACGAAGTATGCTTCGCTGCAGGTGACCAAGGATTCTCAACACATCAAGTATAGCAAGATCTTTTGGATCTTGATGGAAATGAATATACGCATGGCTATCAACCGAAAGCCATGATTGTCACCTACTATGTTTTCCAAACTATAGGAGTATGTGGATTTCAAGGCAGACTTTCAACATGTATCTATCAGGGCATGGAAGGACCCTAAGCAGAAGTGGCATGACTTGCCTTACTTGGAAACTTACGATGTGGTCAATGCATTTCTTGATTGCTGGTCAGTAGAGTGGTGGACTGCCTCAGAGTCGGTGGTGGGATTGAGCAAGTCTACCACGCAGCGAAAAAAGGAGGAGGCCAAGCTCAAGATGGCATAGCTGGATGAGAAGAGGAAGGAGGAGGCCAATGCCAAGGCCCAAACAGAGTGCGATGTCGCACAACAGGCGAAAGAGTAGACAGACGGAGCAGAGCACAAATCTGACAAAGGTGAGAGGTCGCTCTCACCCGAAACAGAGGAAGAAACAAACAAGCAGACATAACAACACGGAGCGGACCCGCAGACAGGGTGATTCTGTATCAAGCATCCAAGAGAATAGGAAAAAGATGGGCCGCGGAAGAAATCCAAGGCCAGTAACACGTCGTTGGACCCAACCACCCTAATAGAGGGAGATTTGAATGGCATTGGAGATACGATGCGAGATGTCACCGCAGAGGTACTACAGCAGTTCGAGCAGCAGTAGCTGCAAGTATTGGGGTCCATTCAGACGGGTCTACATGAGCTGCAAACCCCTTGTTACACAATAATTTGTCACCATCCCTGTTACTCCTCTTGTCGTACCTTAGAGGACTCATTCCGGGAGTTATAAGAAGTGACAAGGGCTAAAAACACTTGCATTATGTTCCCCTGAGTATGAACTCCATGTTCCCTGAAGACACCTTCTGCAGATCATCCCTAAAAAATGCTGTTTTTCCATTGGCGCAAGTCCACAGTATCCTACCCGCGCCAATGATGGAGATCCTCAAAAGGGGGCGCGACCATTGGCGCTCTATCTTAGAGCAACAGTCGCGCCAACCAAATTTAGTCGTGCTTTTTGCCTTAATGCACGTCCGACTGTTGTTTCCTTCATTACATGGAGCTTTTCTGAGGATAGAAAATCAGTTTTTTGTCGAGCTTTATCCATCTTTATGGCTTTTGCTAATTCCACAAAAGGTGTCCTGGTTCATCGCATCCTCCTCCCTTCTCCATCTATATAAGCTTGTCATTATGCATTGGACAAGCTAGTGCTAGAGAGAGTGTTGGTGTTAGTGTTATGCTAGTGATTTGGTAATTGAGTTATAGTAGTGATGATTATTGGTCATGGAGAGAATGCTAATGAGTGCTAGAGAGGTTATGCTGCCGGAGAGGAGATGCATGTCAAGACACATATAGTTACTCACCCAGCCAGGAGAAGGGTCGACGTCAGAACAATGGTTGTAACTTTTCCTGTTTATTAATTGATGAGCGACTGCTATTATAGTTCCAATCTCATTATCTATCATGGTGATATGTTGATTTATTTCCTTTCTGACTGAAATATAGTTGTGCCTTGGTAGTTTTTATGTTGGTATCTGTCTCTTCCTTTGCATGTGCAAGTATTCGTCATGATCTGTTGGAGCAAGGGAGCGAGGATATCAACTCTGCTTCAATCATAGCGTTGGAATCCAGGTTAGTCTTCTTGATTCACCTTTGATGCATAACTAGGAACTTGCGTAGCAGCGTGGTTTGTTTGTGGCTAGTTCTGTGATAGGCTATTGGGATTGCCTCTGTCCGCAGAGGGGATTTACCTTACCAACAAATTGGCGATTCCGCTGGGGAGTAACTCTTTGATTTCTGTCTTGCATGTTAATTTTCTTCTACTTGCTTGAGTGCATGAGCTTCCTGAGTCAGTTTTGAGTTGATTCTTTACTGTTTGACCCATCTGAGCACTGTCAACCCGACCTGAGGTCGTATCATTTATCTTTTTAGTTGGCAAGCTTAATTGGCGCGGTTATTTCTCTGACAGTCGCGCTAGTTGGCGCACGTTGCTCAAAAGCAACTCGCGCCAATTCTGTGGTAGCGCAAGTTGCAGGCTGACAGTCGCGCCAGCTCTGTAAATTTTGCCTGTGTGTGGGTGGAAAGCTCATTCAGTCTCTTTATATATCTCTTTCAGCCTCTGGAACTGTGTTGAACCTCTGCTTGACTGGTTTTAACCTGTATCCCTCAGCTGTTTGCTTATTTCCAGTGACTTTGCATGTCTAGCCTTCTGTGGGAAGTTTCGGTCTCTTGATCATCCAGTCAGCTTGTTGATTGTTCTACACCTATCCAGTGCTTTGTTAAAGCTTGATCTTTTATACTCTGAATACTTCACTTCTAGCCTCTTTGAAGTTCACTAGTTTTGTGTTTTTCCTTGCTCGCATGGTTCATTTTGTGTTTTAGAATTGGTTCTATTTCATTGACTGAACTTGGATTGTGCATATCTCTCAGAATTTGTTTACATGCATCATGCCATCTTAAAGGAAAGAAAAACAAAAAATCTCTTGCATTATAGTAGTTAGCATTTATTGTTATTTGTTGCTATTGAAAAGAAAAAAGACAAAATTTCGTTTCTTGTTATTAGCTGCATTAGGATCTTTGTTCTTTGTTGAAGTGATCATTTCGTTTGTGAAAAAGATCTCAACCCTCCTGTAGATAGAATTCATCGAATCAAATGATTTAATTTCGGCATATAGTTTGCATGTAAGAAGTTTTCGAGATATCACATACGGTAGGACCAAAAAACTGAAACATAATCAAAGATAAACTTTAAAATGAACTCAATGAACATAACAACGCATTGGAACATAACGCAAACACTCTAGAGGTCTAGGTTAGAGACATGTTCCGGCGTCGTTAAACCTGGTAGTTTATCGTCGAGTGGTTGGGTGATTCCTCCACGGTGAAACGGTAGCTGCCAATACGGACTGTGCTCCCACGTACCGTCGAGTATATATTGGGAGACCCCTATAGGAATAAAGCCTTTATCCATAGGAAGTTGTGTCAGCCGCCCTACAATTCGCAATGCAGTGAACACAGCATTCACGAAGATCGACCACCCGTACCCTAAAAAGTATTCTGTGGTTTTGCGAAAAGTTTGGCACACCCTCTACCTAGAATTCCAGAGCAGTCACTTTTGATCCTTTTCGGACTCCTTAAACGAAAAGGTGCCTGTGAGCGTCTTGTCACTTCGTGCTCATTAAATATTCGAAGGAGACTAGAGTCATCTTTTCGTCCTTTTCTCGACTCTTAAAAAGTGAAAAGGTCAAGTTCAAAGTTCAGTGTCTTAAAATTTATTGGCCACGATAACATCTACCCAATTAGATTTTGTTTGCGTTAGCTTGAGTAGGATTATTGCTCGTTCAATGGCAGCCTTCCCGGCACCCACCGGCCAAGGTGTTCCTCCTGATGGGAACCCTCGTCCATTTCCTTCTGTTGGAAATGTCGGTGTTCAGTATATCGCAACTTTGTCTTTGCCTGGGTTGACCATTGGTTTACCCGTATGGTTGTTTTCAAACTCGGTGGTCTCGAGCGTGATAACTTCTCCTCCGAATGAACCCACCTCCCAAGTAATACCCACTTCAAATGTTACTTCCAAGGTCAATGTCGTCCAAACCACCACGGCAAATAAAGCCTCGAAAGCAAAAAAGAAAGGAAAACCGAAGAATAAGCCAGATCAACCCAAGCAGGAAGCCCCTAACCCTCCGCTCGAGGATGGTGCCAAACGCAAACCCAAATATCCTTGTTTTATCTGTGATGAGGATCACTATACAAAGGACTGCCCCAGGCGGTCTGAAGTTAGTCGTTTGTTGAAAGGCACTCCCGGGACTCCTGCGGTCCTTAAAGAACCCTTTCCCTCACAGCAAACTCAAAAAACTCAAATGGTGGCTGACCCATCTCAGCCTCCCTCTTCCTTTGGTTCTCAAGTGTTTATGGCTGGAACGATACCCATCAATATTAGTACTCGAACAAAAGATTACCTGCCATCTACCAGGAAGGAGCCTAAGATACCCTCTAGTGCTCCTCCGTTCAGTTCGGGTCCACAACCACCTCCTCCACCCGAACAACGTCTTGCTGATTCCAAGGTGGACCCTTCCCCTTCTTCGCCTACTGCTGCGTCCTCATCTTCTACTTCGCCTGGTGAACCTCTGGATTCAAGTAACCAGGTGGCTAAGAAGAAAAAGAAGAAGAAGACCAAGAAGAAGAAGACTCCTAAACCAGAGGTTAAAGGTATAACCCAAGTCGAGCCACCTTGTGCTCCTCCGCGGAAGGTCAAATTTCCTTGTAAGTTGTGCAAGGAAGACCACCTTCTCTGTGATTGTCCTGGCATTCCCAGGGTTTTAGAAGTATGGTCTCATGATCCGGACCGTCCTGCATCGTCCTCTGTCGATCATGGCGATGTTACCTTATCACCTGGAAACGGTAAGGGAAAAGAGAAGATTCGAATCCCTTGTAAACTTTGTGAAGGCAATCATCCCCTTCACCTTTGTCCATTCATGGATAGAGCCACTATTGTATTGGAAAGTCTTACAGCTCCCTCACCTCAACTTCCCGTTGGTTATCAACGTCTCTCTGCAGCCACAGATCGTTGCCCTGCTGATAAAGAAATCAACCAAGATTCCTCTCTTGTCCAGCCTCCTCTTCCTGAATCTGTTTCTGTCAAGCCTGTTCCAGACCAACCATTGGTCGGAAAGAGTGTCGACTTGAGTTCACCACCCGCCGACCACTCTATTTCGGAAGAGCATCATTCTCCTGTTCTTCTCGTCTCCTCAGATTCTCCTACATCTGGAAATACCCCTACACTTGAGAGTCCTACTGCGCTCTCTCTCGAGCAAGGGGGCAATCATACGATTCCCCCACCAAGTAGTTCAGTCGCTTCCTTCGACTGGAGACGTTTGACTACCTTCCGCCTCCCATATCATGTGCCTTTTTGGGTCACGGTACATGCCTATGACAAGGCAATACCGGGCACTGTTTTGGATGAGGGTGCATCTGTTAGTCTTATGTCTGCTACTACTTGGCAAGCTTTGGGTTCCCCACAACTTGTGCCTGTAGCATTGAATCTGACTGCTTTTGACGGAGGAACTAGCCAACCATTAGGGATCCTTCCAAAGTTCCCTATTACTTTGGGAGGCAAGACCGTCTATATAGACGTATCGGTTACCCAAGGTGCTTTAGATTTCAATCTTCTCCTTGGTCGTGACTATGTTTATGCCATGGGGGCCCTTATTTCTTCACTTTTCCGTGTGGTTTGCTTTCCACACAATGGACGAATTGTGACTATCGATCAATTATCGTTCGTTAGTCCATGGGTCCCCCCTGCGCAGTCGTCATCCCCTCCTGGTGTTTATCCACCAGTTGCATCTGCCTCACCACAGGTCAACTACGTGGCCACCTATCCCGTGCCTGTATCCAGCGATGCCACCGTCGTGCATAGTGTCCTGGGGGCATTGGGTCTTGACTTCTGAGATGTTGTCCTTCCACCGGGAGTGGCACTCTTGGAAGCCCCGACTTCCGGTTCATTATGATGAAGTTCGGGCGGAGCACAGTTCGTTTTCCTGTGTCAAGCTCCTTAAAAAATGAAATTAGGTGGTGGAGCATAGTTCGTTTTCCCATGTCAAGCTCCTTAAAAAATGAAACTAGGTCTATCCGAGCATAGTTCCTGATCTTGTGTCAAGCTCATTAAAAAATGAAACAAGGGTTATGAGGATAGTTCTTTTACTGTGTCAACCTCATTAAAAAATGAAACAACTCCCTTTCCAAATCGAGTCTTTTGATTAAGATCTTGTAAAATACAAGTCGAGTCTTTAACAGATCTCGAGAGTGAACCTTCATTCCATCCACTCCATGAATGCCATGAAGCTTGGGGGGCATGTACCTCGATTTTGCATTATCATGCTAGGGGCATGCAACAAATTTTTTTTAACAAGCATAGTTTTTCGTTTCAAGCTTGTGTAAACATGAAACCGAACCCAAGCATAGTTTTTCGTTTCAAGCTTGTGTAAACATGAAACCGAACCCAAGCATAGTTTTTCGTTTCAAGCTTGTGTAAACATGAAACCGAACCCAAGCATAGTTTTTCGTTTCAAGCTTGTGTAAACATGAAACCGAACCCAAGCATAGTTTTTCGTTTCAAGCTTGTGTAAACATGAAACCGAACCCAAGCATAGTTTTTCGTTTCAAGCTTGTGTAAACATGAAACCGAACCCAAGCATAGTTTTTCGTTTCAAGCTTGTGTAAACATGAAACCGAATCCAAGCAAAGTTCTCTATGGTTCAAGCTTGTGTAAAAATGAACCCATACCCCATTTACATCCCGTGATTGCCTTTTATCCGCTAAAATTCTGCTAGATGAGCCCTGGTTGTTTCATTCCATCGCTACCATCTTTTTGGCCGATCATATGCTTTCACTTGGTTGTTTCTCCTTTCCTGAGGAACCGCAGCGATGAGTGGTCTTGTTAGCCAGCCTCTTAACCTTTATGTGTTTCAAGTAAAGTTCCACCATTACCGGAACCAGTTGCTATCCCTTATACCACTCATTCCTTCAGGACGAGTCGCCTTTACGCTCTTTTCTGACTCGTAAAATATGAAAAGATTGCCGAGTATTTTTCCCTTTTTGACTCGTTAAAGAAAATAAAAATGGAGGTCCGCTTTCAGCTCTTTTCTGACCATTTAAAGAGGAAAAGATTGCCGAGTCCCTCCTCTTGACTCGTTAAATGGTGATAAGGGGTGGTCGTTTTAAGTTCTTTTTGTCGACCGTTAAAACATAAAAAGATTACCGGGTTTTTGTCGTTTCAAACTCGTTAGTGGTTACGAAACGACGTGGTTTTGACCACTTTTTTACTTTTTCAGGTCGAAGTCACTAATCATGAAAAGTACTCCTCGATCGTAATGATCGGGCGGTTCTTTCGGGTATTATTTTATACTTTTTCGGGCCCGAGAGACACAACTGTACGAAAAAGGACATCCCTGGAGTTTCCTTTTCTGCTGTCTTTTCAAACTCTCTAAACAAGAAAAGACGCCGAGTTCTTCCTTTGTCAGACTCGTTAAAACTTAATGACATCGGATTTTGTCACAACACAAGCATATGCTATCCCCATCAAGCTTGTTAAAAATAACTGGGGTACTTGCCAGAAATGGTGGGGGAAAATAAAGTTTTGAACCATAATTGTTACCGTAACGGCAGTATGTCACTCTTGAACATGGCACTTTTTGCTTTCGTGTCCAGGGTGGGGATATTTCATCTCATATCTTTCACTTGCTTCCATGGATTTGGGTACCCTATTTTACCTCTCATTCACTCATTGCCTCGTCATAATGACCTTTGATACATTGATGTCAAATACTGCCAATTCCGTTAATGTGCCGCCGATATGTTCAAGAGAAGTTGACCTCTGCAAATAAACAACCTCCCTCTGATAGTTCGCACGATCTTGATTCACGACATTATCTCTCTGTCTCGTGTCGATGATGTGGGAAACATTATGGCCCACCTTCGATCAAGGTCACTCCCTGTCGACTTCAGCTCATTATCCAGGAAGTTGACCTAGAGACTCCCTTCCGGTGCCTTGGAGCCTGCATGCCTCAATGGCAGGTTCTTCGTGTTCGACGTGAGGTTTTCATCATTGGCCTCCGATCGAATGATTCTACGGGTGTTCGACTTCAGCTCATTAATTCACACGCCGTAGATTGTACCTATAGTACCTTGAGGGCCATTGTCATTATTGGTGGTACCTCTCGCGTCTGTTAACAGTTTCCATTATTGACTGGTAATCAGGCGATGTTCATGCATGTTCGACTTCAGCTCATATATTCACATGCTTGGACTTGTACTCTTGTTCGGGTCGAGATGGAGCGCAAGACCCTGGATTATGTCTGTTGTAATCCAGGCGTGATTCTTGGTACTTGACTCATTCACTGGATGGCTGCGACCATACCTGAGTCAGTTCATTGATCCTGTTAGTGTCGGTCTTGAGCCCTCCATCAGTGATCAATAACTCTTTGCATATGCATTTATAGGTGTCTCATCAGTGTCAATTTTGCATCCCACTAGGCATGCCATAACACTGAATGGAGGAGCTAGTCTTTGTTCCCTTCTTGGCTTTGCTGGATCAGGTCATACAACAATGTAATTGAGTCATGCTTGTTCTTATTTTGTTTGTCTTGAGATCCCATGGTCTTAGGTCTAGGGTTTTGAGTCAAAATCATTTCAAGGTAATGAGTCATGGTCAGTAAGTGCCCAGCAAGCCGGAAGGAATTTTGTACATATGTTTCATTATCATTTTCTTCAGCTATAGCTCACTTTATGCCTTGGATTTAAAAAACCCTGTTTTTAAGTCCAAGGCCATGAGGAATTTGTAAAAATAAAGAAATTTCCAAAAATTTGTAAAAGTGCCGGCAACAACGCTGGTTCCTTCACTACAGTCCATCAGGTGGTCAACCTGCAAAAAGAACGGAGTCAAACGCATCAAAAGAGCTCATTTCAGGACAAAAAGACTCTAAACAGTGTTAAAAAGAAAAGCAAGTTGAAAACATTAGAAAGTGGGTTCTAAAGTTAATTTTTTTTTTAAAATGACCCTATAAAAGCTAACTTCCCTCTTTAGTCACTCTTATTGTGCAATTGAAAGTGAAAATTTCGTGCTAGAGGCAAAGAAGGCGATTTCGTGGCAATTTTCTGCAAATCCAGCGCTTGGGAAGGTGCGCGACCATTCCACAGGTGTGCGCGACCACCTGGGTGGTGCGCGACCATTCCACGAGCATTTCCCTGTGTAAATTTACACAGGCGCGACCATTCCAGTGGTGTGCGACCATTCCAGGGTGGTGCGCGACCATTTGGTCCGCCTGCACAGAAAACTCACCAAAATTCATCCAAACTCCAAATTTCTCCAAATTTGCTCGGGTTTTTTCCAAGGTATGCCTCCTTTATCAAGTTTATGAGTGTGTCATGGTTTCAAAGGAGATTTATGGTCATGTTTTGTCATGCAAGAAAACAATGAAAAATAGGTTAAATGATGGTTGTTTTGCAAGCATATGCTTTGATAGTTTGTTCGTTTTTCAAGGTGATTTTTCCTTTATTCCCTTCCATTATTTTCCCATGTTAAATCACAAGTGTTAAAATGTCATATTCATTAATCATATTTGCAAATTAACCATACAAACCCTACCCCCAAATCCTATGAAACCCTAACCCCTTCTAAACCATTTCAAACCCTAATTTTTTACCATGTTATATGCTCAAAACCTAAACACTAGTATACACAACAAAGTAAAAAGGAAAACATTGTAAAAAACAAAAAGAAAAGTGATGACAAGGCATGCACACAAGAAATTGTAAAAACAGTGAAAATTACCATTTGCATAGCCTTAAAAAAAATAAAGAAAAATGTCATCTTGCTGTATGATGTCAAAGGTTACAAGCTGTGTAAAATTCATGATAAAATTCATTAAAGGTATCAGCTGCTAGTTATCCAAAAAGAGCAGTCTTGCTGTGGTTAGAGTTTGCAGTAACATGGTATCATCTCCCTTTCCTAGAACTCTGTTTTTCCCTATCTATTCCCTATATTAAAACCCTAATTCAATTGCATTTCCCTTCATGCAAAACTCCTTATGCAAATTGAATGTCCCTCCCTACGATCAAAGCACACAGTGAAACCCTAATTCCCCATGGTAAAAGCATGATGAAGCTGCCACTGTCCTAAATGAATTGCTGTTACGAAAATTAGTTGGCAGTGATTATTAAAAAGGTTTCATTGTCCCCCTAAACCTAATTCCTAATATCCTCTCTTTTCCCTAATTCCCAAATTACCAATTCCCTCTCCCTTCCATTGTAACATAATCACAGCAATCCCCTCTCCCTTCCTCTTGCAATCAAATACCCTAACTCCCTGTTTCCCAAAGCATCAAATGGCCATTCCAAAAGTTATAAAAAACAGAGTATGCTCCTCAAGGACATGCAAAAGCAAAATGAAATGAGCTGCCTGTTACTTGTACATAAGTGATGCTGCCCTATCCCCCTATGCCCATGACATCCTCCCCTCCATCATGAAGATTTTCATTGTCCTTTCCCTTGATGCTTAAAAAACACAGTTTCCCTAAATAAAGTATTGATTTGCAAATGTTGAAAGATGGAATGACATGTTTAGCATTATGTGATTTTTTCCTTCAAAATTCCCTGCTTATATATATTTTTCCCTTTCCTATATGTAAATTCCCTCCCCTAACACGTCCCTCATGATGTTTCCCCTTGAAAACAGCATACTTCACAACATTTTGCAGGCAGGGCAGCGGTCATTTTGACTTGTTTATTCCACCTTGCTCAATAACAACACCATGTCAACTACTGAGACTAATGAGCAAGGTGATGACCGATCATCATCTTCTGAGATTGAGACACAGCGGAGGCCTCGTAGGGGAGGCAAAGGTGGTCACCACAGGAGAGAAGAGCCCACATCATTGACAGAGTTGCAGGCTTGCCCATTGGCAGTGGCTTGTTTTCAGCACATGGATTGTTATCAGTTTTGTGAGAGGCTGTCACACATTCAGCATCACAGAGAGTTGGCCCGGTTGTTTGTCCTACATCTCCATGACAGGCAGGTCACCCTTGCAGGGGTGAATTTTGTGTTTTCTCCAGAGGCTATCACAGAGGCTACCGGGATACCCAATGTGGGTGAGGTGTGGCCGAAGCGCAAGTGGCTGGATCTAGTATACTATGAGCCATATGTCAGGCCTACACATGTGCGTAACTTGACAAGGAACTTTCCTATCAAGTTCCTCCGAGCAGAGTATGTAGATATCATGAGACTCATTATGCACTACTTCACATGCGAGGGGAGATTCTCACGGGTAGGTCCTGGTCATATCCGCATGCTAATGCACTTCACCAGAGTGAGGATGATGAACATCTCAGCATACTTATTTCACGACACTCAGAGGATGGTCTCTATCTTTCAGAGACAGACCCTAGTACAGCAACTTCGGAGCCTATGCCATCATGGTCTTATTCAGCTAGTAGTTTCCTATCAGCTGAGCCAGCAGGGCATTCCTTGGGCAGATTTTATCTCCCGAGAGTTTTTTACACAGCCACATCCAGAGCCAGAGACAGTTCACGAGGAGGGAGGGCCATCACATCAGCCCGAGACCAGCATTCCGAGACACATGGCTTCTTCTCCTAGGGTCACATATCAGAGAGGTCATAGGACCTTATTTGCAGCAGCTCGACGAGTACTTTCTCCACAGCCGGTGGAAGGGGTCTTGTCATCATCTTCAGAGCAGCGAGTGTTATCTCCACACCAGGTGGAAGGGGCCTCGCTTTCTTCATCGGCACAGGCAGTACGAGAGGGCAAGCAGCCCATGGTTGAGGATGAGGCAGTTGGCGAGGCACATGATGATTTCATTGGTCGTGATGCCCGATCTCCTCCTTCAGATTTTTATGAGATTATCAGGCAGAGAGAGGAGGAGAACCTCGTGTTGCAGCAAAAGCTCCAAATGGCTCAATGGACCATCACTTATCTAGAACAGCGCACCAAACAATTAGAAGAAGAAAAAGAACTTGATGAGCTATGGAGGATCCGCAATGATCGAACTTTGAACCGTAGGAGGCCCGGTGACCCATTGCCTACTGATCGGGAGTCCATGCTTATCAGTGTGAATGCACACTTGGAGAGATTGTTGGAGAAGGAAAATCGTGACAAAGAGCTGCTACGCAACATGAAAACACACTATTGGGCAAGATTGCATGTTTGCAAGGCTAAAATGAAAATTCTCCAAAGGAAGCTGTCAGAGGCCCAGAAGAAGAAGAAAAGGACAAACCCACTCCGTATCTTGGCTGAGGCATCCCTCACTCATCATGGTACTGATCAGACTTGATCTAGCATCAAAATCTGAAAATTTTGAGAATTTTGGAGCATTTTGCAAATTTTTGGTAAAATTACAGGTTTTTCCCGTGGAATGGTCTCACCCCGGGTGAGACCATTTTGGAGGACTGCTCGGAATTTTGAAAACTTGGCATTTTTGGAAAGGGCATGCAAAGAGAAAAATTACCAATACTTGGGAGAAGCCTGATTTTGAGATTTGAGCCTCCAAAAGCTCAAAATACATCAAAAAAAATGACTTTCTGCCCACTTCTTGAGTTGCAGAAAGCGATCTTGGGAGAAATGGTTTTTGAGGGGGAAAAACAACTCCAAATTCAGAAATTCTACTTGGGATGGAAAGTAGACAGACCAAGCTTTCCAATGAGCCATATTGCACCTGATTTGGACCAGTGGAACCCACTCAAACGTTGCTGCAAAGGGGCGCGACCATTTGAACAGGGGGCGCGACCATTCGAGCCAGCTTTACCAGAATTGACCTTTTTTGTCAAAAAACTCTGTTTTGACTATGGTTGACCATTTTTACTTGTAGATGATGGATAAATGTAATATTTTCATGGAAATTTGATAGATTTTATCTCTCTTTACCCTTCTAGAAGCTTCCTTGATGTAAAAAGTGAATAATTAATGCATGAATCAGTTAGCTAAGTAATAGAGGCAAGTTGTTGGACTGCCTATTATCTAGTGCTTAATTTAGAATTAGTTCAAACTGCCCCTAGGAAGCTGAGCTCGACCCCTAGAGGTGGGGAAAGGAGTTAGATGGTCTAGATGGTCTATATTATGCTCTCTCCTTCTCATTTTCATGGTTGGACTCTTGTGGGAGAAACATTATTGTGTATTGTACATCTATTTCTGCAATTTAAGGAAAGGAAAGCCAGGGTTTTGCAGATTTCATTGTGGATTCTTGTGGATCATTGTGTTGATGGTGTGTCTTCTAATTGTTACTGTAAGTTTGTTTATGTGTTACATCTCTCTTTCTTTGCTGCTATTTGAACAAGATGAAGTGATAAAGTTTGAATTCATGCATGCCATGCACAGCTTTTAATTCTGTTCAATATCTATGTTTTCCACTGTTTAAAGAGGATTCAAAGTCCTTGTTTGCCCTCTTTAACCTCCTCTCTTTCTTCCCTGATCACTCATCCAAGCCAAAGGCATCAGCACAAGTTCCTACCTTGCCCCAAAGAACCCCCTGCAAAAAACTGAGCCCAATCCCCGCACCCTGAATTGCACTCCCTCCAATTGCCACCAAAAACCCCAAAAATCATTAAATCCAACCCCCCTATCAATTTACTAGCCTAAAATCTTTATTCTTAATTGGTCAACCTAATCATATTGAAAGATCTATCAAATCTGACCCGAGAGAGCCTTCTCATACCTCGTAGGGCTAGCTACGAGGTGAAATGGTTTGATGTAGCCTTGAGAGTTTGTCTATCTCAGCCTAGGTGAATTCCAAGCGCTAACATATTGGCGACCATACTGGGGAAAACCAAATTTGTAAATTGCTCATTGTAGTGTGATTTCTTAAGTCTTAGACGGAGCCTGAAGTTACGCCAGAAGCCTTCGAAAACGCTCTTGTTTTACATCAGCGTTAGTAGATAAACGCTGCTTCAGTCAATCTCCGTGAGCTTTTGAAACCCTCGCTTCATTGACATTTTTGTCCCAGTATCATTATGGACTCTAAGCTTTGGATGATAGGCTAAGAGTTTTCATACGGCTGAGTGGTTTTTCCTTTCCTAGTCTATTTGCAAAAACAAGCTGGCTACTGATCCAAGACCAATTGTCAGATCTAATTCATGCCCAGCTATTTTTGATTATCTTGAAGATTTAGACTTTGATGAAAGTTTTGAGTTATCGCTGTTTAAAGCTAAGTCTGAAAGTGCACTCGATTCTTTAGTCCTTGATCCTAATTTTGCAGCTGCTATTGAATTTGAAAGACATAATGTGGAGGTTGAACATTTCATCTTAAGACATCTTCAGACACAGATACAAGCTACCACTCTTGCTGATTTCCTTGAAAATATCTCTGGACATATCGGATCCACTATCACGGCACACGAGCAAGCTTATCCTCCTTATGTTTCAGTTTCACCTATAATCACATATCCCGAATCCGCAGCTGGTTCTCCGCCTTCTTCTCCTTAGCTCCTCACCAGTCTTGCCATCCCATTTAAAATTTAGATTTGATGCTAAATTTCTTGCCTACCTTGCCTCAGTCGCCAACCTGTGTTGTTCATTATATTTCTCTGCTCAAACTGTGATTTTGCCCAGGCAGCCCAGAAAAACCCCATTATTTTATTAAAAACCCCTTTTATCAGTTTACTAGCCTAATATCTGTGTTACCTTTGTTTGGTCAACTCATCCCATTGAAAGATCTACCGAGTTTGACCGGAGAGAGCCTTCTCATACCCCGTAGGGCTAGCTACGAGGTGAAATGGTTTGATGTTGCCTTGAAGGTTTACCTTCATCAGCCTAGGGTGAAATCTCAAGCGCTAACAGATCCTAACCAGATGGCTGCGTGCATACTATGGATCCAGATTATTTATGTACTCTCTTATGGATGGCTGCGACCATGCCATGTACATCATGTAATTGAACTATCAGTCATGTCTCTTAATACAGCTCCTCGGCGGCAGTAACTATATGTGCTCTTGTGTGCTCTTATGTGCGTTCTGGTAAAGCATTTCACCCCTCTCCACCTCTCGGACTTCATGCTTTAGGGGGCATCTGTTACACAGTAATTTGTCACCATCCCTGTTACTCCTCTTTTCGTACCTTAGAGGACTCATTCCGGGAGTTATAAGAAGTGACAAGGGCTAAAAACACTTGCATTATGTTCCCCTGAGTATGAACTCCATGTTCCCTGAAGACACCTTCTGCAAATCATCCCTAAAAAATGCTCTTTTTCCATTGGCGCAAGTCCACAGTATCCTACCCGCGCCAATGATGGAGATCCTCAAAAGGGGGCGCGACCATTGGCGCTCTATCTTAGAGCAACAGTCGCACCAACCAAATTTAGTCGTGCTTTTTGCCTTAATGCACGTCCGACTGTTGTTTCCTTCATTACATGGAGCTTTTCTGAGGATAGAAAATCAGTTTTTTGTCGAGCTTTATCCATCTTTATGGCTTTCGCTAATTCCACAAAAGGTGTCCCGGTTCATCGCATCCTCCTCCCTTCTCCATCTATATAAGCTTGTCATTATGCATTGGACAAGCTAGTGCTAGAGAGAGTGTTGGTGTTAGTGTTATGCTAGTGATTTGGTAATTGAGTTATAGTAGTGATGATTATTGGTCATGGAGAGTGTTAGTGTCGGTCTTGAGCCCTCCATTGGTGATCAAAAGCTCTTTGCATTTTGCATAAGTAGGTGTCTCATCAGTGTCAGTCTTACATCCCATTAGGCATGCCATAACACTGATGGAGGAGCTGGTCTTTTGTTCCCTTCTTGGTTTTGCTGGAGCAGGTCATGTCATTTAATGAGCTTGTGTTATACTTGTTTATTTTGGTCTTGAGATCCCAAGTCTTAGGTCTAGGGTTTTAAGTCAAAAATCACCACAAGGTCATGAGTCAAAGGTTCATGTGCCCAGCAAACCAGAAGGAAGCATGTACATATGTTTCATTAATATTTTTCATCAGTTGCAGCTCATTTATACCTTGGTTTTAAAAACTCTGTTTTTTAAACCCAAGGTCATGTGAAATTTGCAAAAAATAAAGAAAATTTTCAAAATTCTCCAAAATGCCGGCAATAACCCTGGTCTCCTCACTAGCATCCCTCAGATGGCTAACTTGCAAAAAGAACAGAGTTAAAACATTCAAAAGGCAAAAATCAGGACAAAATGAACTCAAAAACAGTGTTAAAATGAATGCCAAAGCAAAAACATTACAAAGTGGGTTTGGTGAGTTAATTTTTTCAAATTTGGGCATATAAAGGCCAAATTTCCCTCTAAGGAGCCTCATTATGCATTTGAGAGCAAGCAAACACACTTGAGAGGTCGAAGAAGGCGATTTGCAGCAAAATTGGGTATTTGCCTGGTTCGCGACCACTCAACAGGGGCGCGACCACTCAGCACGGGGGCACGACCACTCAGGCCGATTTGCCCAAGAACCTCCAAAATCGACCCAAACTCTCTCTCATTCACTCAATCGGTCGAGGTAGGGTCTCTTTATACATTTGAAAGCTAGAGATATGAATTCATGGGCTTGATATGTATGTTATCACAGAAAAAAATGCATGGAGAAAGGATAGGAATGATTGTTTGTGTTGTAGGCATTATGCTAGGGTTATGTTTGTTTTTCAAGGTTTATAATTCCTTTTTCCCTCCTTGGTTTCCCATTTTGGTTCACAAATGTCAGTGTGTCTCTCTCTTTTATCTCATTTGAAAACTATACTAAAAATCCCATCCCAAAGTTCCTAAGACCCTAATGCCTATCTTTCCTTCCCAAACCCTAATGCCTATATACCCTACTCAAACCCTAAAGCATTATCACACAACAGTTAATAAAACAAAAGATATATAAAAACACAGCAAAGATAAAAGGAAATGTTATGAAAAAGAAAAGAGTATATATATATGGCAAATGCATGTGCATGTTCACCACAAAAACAGAGTCAAGTATTACCATGCCATAGCCTAGCCACTACAAGAGCAAAAAGACATATTGTTGTGTAAAAATCTGAGGCAAGGATGTTGTGTAAACATTCATGCCAAAATCAACAATATACAGCTGTACATGATGCTCAAAATGGACAGTTTGCTGTGATAGGGTTTGCACAGGAACAATTGTTGCATCTCCCCAATTTTAAACTCTATTTTCCCTACTTTTCCCTTCATTAAAATCCCAGTTCAATTGCTCTATTCCTTCCCTAAAAATCCCAGTGCAATTGAAATCCCTCTTCCCTTTTGTCAACATGTAACTAAAGCCGTTTTTTTTTTCCTCGTGACAAATACAAACTAATGCTTTGTTTCCCCTTAGCATCAAAAGCACATAAACTTGAAAAAACAGAGTATGCTTATAAAGTACAGTCAAAGACAAATTAAAGGAGCATCCTGTTGATGCTAAAGATTGATGCTACCCCTATGATCATGCTGTCCTTTACCCCATGTTAAAAAAAAATATATTGTCCTTTCCCTTGGTGATCATTACACATATTTTCCCTAATAAAGTATTTATTTTCAAATGATTTCCAAATGATAAGAGATGAGGAACATGTTTGATATTTTGTGAATCAGTCCTTTAAATTCCCTGTTTTTATATATTTCCCTTTCCTTATTAAAAGTCCCCACCCCTAACATTTCCTTCATGATTTTTTCCCCTTGAAAACAACATACTTCTCAGCATTTTGCAGGTAGGGCAGCAATCAGTTGTGTTCTTTTTCTCCACCTTGCTCAATAACATCATGTCAACCACTGAAACTAATGAGCAAGGTGATGACCGGTCTTCTTCTTCGGAGTCTGAGGTACAGAGGCCTCGGAAGGGTGGCAAAGGTGGTCATCATAAGAGAGAAGAGCCCACTTCTCTAACAGAGTTACAGGCTTGCCCTTTGGCAGTGACTTTCTTCCGGTACATGTCATGTCTGGAGTTTTGTGAGAGACTGGCCCAGATTCAGCACCACAGGGAGTTGGCCCGATTATTTGTTTTGCACCTTCATGACGGGCAGGTCACTCTTGCAGGGGTGAATTTTGTGTTCTCTCCTGAGATGATTTCAGAGGCTACCGGGATACCCAATGTGGGTGAGGTGTGGTCAAAGCGCAAGATGCTGGACTATGTATATTTCGAGCCATATGTCAGGCCAGCATTCATGAGTCATTTGTCGGGGATCTTTCCTTTCAGGTTCCTCCGGGCGGAGTATGCTTCTATTATGCGGCTTATCATGCACTACTTCACATGCGAGGGGAGATTTTCTCGGGTCTTCTCTTATCACATTCACTTGCTGATGCACTTCACCCGGGTGAGGATGATGAACATCCCGGTTTTCTTTTTCCATGATATTCAGAGGATGGTGTCAGTGTTCCAGAGGCAGTCTCCAGCTCAGCAGTATCGGAGTTTGTGCCATCACGGTCTTATCCAGCTTATTGTTGCCCATCAGTTGACTCAGCAGGGCATTGCATGGGCAGACTTCATTTCTCGGGATTTCTTTACACAACCACAGCCAGAGCCAGAGACAATTTATGAGGAGGGAGGTCCATCACACCAGCCCGAGATTATTGTTCCGAGACATGTGGCTTCTTCACCTCGGGTCACCTATCAGAGAGGTCCTAGGACCTTATTTGCAGCAGCTCAACGAGTATTTTCTCCACAGCAGGTGGAAGGGGTCTCGTCATCTTCTTCAGATCAGCGAGTGTTATCTCCACACCAGGTGGAAGGGGCCTCGCATTCTTCATCAGCAGAGGCAGTACGGGAGGGCAAGCAGCCCATGATTGAGGATGAGAGAGCTGGTGATACACATGATGATTTCATTGGTCGTGATGCTCGCTCTCCTTCTTCAGATTTTTATGAGATTATCAGGCAGAGAGAGGAGGAGAACCTCGTGTTGCAGAAAAAGCTCCAAATGGCTCAATGGACCATCACTTATCTAGAACAGCGCACCAAACAATTAGAAGAGGAAAAAGAGTTGGATGAACTATGGAGAATTCGTAGCAACCGAGACTTGAACTGTAGGAGGCCGGGTGACTTGTGGCCTAGGGACCGGGAATCAAGGCTCATCAGTTCAAATGTACACTTGCAGAAGCTGTTGGAGAGAGCCAACCGAGACAAAAGGTTTCTCAGACACATGAAGGATCATTATGGGGCAAGAATGCATGTTTGCAAAGCAAGGATGAAGATCCTTCAACGGCGGTTGAACGAGGCTCTTTCGAGGAAGAAGAAGGCCAACCCACTCCGTATCTTGGCTGAGGCATCACTCACTCACCATGATACTCATTAGTATCCTCCCAGCAGCAAACACAAGAAATTTTGAGGATTTTGAGGCATTTTTGGTATTTTTTGGCATTTTACAGGTTTTGGTCATTTGAGTGGTCTCACCCCCCGCGCGACCACTCATGGGGACAGCTCAGATTGAGGAAAACTCTACATATTTGGATTTTTCATGACAAAATACACTTAGATATGGATGGGTTTCAAATTTTAAGGAGATTTGGGCCTCCAAAAGCTCAAAATACATGCAAATTTTGACTTTCTGCCCCTTTTTTGAGTTGCAGAACACTGCCTTGGGAGAAATGATTTTTTAGGGGTCAAATCAACTCCACATTCAGAAATACCACTTGGGTTGGAAATTAGACTCCCAGACCTTTCCAACGAGCTATCGTGCACCTGATTTGGACACCGGGAAGATCTTCAGCCAGAGCTGCAAAGGGGTGCGACCACTCAGGATTAGGGGCGCGACCACTCAGGGAAAATTGCCAGATTTGACCATTTCGGCCAGCAAAACACTGTTTTTACTCTTGGATGACTTTTGGGCATGTAAATAAGAAAATTTGGTGTAATTTTCATGGCACATGGATGCATTTACTCTCCTTTGACACTTCTAGAACTTTCTTTGATGTAAATAGTGAAAATTTAATGCATGGATTAGTTTCCTAAGTTTTAGAGGCAAGTTGTTTTGACTGCCTATTATCTAGTTCTTAGTTTAGAATTAGTTCAAACTGCTCCTAGGAAGCTGAGCTCGACCCCTAGAGGTGGGGAAAGGAGTTAGATCAGATATATGATATCTTCTCATCCTCATTTTGATGGTTGGACTCTTGAGGGAGAAGCTCCTATTGTATATTTTACTTGTATCTCTGCAATTTGAGGAAAGGGAAGACCAGGGTTTTGCAGACATCATTGGGATTCTTGTGGAGTATTATGTTGATGGTGTGTTCTCTTATTGTAATTGTAAGTGTGTTTATGTGTTCCATCTCTTTCTTTACTGCAGCTTATTAAACAAATGAAGTGATAAAGTTTGAATTCATGCTTGCCATGCTCAGCTTTCAAATTTGTTTAATGTTTATGTTTTCCACTGTCTAGAGAGGATTCAAAGTCATTGTTTGCCCTCTTTAGCTTCTCTTTTTTCTTCTTTGATCATCCATCTCAGCTAAAGGCATCAGCACAAACTCCTACCTTGCCCCAAAGACCCACCTGCAAAAACTGAGCTCAATCCCCGCACCCTGAATCGCACTCCCTCCAATTGCCACCAAAAACACCAAAAACTTTAAATCAACCTTCTTAATCAGTTTACTAGCCTAATATCAGTGTCACTGTATTGGTCATCTCTGTCCATTGAATATTTTACTGAGATTGACCGGAGAGAGCCTTCTCATACCCCGTAGGGCTAGCTACGAGGTGAAATGGTTTGATGTTGCCTTGAAGGTTTACCTTCCTCAGCCTAGGGTGAAATCTCAAGCGCTAACATAGTGGCAACCATATTGGGGAAGAACAATTGATCGTTTGCTCATTGATGTGTTATTTCATAAGTCTTAGACGGAGCCTGAAGTTACGCCAGGTAGCCTTCGAAAACGCTCTTGTTTTACATCAGTGTTAGTAGATAAACACTGCTTCAGTCAATCTCCGTGAGCTTGTGAACGTAGCGCTTCATTGACACTTTACCCCAGCACATATATCAAGTTCAGATCTGATTGTTGATGGTGGACAACGATCAGACACTTGACAGGCTGAAATCATTCACTTGGCGACTCTAAATCAGTTTTGAAGATCAGATCCAAAGACTCCACTGGAGGATGATCCCGACCAGCAGAAACATGAAAGGAGAATATGGCAAAATCAGGTATTCAAGTTGGAATTTCATCCAAGACATTTTGTTCTTTGTCATAAATTATTTCTTCTCTTTTCCCACGAATGTCAAGAATGCTTTGCAAAGTATATTGTATTTGAGAAGAGATCCTCGGCCTCCAGTTGATTCTTTCCCTTTGAAGATTGTGAATACCAAAGATTTGCATGCCTTTGAGCTTGATCAAGATCCTTTTTCCGAATTTTGTGATGATCATATTCAAATTGATGAATCTCAAAAGACCAAGTCTGATTCTATACCTGCTGTACATACCCCTATACCTTGTAAAATTCCAGATCGGTATAAACCTCTTGTTTTACCATCTTTTCTTCATGCTTTCCCCAAAAACTATGATCTATACTTGCCGATGTTTGATGGTGAATGTAAGAATGTCAACGCTGAGCAACATGTCCAGAATTTTGAGAATTTTCTAGATCTTTTTGAAGTTGATGATGAAGATGTTAGTATAAGGCTTTTTGCTCTTTCTTTGCAAGCCAAAGTGAAGAGTTGGTTCAAAGCCCTGCCGGATGCAAGCATTTCAGATTTCCAGCAGTTTGTCAAAGTTTTTCTCGACAGGTGGATGATTGGGCAGAACCTTTTCTTGATTGTAGAAGAGTATAACCATCTGAAAAGATTGCCAGGGGAGACAGTACAACAGTTTTCAGCCAGATTTAACCAAGTTTATTATTCAATGCCAGTTGATATAAGGCCTACTCCTAGATCTGCTCTCTTGCACTATCCGGGTGCCTTTGATCCGGAGATGGAGTTTCAGTTGAGAGAAAGAGATATTGCAACACTTCACGAGATGCAAAACAGTGCAGTAAGTGTAGAGGCGCATCTGCTGATCCGAAGGGCAAGAATGAAGGAAGAAGAGATGAAAAGCATAGATCCGGAAAAATCAACATCTCTAGAGGTAAAGCTTGACATTTTGGTAAGTGCAGTGGAAAAGATGATGGAGAAGGTCACCTCAAGGAATGATTATGATGCTCATGGCTTGCTGATTGAAGAAGAACAAGTTGATGATCCAAAACATTTTGTTTCTTACCCTAGTTGTCGTAGTGATTGTTTTATAGATAATTGTGAAGAAGAGAGAGCTGTTGATATGATGTGTATGTTTGATGATGATTTGCCTCATTATGATCAGTATGATGATGATTATGTTCTCCAAAAAGAAGCCAATCTTGCAATCAAATCAGCAGCTAGTTTGTGGGAGGAAAAAGTTCATTTTCAGCAGCTTGAATACAATGTTCAGCCATCACATATCAGCTATGACAGTGACGAGGAAAGTGCAGCAAATTTTGAAGTAAGTGAAGGATCTTTACCTTTTTGTTTTGATTCATGTCAGTTCATTAAAGACAACTTCCATGAAATTAGAAATCAGCTGTCAACAAGTCTTGAGAGAAATGAAAATTTTGTTCAAGACTTCTCATATTCAGATTTGCAACCCCCAAATGCCATTGGTTTTCAAATTGCAGATGAAGGCATGGAAGTTAACATATTTGATCAAATGATACAAGAAGGTTCCCTGCCTTTTTGTTTCGAATCATTTCAATTTTTGAAGGGTAGGTTGTATGGTAAATCTTTAAATGGACATCCTATAACAAATCAGCAATCTCTCAGTGTTAATGTTGAGGACGAGACAAATAACAAAATGCTTGAGCAGCCTGTAGCATCAGATTTGCAGCTACCAAATGAACTTGAAGGGCAGATTACAGATGAAGGTATGGCAGCCGAAATATATGATTTGATGATGCCGGAAGATTCTATACCCTTTTGTTTTGAAGCATGTCAGTTTATAAGGCAGAATCTTCATAAAATCTCTCAAGAACAAGATGAACAGCTAGAAGGATGTCATACATTTTCGATGGATACATTGCAACAGTCTTCTCAAGTTTTTCATGATCCAATAGCTGATGTTTTGGATGAGGTGTGTAGTCAAAGTCTTTCTCCATTGACCACATGTGAGCTTGAAACATGTGCTGATATGAATTTGATCCAGCAGTCAGTTTCTTTGTCATTTTCAGCAGAGGTCTCGTCACAAGACTCAGATCAAAGTTTGCATTCATGGTATGAGGAAAAGAGAAGTAATCCATTGGATGAGCTAAGTTCCAGTGTGCTTGAATTTCAAGATCCTTATGCAGTGTTTTTGGAGGCGGATAGAGCATTCATATCATTCAGCGGATCTGTTTCTAAGTTGTCATGGGAGTTGCCTTTCAGTAGTTCTCTCTTGTTGGTCATAAGTGAGAACTTGTGGAGAATTCGAACAGCAGATCGGATACTTGCTTGGTTACATTGGTTGTTTCATTTCACTTGATCAGGTGATGAATGAAACTGTTAGAGTAGGTTGTGATGAATAAGCTCCCTTTTGAGCATCTTTCTAGTTGGTCGATTATGTTTAAGTATTGAGTCAGTTTTTAGTTGAGTCATGAGTCCTTTGTTAGTCCATTTTCAGTCTTGTTGTTAAGTTAGTTTGAGTCGGTTTTCAGTCATGCATTTCAGCTTGAGTTTTTGACTCCATTGCCCAATGATTGTAAGGCACTGGTCTGCTCTCCCAGAGGTCTAAGGTTCTTGGCACCTCCAAGGAGCTACCATCCCCAAACGGAGCCAATGTTAGTGTCGGTCTTGAGCCCTCCATCGGTGATCAAAAGCTCTTTGCATTTTGCATAAGTAGGTGTCTCATCAGTGTCAGTATTGCATCCCATTAGGCATGCCATAACACTGATGGAGGAGCTGGTCTTTTGTTCCCTTCTTGGTTTTGCTGGAGCAGGTCATGTCATTTAATGAGCTTGTGTTATACTTGTTTATTTTGGTCTTGAGATCCCAAGTCTTAGGTCTAGGGTTTTAAGTCAAAAATCACCACAAGGTCATGAGTCAAAGGTTCATGTGCCCAGCAAACCAGAAGGAAGCATGTACATATGTTTCATTAATATTTTTCATCAGTTGCAGCTCATTTATACCTTGGTTTTAAAAACTCTGTTTTTTAAACCCAAGGTCATGTGAAATTTGCAAAAAATAAAGAAAATTTTCAAAATTCTCCAAAATGTCGGCAATAACCCTGGTCTCCTCACTAGCATCCCTCAGATGGCTAACCTGCAAAAAGAACGGAGTTAAAACATTCAAAAGGCCAAAATCAGGACAAAATGAACTCAAAAACAGTGTTAAAATGAATGCCAAAGCAAAAACATTACAAAGTGGGTTTGGTGAGTTAATTTTTTCAAATTTGGGCATATAAAGGCCAAATTTCCCTCTAAGGAGCCTCATTATGCATTTGAGAGCAAGCAAACACACTTGAGAGGTCGAAGAAGGCGATTTGCAGCAAAATTGGGTATTTGCCTGGTTCGCGACCACTCAGTAGGGGCGCGACCACTCAGCACGGGGACGCGACCACTCAGGCCGATTTGCCCAAGAACCTCCAAAATCGACCCAAACTCTCTCTCATTCACTCAATCGGTCGAGGTAGGGTCTCTTTATACATTTGAAAGCTAGAGATATGAATTCATGGGCTTGATATGTATGTTATCACAGAAAAAAATGCATGGAGAAAGGATAGGAATGATTGTTTGTGTTGTAGGCATTATGCTAGGGTTATGTTTGTTTTTCAAGGTTTATAATTCCTTTTTCCCTCCTTGGTTTCCCATTTTGGTTCACAAATGTCAGTGTGTCTCTCTCTTTTATCTCATTTGCAAACTATACTAAAAATCCCATCCCAAAGTTCCTAAGACCCTAATGCCTATCTTTCCTTCCCAAACCCTAATGCCTATATACCCTACTCAAACCCTAAAGCATTATCACACAGCAGTTAATAAAACAAAAGATATATAAAAACACAGCAAAGATAAAAAGAAATGTTATGAAAAAGAAAAGAGTATATATATATGGCAAATGCATGTGCATGTTCACCACAAAAACAGAGTCAAGTATTACCATGCCATAGCCTAGCCACTACAAGAGCAAAAAGACATATTGTTGTGTAAAAATCTGAGGCAAGGATGTTGTGTAAACATTCATGCCAAAATCAACAATATACAGCTGTACATGATGCTCAAAATGGACAGTTTGCTGTGATAGGGTTTGCACAGGAACAATTGTTGCATCTCCCCAATTTTAAACTCTGTTTTCCCTACTTTTCCCTTCATTAAAATCCCAGTTCAATTGCTCTATTCCTTCCCTAAAAATCCCAGTGCAATTGAAATCCCTCTTCCCTTTTGTCAACATGTAACTAAAGCCCTTTTTTTTTTTCCTCATGACAAATACAAACTAATGCTTTGTTTCCCCTTAGCATCAAAAGCACATAAACTTGAAAAAACAGAGTATGCTTATAAAGTACAGTCAAAGACAAATTAAAGGAGCAGCCTGTTGATGCTAAAGATTGATGCTACCCCTATGATCATGCTGTCCTTTACCCCATGTTAAAAAAAAAAATATTGTCCTTTCCCTTGGTGATCATTACACATATTTTCCCTAATAAAGTATTTATTTGCAAATGATTTCCAAATGATAAGAGATGAGGAACATGTTTGATATTTTGTGAATCAGTCCTTTAAATTCCCTGTTTTTATATATTTCCCTTTCCTTATTAAAAGTCCCCACCCCTAACATTTCCTTCATGATTTTTTTGCCCTTGAAAACAGCATACTTCTCAGCATTTTGCAGGCAGGGCAGCAATCAGTTGTGTTCTTTTTCTCCACCTTGCTCAATAACATCATGTCAACCACTGAAACTAATGAGCAAGGTGATGACCAGTCTTATTCTTCGGAGTCTGAGGTACAGAGGCCTCGGAAGGGTGGCAAAGGTGGTCATCATAAGAGAGAAGAGCCCACTTCTCTAACAGAGTTACAGGTTTGCCCTTTGGCAGTGACTTTCTTCCGATACATGTCATGTCTGGAGTTTTGTGAGAGACTGGCCCAGATTCAGCACCACAGGGAGTTGGCCCGATTATTTGTTTTGCACCTTCATGACGGGTAGGTCACTCTTACAGGGGTGAATTTTGTGTTCTCTCCTGAGATGATTTCAGAGGCTACCGGGATACCCAATGTGGGTGAGGTGTGGTCAAAGCGCAAGATGCTAGACTATGTATATTTCGAGCCATATGTCAGGCCAGCATTCATGAGTCATTTGTCGGGGATCTTTCCTTTCAGGTTCCTCCGGGCGGAGTATGCTTCTATTATGCGGCTTATCATGCACTACTTCACATGCGAGGGGAGATTTTCTCGGGTCTTCTCTTATCACATTCGCTTGCTGATGCACTTCACCCGGGTGAGGATGATGAACATCCCGGTTTTCTTTTTCCATGATATTCAGAGGATGGTGTCAGTGTTCCAGAGGCAGTCTCCAGCTCAGCAGTATCGGAGTTTGTGCCATCACGGTCTTATCCAGCTTATTGTTGCCCATCAGTTGACTCAGCAGGGCATTGCATGGGCAGACTTCATTTCTCGGGATTTCTTTACACAGCCACAGCCACAGCCAGAGACAATTTATGAGGAGGGAGGTCCATCACACCAGCCCGAGATTATTGTTCCGAGACATGTGGCTTCTTCACCTCGGGTCACCTATCAGAGAGGTCCTAGGACCTTATTTGCAGCAGCTCAATGAGTATTTTCTCCACAACAGGTGGAAGGGGTCTCGTCATCTTCTTCAGATCAGCGAGTGTTATCTCCACACCAGGTGGAAGGGGCCTCGCATTCTTCATCAGCAGAGGCAGTACGGGAGGGCAAGCAGCCCATGATTGAGGATGAGAGAGCTGGTGATACACATGATGATTTCATTGGTCGTGATGCTCGCTCTCCTTCTTCAGATTTTTATGAGATTATCAGGCAGAGAGAGGAGGAGAACCTCGTGTTGCAGCAAAATCTCCAAATGGCTCAATGGACCATCACTTATCTAGAACAGTGCACCAAACAATTAGAAGAGGAAAAAGAGTTGGATGAACTATGGAGAATTCGTAGCAACCGAGACTTGAACCGTAGGAGGCCGGGTGACTTGTGGCCTAGGGACCGGGAATCAAGGCTCATCAGTTCAAATGTACACTTGCAGAAGCTGTTGGAGAGAGCCAACCGAGACAAAAGGTTGCTCAGACACATGAAGGATCATTATTGGGCAAGAATGCATGTTTGCAAAGCAAGGATGAAGATCCTTCAACGGCGGTTGAACGAGGCTCTTTCGAGGAAGAAGAAGGCCAACCCACTCCGTATCTTGGCTGAGGCATCACTCACTCACCATGATACTCATTAGTATCCTCCCAGCAGCAAACACAAGAAATTTTGAGGATTTTGAGGCATTTTTGGTATTTTTTGGCATTTTACAGGTTTTGGTCATTTGAGTGGTCTCACCCCCCGCGCGACCACTCATGGGGATAGCTCAGATTGTGGAAAACTCTACATATTTGGATTTTTCATGACAAAATACACTTGGATATGGATGGGTTTCAAATTTTATGGAGATTTGGGCCTCCAAAAGCTCAAAATACATGTAAATTTTGACTTTCTGCCCCTTTTTTGAGTTGCAGAAAGCTGCCTTGGGAGAAATGATTTTTGAGGGGTCAAATCAACTCCAAATTCAGTAATTCCACTTGGGTTGGAAAGTAGACTCCTAGACCTTTCCAACGCGCTATCTTGCACCTGATTTGGACACCGGGAATTCCTTCAACTAGAGCTATAAAGGTGCGCGACCACTCGGGATCAGGGGCGCGACCACTCAAGGAAAATTTCCAGATTTGACCATTTCGGCCAGCAAAACACTGTTTTTACTCTTGGATGACTTTTGGGCATGTAAATAAGAAACTTTGGTGTAATTTTCATGACACATGGATGCATTTACTCTCCTTTGACACTTCTAGAACTTTCTTTGATGTAAATAGTGAAAATTTAATGCATGGATTAGTTTCCTAAGTTTTAGAGGCAAGTTGTTTTGACTGCCTATTATCTAGTTCTTAGTTTAGAATTAGTTCAAACTGCTCCTAGGAAGCTGAGCTCGACCCCTAGAGGTGGGGAAAGGAGTTAGATCAGCTATATGATGCCTTCTCATCCTCATTTTGATGGTTGGACTCTTGAGGGAGAAGCTCCTATTGTATATTTTACTTGTATTTCTGCAATTTGAGGAAAGGGAAGACCAGGGTTTTGCAGACATCATTGGGATTCTTGTGGACTATTGTGTTGATGGTGTGTTCTCTTATTGTAATTGTAAGTGTGTTTATGTGTTCCATATCTTTCTTTACTGCAGCTTATTAAACAAATGAAGTGATAAAGTTTGAATTCATGCTTGCCATGCTCAGCTTTCAAATTTGTTTAATGTTTATGTTTTCCACTGTCTAGAGAGGATTCAAAGTCATTGTTTGCCCTCTTTAGCTTCTCTTTTTTCTTATTTGATCATCCATCTCAGCTAAAGGCATCAGCACAAACTCCTACCTTGCCCCAAAGACCCACCTGCAAAAACTGAGCTCAATCCCCGCACCCTGAATCGCACTCCCTCCAATTGCCACCAAAAACACCAAAAAATTTAAATCAACCTTCTTAATCAGTTTACTAGCCTAATATCAGTGTCACTGTATTGGTCATCTCTGTCCATTGAATATTTTACTGAGATTGACCGGAGAGAGCCTTCTCATACCCCGTAGGGCTAGCTACGAGGTGAAATGGTTTGATGTTGCCTTGAAGGTTTACCTTCCTCAGCCTAGGGTGAAATCTCAAGCGCTAACAGAGAGAATGCTAATGAGTGCTAGAGAGGTTATGCTACCGGAGAGGAGATGCATGTCAAGACACATATAGTTACTCACCCAGCCAGGAGAAGGGTCGACGTCAGAACAATGGTTGTAACTTTTCCTGTTTATTAATTGATGAGCGACTGCTATTATAGTTCCAATCTCATTATCTATCATGGTGATATGTTGATTTATTTCCTTTCTGACTGAAATATAGTTGTGCCTTGGTAGTTTTTATGTTGGTATCTGTCTCTTCCTTTGCATGTGCAGGTATTCGTCATGATCTGTTGGAGCAAGGGAGCGAGGATATCAACTCTGCTTCAATCATAGCGTTGGACTCCAGGTTAGTCTTCTTGATTCACCTTTGATGCATAACTAGGAACTTGCGTAGTAGCGTGGTTTGTTTGTGGCTAGTTCTGTGATAGGCTAGTGGGATCACCTCTGTCCGCAGAGGGGATTTACCTTAATCCCCAGCGGAGTCGCCAATTTGTTGGTAAGGTAAATCCCCTCTGCGGACAGAGGCGATCCCACTAGCCTATCACAGAACTAGCCACAAACAAACCACGCTGCTACGCAAGTTCCTAGTTATGCATCAAAGGTGAATCAAGAAGACTAACCTGGAGTCCAACGCTATGATTGAAGCAGAGTTGATATCCTCGCTCCCTTGCTCCAACAGATCATGACGAATACCTGCACATGCAAAGGAAGAGACAGATACCAACATAAAAACTACCAAGGCACAACTATATTTCAGTCAGAAAGGAAATAAATCAACATATCACCATGATAGATAATGAGATTGGAACTATAATAGCAGTCGCTCATCAATTAATAAACAAGAAAAGTTAAAACCATTGTTTTGACGTCGACCCTTCTCCTGGCTGGGCGAGTAACTATATGTGTCTTGACATGCATCTCTTCTCCGGCAGCATAACCTCTCTAGCACTCACTAGCATTCCTCCAAGAACTCAACATCTAACACTCCATGACCAATAATCATCACTACTATCACTCAATCACCAAATCACTAGCATAACACTAACACCAACACCCCCTCTCTCCCAATGCATAATGACAAGCTTATATAGATGAAGAAGGGAGGAGGATGCGATGAACCAGGACACCTTTTGTGGAATTAGCAAAAGCCATAAAGATGGATAAAGCTCGACAAAAAACTGATTTTCTATCCTCAGAAAAGCTCCATGTAATGAAGGAAACAACAGTCGGACGTGCATTAAGGCAAAAAGCACGACTAAATTTGGTTGGCACGACTGTTGCTCTAAGATAGAGCGCCAATGGTCGCGCCCTCTTTTGAGGATCTCCATCATTGGCGCGGGTAGGATACTGTGGACTTGCGCCAATGGAAAAAGAGCATTTTTTAGGGATGATCTGCAGAAGGTGTCTTCAGGGAACATGGAGTTCATACTCAGGGGAACATAATGCAAGTGTTTTTAGCCCTTGTCACTTCTTATAACTCCCGGAATGAGTCCTCTAAGGTACGACAAGAGGAGTAACAGGGATGGTGACAAATTACTGTGTAACACCCCTATAGTCCAAATCATCATCACTTTCATAATCGTGGACTCGTTCAGTATAGCGCGATCCTTCTGTAGGATCTAGGGGTACTATTACGCGAAGTGATTTATTTTCAAAGATAATATTTCGCTTCTTTAGGTTGATTACCCCATTCATGTCAGTAGACCAATCAATGCCAAGGGGCGCAGGGTAGGGGTTTCTATCATCCACAATTTCTATTACTTCAAAATCAGCCAATGCACTCGTGCCTTCAATATCTACAGTTACTCCCTACAACTATCCCATGGGGATGATCATTTATTGATTTTCCATCCTTAACTGAATCAGAGACCACTGTAGCACGGGTCTCCTATTCCCTCCTAAGTCTGCTTCAGAAAAAAGTTCACGTTTGACCCGAGATCCAGAATAACTTGATCCATTTCATATTCTCCTATTTTCATGGTGAGTCTCATCTCACGCCCTATCCTTGCCTTATGCTTACCAATCTTCTGTACCATGCACGGTTCACCCAGGGTGTTTCCAGCGCATTTATTTATAAGTTCCTGTAAACCCTTCATAGCCTTTCTATCGCGTAGTAGCTTCATACAGGTCTCTAGAAAGGTCGTAAGCATAGAAGGGTCCATTTCTTGAAAAGTTTTATCCTAGCTCCCCGAGGTAGAGGCCTCAGCGAAGCTCTTCTTTTCTTCCATGAACGTTTCGCATGCATGCTCCAAATCAAATTTAGCCTCCTTCTTTGGAGCTTTGCGAACCCACGCGTTGTCTTCAGGTTGTTTCTCCTTATCATCACCCATCGTAATTCCACTTCGGAGCACTATATTCACATTAAGATCTTCTTCGTGAGGCTTAGCCCTCATCATCTGCAGGTTTTGAGTTGGCTATGGAGGTAGCACCTCTTTGTCGCGTATCCTTGCTATCAGTGTAGGACAGTCCTCAGCCCCATGACCAAACTGAGTGCAATATTTGCATGACAGATGCGTTAGGTTAGTACATTCCCAGGCATAGCATCATAGTCCTCCACAATTGTAACAGATCGGTTCTCCCCGACCTCTACCAGGTCATCGTCTTCCTTGGCCTTGCCCGCACCCCTGAAATCTTGTCTGCGCCATCCCAACACCTTGGTCAAGAGGCTGCATTTCTAACAGAACTCTATAGGCGAGTTTCCTATCCATAATCAATTCATAACTTTGGAAATTGCACTCATCATGCCATATCGACCTATAGAAGTTGTAGAATAGTTGTTGCGGTGTTTGTGCAAACTTTTGCAGTAAATGACAATTATCAGTTGTATGTTTCCCTGCTACCTTACATATAGCGCACCACAACATAGGCCCCACGTTTGGCCCTACTTGGGCTTCCAACCTCAAAGGCATTGGTCCTCCGCCTGCAATATAGTTCGTAAAGACTTAGCAGTGGTCTTTGTCATGCTCCTGACCTTTACTTTCAAGCACCATATCTCTTTGCGCGCCTCTGGCTGAACTGTTTTGTCCTGCTTCAGACTTTGCATTTCAAGGAAAATATTTTGCAACTACACATGGATCTGTTGAACCACCAGATTCGGATCTTGCATTGGTATTTCATGCAGTCTCATTGCAATTTCCAAAGCCTCTACCTAAGTCGTAATCTTCTATTGTGACAGCGCAACCCTTAGGTGAGGCAGGAGCGATGCCACGAACCATTCGCGGTGTTGCCCATCTGTTAAATTCATATTAGCTTTATGGATTTTACACTTCAATCTCTGATCCAACTCCCAAGGGGTTTCACCTGGTTTCATTGCGATTTCCTTGAATCCCACAATCGACTGCGCCTTAGATTTAGGCCTACTGAACTCTTTTTTTAGCGCGCTTTGCATCTCTGCCAACCTACTGTTTGGGTTATCATTAGAGTAAATGATTTACCAAGTTAGCGCATGATTATGCAAAGCACTAACCAATGTTTCCTTCTTCATGTGATTGCCTATGATGCCCTGAGATTCCCATTAAACTCTTACGATGAACTAGAACTGGTCAGGATCCTCATTTCCCAAACCCTTAAACAAAGGCAGCTTCATTGAATTCGCCATGTTGTGGGCGAATTCGTAGGTGATGGTGGTGAAGGTGGAGGTGGTAGTCGTGGGAACCCTTGTTTTATCAATTGAACTGTACTTTGCGGGGAAGCCTGTGCTACTCCCTCTTCGTCACTTAAAGGAGGTGAAATCAGTGGGCTATATTCAGGACCCTTTCTTCCTTCGTTCCTGTAAGTCTTTCCACTTTTCGTAGCTCTGAACTTCAAGGCAGCTGCATAACCCTCTTTTCGCACAATAACATCTTAATCTGAGTATTTAAAGACTTAAAGTACTTACCTCATGGACCTTTGAAAAAGCATCGCTCCGGCTCACTGTAACTGACTGAGGTATCAATTGCAAATTCAGTCACAAATCCTCCTATGATACGATTGAGCCAATGATTGACAGTGCGGGTGATCTTATCCTTAGAGGCTTCCAATCTCTACACTAACTCCAGGATCTAGATAATAGGACTGTCAAGCCTCCACCTTCCTTGGCTATTCGCTAGCTTTGCAATCCACTCGTATAACTCAACTCGAAAGGAACATAAAAGGATCTTGTGGATTTCTGTATACAGGTACCTATCTAGCCACTGTTCTTTTGTCAGCTGCAAATTTCTGTTCTCCTGCGTCGCAAATTCGTGGATCTTCCTATCCAACCAGTCTTCGATCTCTTTCTTAATTGGATTCCAATGATACGACATCACACATTTCTCATGTAGATTCTGGTCTCGAAAACGGAACCATTTGTTGGCTTAGCGGGCCCTGACCTAGGTTTAGTGTTAGTCAGCAAAACAAATCCCTACACCACTGGCCCTTTTAGCATCAGCCCACGGAGTGCGGACCAAAGCCTCACTTGAAGAAGTACGGAGGGATGCTGGAACCAAGTTTCCACACCCTGAGATGGTCGTGATGTCGGTTTATACACCCTTCTCCTACCTTCGCGCAGGTTGCTAAGCCTTAAATCTTATCGTTCTACCCTTTAACCTGCCCTTCAGTACCTCTGCGAAGGTGTACGATTGACCTTTTTGCAGCCCTAACCAATGGTTCATGTACTTTCGTGCTCCTATGACAATGTATTGTCTAAGTCCCCAAGTTAGCTCTAGCGTTTTACTTATTTTACCAATCAATTACAGTTTTCGTCGCGTAAACTAATATTCTTACTTGCGTTCAATTAAAAACTATAATCACATAAATTCGTGCATTAAGTAAACATTATAATATAAACCTAGATTGTAACACAATATAATCAGATGCATTAACAGAGACTAAATACACAGTAATTGCAGCATACTTCTCTTTATTGATATTTCCAGTTTAATAGAGACTCTATCCACCGTGCGCACACAACTGCAAGGGTCCACGCACTCAGCTATAGACTTCTACCCTAGGCCTCTGCACACTCAACTACAGAGCCTCTACCTATGCTAAGACCCATGAACACTTAGAAATCTTCCACTCTACTTTGCTACTTCTTACTTACCCCTTACCTACTTAGAGCTTACTTACTTAGCTCCTTTTTATAAAATCCCATGGTCCGCGGATCTTTACATCTAACTTAAAACTTTACAAAATAAGGGTGGACAACCCTTTATGCCTCTTAACACCTTTGCACTCCGCTAACATAAAAGCTAGAGACTTTACAACTTTATTACAAAATTTTCCCATTGAACATGGGCTTTTAGCCCCAAAATTGCAATTGAGGGAACCCGTTCCTAACTTTCTTCATGTTTTGAATAGATGTTTTGATGTCGAACACCATACAAAGTCTTTCAGTCGAAGGCTTGTGATGTCAACCTTTCGCTGAAAGCGATAAACTTGCCATTGATGTATGCAAGCCTCAAGGTACTGGAAGGGTTTTTCTAAGTCAACTTCCTGGATAATGTGCTGATGTCGACAAGAAGCGACTCGTCATAGGAGGGCCTTGATGTATCCCCCATCAATGACATAAAAAAGTGTAATTATTTTGAAGACATAATGTGATTGATGACACAATGTTCAAGAATGGCGGTCATGAAAATGAAGGTTTACGAGTATTGCAAAGGATGAGCTTTACTGAGTGACTTCTCTTGAACATGTCAGCGACACTAAATGAATTGGTAGCATTGACCCAAAACCAAAGTGATGGATGGTGTGATAGACCATAGGTATGGTAACCATCAAGCAGATAACTCAACCCAAATAGTCATAGAGATGAAGTGAAAGTGTCATGTTCAAGAGCGACTTACTGCCATAAAGTGATTTATCCCTTTTCCCATTTTCCCCAATCATTGCTGACCATTACCTCTTTAATTTTTAACAAGCTTGAGGAGGATAACGTATGCTTGATGTATAATTCTACCCTTCAGGTGAATCCATCGCTATGTAATGTTTTAATGAGTCTACCAAAGGTAAAACTCGGTCTTGTCGTGATGGACAAGTTTGTCACTATTTGATGCTTTAACAAGTTTAACGACAATTAGAACTCAGTCCTTTTTATGTTTAGAGAGTTTGAAAAGGGACAAAAAGAAAACTCCACAAGTTATTTTTCATAAATTTGTCTCTCAAGTCTGAAAAAGCATAAAATAATGCAAGAGAGAACCTATTGACCATGTTCGATCAACATATTCCTTTTTCGTAAGTAATCTAACTTAGTTCAGAAAAGGGTTAAACTTATACTGAGTAGATGTTGTTTCCAATCCATTTACTGAGTAGACTACTCGTGGCTATCAGGTGGATGGAATGAAGGTTCATTTACGAGATCAAGTGAAATACTCGACTGGGATTTTAAGAGATCTAATCAAAGACTCGAATTGGAACTTTGCTCCAGGGGACCTTGTTTCATTTTTTAATGAGCTTGACACAAGACAAGGATCTCTGCTAAGATTTCTTGTTTCATTTTTTAACGAGCTTGACACAAGACAAGGAAATATGCTCTTGGAAATGTTTCATTTTTTAATGAGGTTGACACAGTAAAAGAACTATTCTCATATTCCTTGTTTCATTTTTTAACGAGCTTGACACAAGACAAGGAACTATGCTCATGATTCCTTTATCACGACCCATAAGAGGTCATTACTTCCAAGAGGTTCTCATCAGATGGGAAAAAAATGCTCTGGAAGGGACACGTAGCAAGGAATCCATTAGAGAGATTTGGTTCGAATGCCCCAGTACATAATGCACAACATCACTGAATTGGTCGTTAGTTGATGTAGGCATGGAACGGGTTGCCACATAATTGACCCATGGTAGGAATACACCATTAGGACAAAAGGACCATTTCGGTAATATGGTTGACTAGAAGCCATATTTGGTTCAGGAAATGAAATCTAGTCAACGATGACAATTTTTCCTTCATATGGGAAACACATCACTCGAAAGAGTGTTGAAACAATAGTTCCCATGTCATAAACATAGTCACGCCCAAGAAGTAAATTTTAATATAAAGGGCTTGGGGCTACCATCACATTGAGATAAACAATATTTCCTCCCAAAGTAATAGGAAACTAAGGAAGGATCCTTAATGGTTAATTGGTTCCTCTGTTAAAAGCCAACAAATTCTGGGTAACAGGCACAAGTGGTAGCGAACCGAGCGCCTGCCAAGCAGTGGAGGAAAGGATACTCATAGATGCACATTCATCTATAATAGTGCTAGATATAATCATATTATAAACCTGTACTATGATCTGGAAAGGCACATAAGAAGGAATATGACATCTTGCCAGTCGATTCCAATCAAAGGAAGTGACAAGACTTCTTGGAGGGGGTACCGTAAGAACGAGAGAATTACCCCCTTGAGTTACAAGAACGAGAAGTTTTTCCTCCTATCTTGATGGAACAAGAGGTTTGCCTCCAAGCTCATTAGAATCTGAAGAAACGAAAAGAACCTGAGTGGTATCATACTCACTCTCTACAGGAAAGGTACGATTAACTAAAGGTGAAATTGGGTCAACTGTTTCCTCAACCTATGATTGGTCAAGTATAGACTCATGGGATTCACATTCAGAGGGAGTGGGTTTGACTAACGGTTGATTTGGGTCAGTCACTTCATAAACTAGTGAAGGATTAAGAGAGAGTCTCCTATAACCAGATGGAAGTCGCTGCAAAGAAGCAGGATGGTTATCCAACACTTTTTGGGCTTCATCCAAATAGGGACAAAGGTGAATGGGGTGATTTCCTTTGCATAACCTACAGGGAAACTTAACTTTACCCTTATTTCCATGAACTTTACTACCTATAGTTGATGGTGTGTCACTAGCATGATCTCCAGAAGCTGATGACACAGGATGATGTGAACGAGAAGATCATTCTTCTAAGATCTGAGGAATACCAGAACAATTTCAAAGAAGATGGTCTCCCGTACAAATTTTGCAAGGATATCGAAGTTTGTGAGGCTTATCATATGATTTCACATCAAAAGTTGCATTCAAAGCAATGGTTGCTTGGTTGCCCCCCTATGGAATTTTCTTCTACTTCTTCTTCTTCTTCCCTTTCTTCTTCTTCTTATCCACCTGGTTACTAGTGTCAATACTTTCACCAGGCAAAGAGGAAGAAGGGGAGGAAGAAACAACCGACAAAGAAGGTAAAGGGTCAAATTTAGATCAACTGGACGTTGATTTTGTCCAATCGTAGGAATATTTAGTTGCAGGGCCAAGGAGGTTGAGAACAACCATACTGGAAACTAATGGTAAGTCCTGGAAGGGACAATGTAGCGATATAAGGAGCACTAATATTTCCGAAAGGAGGAAAAGGACTAGGATTCCCATCAAAAGGAATTCCTTGATCGGTGGACTCCGGAGTTGTTGCCATATGTCTCAACCTAAGATCAACTAAGGAGTGACATGGAGGATGTTATCATAACAAAACAAAAGAGGGAAAATATATTCAAAATGATTACCAAGTAATTGTGAATTGCAATCACCTGCCTCAGTAAACCAAGGACTTAACATACGTGTAGGCAATCTCCCCAAATGTTTTTTTCAGTGTATCACAATATACAAGGTGGCCGACTCAGTTACCTATGGAAGGATAGCAACCTAATGTAGTCCTCCCAAATATGCCCAAAATTACATGGAGGCCCAATCCATGTTAATGTTGTCTAATGCGAAACCACACAGTGAGAGCATTCCCTTATACTTTTCTTACTATAACACTGCCCGATATACCCAAAAGTATGTGGACGAGCTACGATATACTTATGTATGTGGAATGAGGTATCACACTCGGAATGTATCACAGACCATTAGCGACAGCATCTATGTTTAATTATGCTGGAACACATTGTAGGTTTTAACGCTGCACAGAAATTACCTACATACGAATTCTAAAACACATAAAATAAACAATGCGAGAGCATAACACATAAAACACATATACACAGAGATTTTCCCCTAGATCCCAAAAAAGGGACTACCAGCTTGATTTTTCATTATTTTCCTTCCAATGTTACAATACATATTTATACATTCTAAAGCATCTAATACCATGGACCGAAAACCATCGCGTCCAAAAACATGTGCGAAAATCATGCACAAAACCATAAGTGGGTCTGCCCAACCTAACATAGGGCCCAAAACCAAAATTTTCCCATGCGCTGCCCTAGACCCCATAAAGTGGGGTTACGGGTACACCTCAAACCCCCTATGACACCCCCTCCTGCTACACAATCGACACAATGAAGGGGGTTCTCTTCCCCCCCTCTAACCCCCGGTTAACTATGTGTGCTAGTCGTGGAAAGAATATAACACAACCCAACATTCTCCCACTTATTGTTTTCTTTCCATAGGGGTCCACAAGAGAGCTTAGTCATTTTTCTAGCCTTGAAACGCCCATTTTTTCTCTACACCAAGAGAACTTCTCAAAGTTCACAGATTTTGTTAGTGCATCTGCAGTATTCTTCAAAGTGTCCACCTTTACCAGCAACACCTTTTTGTCTTCTATGATATCCCTCACAAAGTGATACTGAACATCAATGTGCTTTGTCTTTGAATGATATGCAAGGTTCTTTGCCAAGAAAATTGCACTTTGGCTGTCACAGTCTATCCTTATAGCTTCCTGTACTAACCCCATACTTGAACACAATCTCTGCAACCAAACTACTTCCTTTCTTGCATGAGTGGCTACCATGTATTCTACCTCTGTAGTTGATAGTGCCACTACAGATTATTTCTTACTCATCCAATTGATTGCACCTCCAAATAGGTTAAACACATACCCACTTGTAGATCTTCTCTAATCCAGATCTCCAGCCCAGTCTGCATCAACAAAGCCATGAATATCCAACACTCTGTCCAATCCTAGTCTTCCTTGGTAGCACAAACCATAATTACTAGTGCCACGCAAATACCTGAAAACCCGCTTCACCGTTGTCCAGTGCTCCTTCCCTGGTTTTGACATAAACTTGCTCAATACTTCCACTGCATGTGCAATGTCTGGTCTAGTACAGAAAATTGCATACATTATGCTACCGACTGCACTTGCATATGGAACATGGGATATGTCCTCTTCCTCTTCTTGTGTCTTGGGACACTATTCAGCAGATAACCTCACACCTACAGGAATAGGAACCTTCACCGGTTTACTATCCTGCATATTAAACCGATGTAATATTTTCTCGACATACTTCCTCTAGTTTAACTAGAGCTTCCTCTTTGTACAATCTCTTTTAATTTCCATGCCAAAAATATAGTTTGCAACACCAATATCTTTCATGTCGAATTTGGAGGACAATTGGGTCATCAAATCCTGGATAATTTCTTTGTCATTTCCAACTAGCAACATATCATCCACATACAAGAGCAAATAAATAACACAATCACCGATTAATTTAAAATACACACAGTGATCTACTTTGCTTCTAGTGAAGACAAGTCCCCATATAAATGTATCAAATTTCTGATACCACATCCTTGGTGACTATTTTAGCCCATACAGAGACTTCTTTAACTTACATACCAGTTCTTTCTTACCCTTCACCGCAAAGCCTTCATGTTGCTTCATGTAGATCTCCTCTTTTAGATCCCCATGAAGAAATGTTGTCTTCACATCCATCTGTTCTACCTCAAAATCAAAAGTAGCAACAACAGATAAAAGTAATCTAATAGAAGTTACCTTGGCAACAGGAGAAAAAATATCACCAAAATCAATTGTCGGCACCTGGGAATAACCTTTTGCTACCAACTAAGCTTTGTATTTCTCCACTTTTCCTTCTGCATTTGTCCTCTTTTTTGAACACCCATTTGCTGCCAATGGGTTTCCTTCCAGCCAGTAACTCCACCAAATCCCAAGCCTCATTTTTGTGCAAAGATGCCATTTCATCAACCATGGCCTCTTTCCAGAGTTTTCCATCCTCTGAATCCACTGCTTCCTTCACAGTTCTAGGATCATCATCACTAACAGACAAAGCAAAATTTGAACAGAAAGCAGATGGACTATACCTTTTTGGCTGCCTTCCCTCTTGAACTAATCTTCTCACAGCTGGAGTTTGTGGCTCTTCATCTTCTGATTCCTCCTTTGTTGTAGAGTCTAATTCTTCCTCCTTTAGCTCAAACTCTCTCTTCTCAGGTTCCTTTGGTTGGAATTCATGTTTAATAACATCTTTCACCTCTTTGAACACCACATCTCAGTTGTACACAACCTTCCTTGTTATTGGGTTCCAAATCTTATAACCCTTTAAACCATCCTTATACCTAATAAAGATGTACTTTCCAAATTTACTATCCAACTTGGTTCATTTCTCCTTTGATACATGTACATATGCATCACATCCAAATACCTTTGGATGTGAAAGAGAGGGTTTCTTACCAGTCCATACCTCTTGTGGAGTCTTATCCTCCAACGCTGATGAAGGTGACTTGTTGACCAGGTAACATGCAATATCCACCGCCTCTGCCCAGAATTCCTGTCCTAACCTGGCACCACTGAGCATGCTTCTTGCCCTTTCCATCAATGTCTTCTTCATTCTTTCTGCAACTCCATTTTGCTAAGGTGTATATGGAGTAGTCTTCTGTTGTTCTATACCACACTTCTTGCAAAATTCTTCAAATTCCTTACTGCAAAACTCTCCACCATTATCTGTCCTCAGCACCTTTATCGTCTTCTCTATCTGGTTTTCCACTAGAGCCTTAAATTATTTAAACCTGTCAAAGACTTCAGATTTCTTCTTAAGGAAATATATCCATGTATTCCTTGAGAAGTCATTTATAAATGATACATAGTACATAGACTTACCAAGTGATGGAACCTTCATAGGTCCAAACACATCACTGTGCACAAGCTCTAATATATGTTTCGTCCTCTTACCACTAGAGGGGAAACTCACCCGATTCTGTGTCCCATATACACAATATTCACAGAAATCAAAATCCACAGAGCTATTACTCATGCCTTCTACCATACCTTTACCATGAATTATTCAATGGCTCTTCTCTCCAATATGTCCAAGCCTTTGATGCCACAGCATGGTCTTTTCTCCAGAGACCACTAGATTTTCTGCTCCACTTTCAGGAGCCACAGAACTGTTGCACCCATCAACAACAATGATACCTTGCAGCTTGTGCAGAGTTCCAATCCGAACTCTCCACATCAATACCATTGATCCCTGAACCATCTTGCACGTATCCTTCTTGAACAATGTTTTTACACCTGCATCATCCATCTTGCTAACAGAAATCAGATTTCTGGCTAATGCAGGAACTAATGATTCTAGCCTTCTTGTCATCCCCCAAGAAGACATCACCACCATCATATTTCTCATAATCATAGAACCACTCTCTATGGGGAGTGAAGTGAAAGGATGGACCTGAGTCAATCAACCATGCCTCATGATCTACATGTGTACTTGAAGAAGCCAAGTACACATCCCCACCTTCATCTGAGGTGGTTTTCGCCTCTACAGAAGGAGCCTCATCAGATCCCTTTCCTTTGTCAGCAGCTTTATATTTACAGTCCCTTTTGAAGTGGCCTTCCTTTCTGCATTTCTAGCACACCACCTTTACAGGTTTTCTTGGAGATTTAGATTTCCCTCTAGATTTAGATCTCCCACTCGATGAATTATTTTTTTTTTTCTGTTCTGGGACCATCCTTGTATAGAAAAGGCATCACCATTTTGGCTCTCCATATTTTTTTGTCTCATCTCCTCTGTCAGCAAGGCTGAGACTATTTCATCAAACTGCAAGGCAGTTGCATTACTACCTATTGCAATAACCAGACTATCCCACGAATTTGGTAGAGAACACAACAAACTGATGCACTTATCTTCATCTAAAATTTTAATATCAACAGATGCTAACTGACTTACCATAGTATTAAATGCGTTCAAATTCTCTATCACTGAGTCTCCATCTTTCATCCTTAGGTTATACAACTTTTTCCATAGGAATAGTTTATTCACCATAGACTTAGATTGGTACAAAGTCCCTAACTTGTCCCACAAAGCCTTTGTTGTAGCTTCCCCTGATACATTTAGCAATACTGAATCTGAGACACACAATCGTATTGTGCTCTTTGCCTTTCAATCCAACTTCTTCCATTCTTCATCGAACACTCCCGTTGGTTTAGTACCTGGATCTACCGTGATCCACTGATCTTTATCCACCAAAAGATCCTCCATCTTCAGTTTCCACAACTCAAAATTCTGACCATTAAATTTCTCGATCTCTATCTTTCCACTGCTCGCCATCTTCTTTCACCACCAGAATCAATCTCGCAGATCTCCCACTGAATAGGGTCTACCACAGGCCCGAGCGAAACCCCTTAGCAACAAAGGCATCCCCTTGAAGCCAAAACAACTCTGATACCAAATGTAGGTTTTAACCCTGCAAAGAAATTACTTGCATACGAATTCTAAAACACATAAAATAAACAATGCAAGAGCATAACACATAAAACACATATACATAGAGATTTTCCCTTGGATCCCAAAACGGGGACTACCAACTTTATTTTTCATTATTTTCCTTTCAATGTTACAATACATATTTATACATGCCAAAGCATCCCATACCATGGACTGAAAACCATCGCGTCCAAAACCATGGACCGAAAACCATCACGCCCAAAAAACATGTGCGAAAATCATGCACAAAACCATAGGTGGGTCTGCCCAACCTAACATAGGGTCCAAAACCAAAATTTTCTGGGGTGTTGCCCCTAACCCCATAAAGTGGGGTTACAAGTACACCTCAAACCCCCTGTGACCCCCCCCCTACGCTACACAATTGACGCAATGAAGGGGGTGCTCCGCCCCCCCTCTAACCCCCCGATTAACTACATGGGCTAGTCATGGAAAGAATATAACACAACCCAACACACGTCTCTAGCCTAGACCTCTAAATGTTATGCGTTAAGTTACAATGCTCCATTAGGTTAATTGAGATAAATTTTAGTTCATCTTGTTCAAAAGTTTGCCTTTCAAGTTCGTTGCCTGATGTTTCTGAAACTCCTAGAATGAAACTAAGATGAGAAACATTCTTTTCATTTGATTTAAACAATGAAAACCATAACTAAAAGGAATAGAGAAATCAACATCTTTAAACAAAGATCATATAGCACATCTAATGCAACTTTCCCTATACCCTTCCTACAAGCACACACAAACTTCTAAATGCATTATGCATGTTTTTTTTTTCATTCCTTTAATGTTTAGATGAACATAAAGAAACTAAATGCACAAATGATCAATCAATTCTTTTCACAAGAAACAAAGACTTTACGATAGTTTTTTTTTCAAAGAAATAGAGATTCTACAACAACTCTTTTTCAGAAAAGTAAAGAATAATCAGGGATTGATTCGACAATGATAAAGAAAACATAAAGAAACATTGAACAAACAAAGACAAAGTGGGCATGGAAAAGAAATGCTAATTTGGACTTCAAAGACAGAGAAACATTGACCATTCAGCAAACAAGATGTGGAACAGTTTGGAAAAAATCAAGAAAGATGATGGACTTTTAGATTGACAAGGACCAATGCAGCCCTGAGTGGGAGGCAGTGCGATGCAGAGCACTGTCTCTAGGCTAAGGCTACTCTGAAGAGCACTGTGTCAAGAACAACAGTGCGTTGATGCCAAAGATCACTATCAACAGACAAATAAGCACACATTTTGACCAAACAAGCTTCAAAATGACTGAATATGGGTAAATGAACTCAAGCAAAGTCTATTGGTGCTGTTAAGACAAGGGATAAATACCAGGAATGATGGTCATTCCCCAGTATGGTCGCCAGTTTGTTACATGGAATTTACACCTACGGATAAATATATCTTCCCTAAGTGGGTAGTTACACTTAGAAAAACTGAAGTAAAGATGTTTAACCTTTTCCTACAATAAACAGATAAGATAAAAGAACCTACTTGTGATCCTTCACTTCCTTTGATCTCCTTTGAGTTGCTCCTATCACTCCTGCTCAAACTGAATTCACTCAATTGGTACCTGCCAACATAAACAAAAGACGACAACAATCAAATCATATGATCTATTTATTGTAAACAAATGGAATCGACAACATTTGAACATACATTCATCATAGATATAGACAAAAGTATTGGAAAAGGAACAAACAACTTTATTGATTGATAGAAGGAGAAGTTACACCCAATGTGGTTCGATCTCGTGTCACTCATCCAGCTTAGTCCAAACCCTCATCACACCAATAGCAACATCAATCCAGCAGCATAACATTACTTGACAATGATTTCAAGTCTCTAAACCAACAATATTTCTCTATAATATCCAAGCTCCCTTGGCTCTATGATGGGAGGCCAATTTATAGATGAATGCAAGTGGTTTTGTCATTAATATGGAGCTGAATGGTTTTCCATAATTGGATGATTAGTTTCCGTGTTCAAAGGTATGAGAGGATAGATGATTAGATGATCCAAGGCTATCCTAAGTCGAGCTCATATTGATAGGATAGGAGATGGGTTCCTTCTAGAATGCTCTAGAAATTAGTAATATACTTAGGATCCAATGAACATTTCGAGGATTCTCGTCCAACACAGGCTCAAGTGGGCTTAGGTTATCTACAACACAGCCTTGAATGGGGCTACCTACTCTGTAGAGCACTTACCCCTGACCAGGGGTGCGCCGGTGACCCAAGAAAGCACTTCAGCAGGGTTTGAAGTCAGGAAACTCTCATGGATGAAAGCACTCAATGAAGTGGCATGTCTAGGGCATGTAGCAACTGAACTAGGGTTTGATAGACCTTGTTTACACCGATCTGACTGTCGAGAGTGATGCACCCAAATAGACCTATAATGCCTAGGAATTTTAAGCAACTACGCACTACGCTAGGACATACAAGCTACAATAGAAAATTTATCAAAGATTATGCTCAAATCACTGCGCCTATGGAGAAGTTGCTAAAGAAGGATGCGACATTCTATTGGAACGACGAGTCTCAGCACCACTTAGACGTGTTGAAAGAAAATATGGTCACAACTCCAATATTTGTATTTCTAGATTAGAAAAATGAGTTTCACGTACATGTGGATGTTTCTTGCATTGCGTTGGGTGCAGTGATAACATAGGAAGGTGAAGGAGAATTGGATCATCCTATAGCCTTGACAAGCAAGAAATTGTCAAAGGTTGAGAAGAATTATTCAACGACTGAGCGCAAAGGGTTGGCCATGGTCTATGCGTGGCAAAAATTCAGGCACTATCTATTAGGAGGACATTTCAAGATGTACATTGATCATTTTACCTTAAATTACATGGTCAACAAGCTTGTGTTGTGGGGGGGAATCTGTAGATGGCTACTATTATTTCAGGAGTATGATTTCGGAGTGATTATGAAGCTAGGAAAGTTGAACGCTAGGCCTGACCATCTGTCCAAAATCAAAATAGGCGAAGAACCCAGTAGTTTGGAGGAAGGGTTACCAGATGTGTAGCTCTTTACAATGCGCATAGAAGATGACCATTTTGTAGATTTTAATCAGTTCCTAACTATAGGAGTAGCACTCGAAAGATATACCCATCAGTAGAAGCAAGAACTGGTGGATCGCGTAGCTAATATTTTGGTCATCGTGGGACACTTTTACCATATGGGGCCGGATGAGATACTGATAAGATATGTGCCGGACTTTGAGCATGATAGCACCTTGCCAAAGCTCATGGCGTGTTGGGTTGTGTTATATTCTTTCCATGACTAGCCCACGTAGTTAACCGGGGGGTTAGGAGGGGGGTGGAGGCCCCCCTTCGTTGCGCCAATTGCGTAGCGTGGGGGGGTCACAGGGGGTTTGAGGGGTGCATGTAACCCTACTCTATGGGGTCTGGGGCAGCGCCTAGAAAATTTTGGTTTTGGAACCTATATTAGGTTGGGCGAACCCACTATGGTTTTGTACATGATTTTCACACATGTTTTTGGACGCAATGGTTTTTGATCCATGGTTTTGGATGCGATGGTTTTTGGTCCATGGTATTGGATGCTTCGGCATGTATAAATATGTATTGTAACATTGAAAGGAACATAATGAAAAATAAAGCTGGTAGTCTTGATTTTGGGATCCAAGGGAAAATCTTTGTGTATATGTGTTTTATGTGTTATGCTCTCACATTGTTTATTTTCTATGTTTTAGAATTCGTATGCAGGTAATTTCTGTACGAGGTTAAAACCTACATTTGGTATCAGAGCTATTTTTGCTTCAAGGGGACACCTTTGTTGCTGAGGGGTTTTGCTCGGGCCTTTGGTAGACCCTGTTCAGTGAGAGATTTGCAAGATCGATTATGGTGGTGAAATAAGATGGCGAGCAGTGGAAAGATAGAGATCGAGAAATTTAATGGTCGGAGTTTTGAGTTGTGGAAACTCAAGATGGAGGATCTGTTGGTGGATAAAGATCAGTGGATCGCGATAGATCTAGGTACTAAACCAATGGGAGTGTCCGATGAAGAATGGAAGAAGTTGGATCAGAAGGCAAAGAGCACAATACAATTGTGTCTCTCAGATTCAGTATTGCTGAATGTATCAAGGGAAGCTATGGCAAAGGATTTGTGGGACAAGTTAGGGACTTTGTACCAATCTAAGTCTCTAGTGAATAAATTGTTCGTGCAGAAAAAACTATATAACCTAAGGATGAAAGATGGAGACTCGATGACAGAGCATCTGAATGCATTCAATCTGTGGTAAGGCAGTTACCATCTGTTGATATTAAAATTTTAGATGAAGATAAGTGCATCTGTTTGTTATGTTCTCTACCAGATTCATGGGATAGTTTGGTTATTGCAATAGGTAGCAATGCAACTACCTTGCAGTTTGATGAAATAGTCTGATCCTTGCTGATAGAGGAGATGAGATGGAAAAATATGGAGAGCCAGAATGGTGATGCCTTGTTTGTACGAGGAAGATCCCAGAACAGAAACAAAAATAAGTCATCAAGTCAGAGATCTAAATCTCCAGGAAAACCTGTAAAGGTGGTGTGCTGGAAATGCGGAAAGGAAGGGCACTATAAAAGGGACTGTAAATCTAAAGCTCTTGACAAAGGAAAGGGATCTGATGATGCTCTTTTTGCAAAGGCGAAAACCACCTCAGATGAAGGTGGGGATGTGTACTTGGCTTCTTTAAGTACACATGTAGATCATGAGGCATGGTTGATTGACTAAGGTGCATCCTTTCACTTCACTCCCTATAGAGAGTGGTTCTGAGAGTATGAGAAATACGATGGTGGTGATGTCTTCTTAGGGGATTATAGGAAGGCTAGAATCGTTGGTTACGGAAAAATAATGTTGAAGTTGCAAGATGGAATGGTTAGAACACTTCCGAGTGTTCTGCATATTCCTGCATTGGCCAAAAATCTGATTTTTGTTAGCAAGTTGGATGATGTAGGTGTAAAAACAGTATTTGAGAAGGATACCTACAAGATGGTTCGGGGAGCACTGGTATTGATGCAAGGAGTTTAGATTGGAACTCTTTACAAGCTACAAGGTAGCACTTTTGTTGATGGGTGCAACAGTTCTGTGGTTCTTGAAAGTGGAGCAGAAAATTTAGTGGTCTATGGAGAGAAGACCATACTGTGGCATCAAAGGCTTGGACATATTGGAGAGAAGGGCCTTCAAATACTCCATGGTAAAGGTATGGTAGAAGGTATTAGTAATAGATCTCTAGATTTTGATTTCTATGAAAATTGTGTATATGGGAATCAGAATCGGGTGAGTTTCCCCTCTGGTGGTAAGAGGGCGAAGCAGATATTAGATCTTGTGCACAGTGATGTGTTTGGACCTGTGAAGGTTCCATCACTGGGTAAGTCTGTGTACTATGTATCCTTTATAGATGACTTCTCGAGGAATACATGGATATATCTCCTTAAGAAGAAATCTGAAGTCTTTGATAGGTTTAAAGAATTTAAAGCTCTGGTGGAAAACCAAACAAAGAAGAAGATAAAGGTGCTAAGGGCAGATAACGATGGAGAGTTTTCCAATAAGGAATTTGAAGAATTTTGTAAGAAGTTTTGTATAGCATGGCAGAAGACTACTCCATATACACCTCAACAAAAATGGAGTTGCAAAAAGAACGAACAAGACGTTGATGGAAAGGGAAAGAAGCACGTTCAGTGGTGTCGGGTTAGGACAAGAATTATGGGCAGAGGCAGTGGAGATAGCATGTTACCTGGTCAACAAATCACCTTCATCAACGTTGGAGGATAAGACTCCACAAGAGGTATGGACTGGTAAGAAACCCTCTCTTTCACATCTAAGGGTATTTGGATGTGATGCATATGTACATGTTCCAAAGGAGAAATGAACCAAGTTGGATAGTAAATCTGAAAAGTGCATCTTCATTGGGTATAAGGATGGTTTAAAGGGTTATAAGATTTGGAACCCAGTAACAAGGAAGGTTATGTACAGCCAAGATGTGGTGTTCAGAGATGTGAAAGATGTTATTAAACATGAAGTCCAAGCAAAGGAACCTGAGAAGATAGAGTTTGAGCTAAAGGAGTAATCAAAAGATGGAGAGCCACAAACTCCGAGTGTGAGAAGATCAGTTCGAGAAAGAAGGTAGCCAGAAAGGTATAGTCCATCTGCTTTCTGTTCAAATTTTTCTTTATCTATTACTGATGATGATCCCAGAACTGTGAAGGAAGCAGTAGATTCAGAGGATGGAAAACTTTGGAAAGAGGCCATGGTTGATAAAATGGCATCTTTGCACAAAAATGAGGCTTGGGATCTAGTGGATTTGCCAGCTAGAAGGAAAACCATTAGCAGCAAATGGGTGCTCAAGAAGAAGACAAATGCAGAAGGAAAGGTGGAGAAAAAAAAAGCTTGGTTAGTAGCAAAAGGTTATTCCCAGGTGTCGAGAATTGATTTTGGTGATATTTTTTCCCCTGCTGCCAAGGTAACTTCTATTAGATTACTTTTATCTGTTGTTGTTGCTTTTGATTTTGAGGTAGAACAGATGGATGTGAAGACAGAATTTCTTCATGAGGATCTGGAAGAGGAAATCTACATGAAGCAACTTGAAGGCTTTGTGGTGAAGGGTAAGAAAGAACGGGTATGCAAGTTAAAGAAGTCTCTGTATGGGTTAAAACAGTCACTAAGGATGTGGTATCAGAAATTTGATACATTTATATGGGATCTTGACTTCACCAGAAGCAAAGCAAATCACTGTGTGTATTTTAAATTAATTGGTGACCATGTTATTTATTTGGTCTTCTATGTGGATGATATGTTGCTGGTTGGAAATGACAAAGAAATTATCTAGGATTTGAAGACCCAATTGTCCTCCAAATTCGACATGAAAGATCTTGGTGCTGCAAACTATATTTTGGGCATGGAAATTACAAGAGATCGGGAAAAGAGGAAGCTCTAGTTAAACCAGAGGAAGTATGTCGAGACAATACTAAATAGGTTTAATATGCAAGATAGTAAACCAGTGAAGGTTCCTATTCCTGTAGGCATAAAGTTATCTGCTAAATAGTGTCCCAAGACACAAGAAAAGGAAGAGGACATGTCCCGTGTTCCATATGCAAGTGAAGTCGGTATCCTGATGTATGCAATGGTCTGTACTAGACCAAACATTGCACATGCAGTGGGAGTATTGAGCAGGTTTATGTCAAAACCAGGAAAGGAGCATTAGACAGCAGTGAAGCGGGTTTTTAGGTATTGGCGTGGCACTAGTGATTATGGTTTGTGCTGCCAAGGAAGACCAGGATTGGACAGAGTTTTGGATATTCGTGGCTTTGTTGATGCAGACTAGGCTGGAGATCTGGATCAGAGAAGATCTACAAGTGGGTATGTGTTTAACCTATTTGGAGGTGCAGTCAGTTGGATGAATAAGAAACAATCTGTAGTGGTGCTATCAACTATAGAGGCAGAATACATGGCAGCCACTCATGCAAGCAAGGAAGCAGTTTGGTTGTAGAGATTGTGTTCAAGTATGGGGTTAGTACAGGGAGCTATAAGGATAGATTGTGACAGCCAAAGTGCAATTTTCTTGGCAAAGAACCCTGTATATCATTCAAAGACAAAGCAAATTGATGTTCAGTATCACTTTCTGAGGGATATGATAGAAGACAAAAAGGTGTTGTTGGTAAAGGTGCACACTTTGAAGAATACTGCAGATGCATTGACAAAATATGTGATCTCTGAGAAGTTCTCTTGGTGTAGAGAAACAATGGGCATTGCAGGGATGGATAAATGACTAATATCTCTAGTGGCCCCCTATGGAAAGAAAACAACAAGTGGGAAAATGTTGGGTTGTGTTATATTCTGTCCACGACTAGCCTACGTAGTTAACCGGGGGGTTAGGAGGGGCGCAGAGCCCCCCCTTTTTTGTGTCGATTGTGTAGCGGGGGGGGTCATAGGGGGTTTAAGGGGTGTAGGTAACCCCACTCTATGGGGTCTGGGGCAGCACCTCGGAAAATTTTGGTTTGGAACCCATGTTAGGTTGGGCAGACCCACCTATGGTTTTGTGCATGATTTTCGTACATGTTTTTGGTCCCGATGGTTTTCAGTCCATGGTTTTGGATGCGATGGTTTTTGGTCCATGGTATTGGATGCTTCAGCATGTATAAATATGTATTGTAACATTGAAAGGAACATAATGAAAAATCAAGCTGGTAGTCCCGGTTTTGGGATCCAGGGGAAAATATTTATGTATATTTGTTTTATGTGTTATTCTCTCGCATTGTTTATTTTCTGTGTTTTAGAATTCGTATGCAGGTAATTTTTGTATGGGGTTAAAACCTATATGGAGGAGCTGTGGGAGGCCATTATGCAGGAAAATTGATGGCACAAAAAAAATTTCGCGTAGGTCTATGGTGGCCAACACTACACAAGGATTTCAAGGCATACTGTAAGGTGTGTGATGCATGTCAAAGAAATGGTCGACCATCGCGACAGGATGAGCTACCACTACATCAACAGGTGTCCTTGCAGGCATTTGAGAAGTGGGAAATTGATTTTGTTGGGTCGATTCAGCCCCCTGGATAGAAAATGGGTGTGCACTATATTATCATCACTACAAAATATCTAACCTGATCAGTGGAAGCACAACTGGTTAAGAATTGCACTGGAGCTACAACACCAAAGTTTTTATTTGAATATGTCTTAACCAGATTTGGCTGCCCGAAAGTATTGATTAGTGACAAGGGTACACAATTCTGAATGAAACGATCAGTGTGCTGACTTAAGAATTCCAGGTCTACCATCAGAAGAGTATCACGTATCACTCATAGGCCAATGGAACTGTTGAAGCCTTTAATAAAATCTTGGAGAACACAATGACAAAGATCTGTAATGCGTAGCAGAATAACAAGGATGTGCATGTACCTGCAGTACTATGGGCTTACAGGACTACTTGTAATAAACTAACAGGGAAAACATCTTTCAGATTAGTATATGGGGTTGAAGCCGTATTGTCGATGGAGTACATTGTGCCTAGTATTCGCATAGCAGCTTTGACAGGTATGGCGGATCACGAGGCCTTAGAGGAATGGCTCACGCAGCTGATGGAGCTTGAAGAAGATCGATTTTGGTAGGATTCCATCAACAAGTACAGAAGGAATGGGAAAAATCATGGCATGATCGCCACATCAAGCTTCACACTTTCAAGGTAAACTATCTTGTCCTATTATATGCTAGTAAGTTCACTAAATTTTCAAGTAAATTTCAGATGCATTGGTTAGGGCCATATGGTGTCAAAAAATTATGGATGGAGGCATAGTTCAGCTCATGAATCTTAATGGGGAAACCTTCCTAGGAAGAGTGAATGGGAGAAGACTGAAGTTGTATACAGGGGATCCTGCACAATGACTACTTGGTAGAAGGATAGTCTTAGTGCTCCAAGCAGTTGCAAGGGAGCACAGGATTATAAACTAAATTGCCCAACTTGGAGGACAACGCAGCGAGCAGGCTGTGCGGTGAATGACAGAGATGCAACCTAGGAAGTTGCACTCAAAAAGTTGCACCATGGGGGAAGGTACTGTGCAACACAGTAGGAAATTAACCATTGGAGTTATTGTTCATGACTTGATGGCCAAAATATGGTTAAGTGGAGCAGGATGGAGGAATTTAAGGCAAAAATATTTGAAGATCTGCTGCCAAAACATTATTTATTATCAGGAAATTGGGGGAATGGTCCGATTTGAATTCAAAACTCCCCATAAATTACGCGTGCCCGACCAACGAAGAAACTTTGCACTCTCATATTTGTTAGTGAAGTTCGTTGTCTATTGCCTATGAGCTGAGTATTTTGGGAAGAATTATTGTCATGAGCAAACATTTCTTCTGAATCCGCGAGTTGTTTATGGAGAGAATGAATACCACCAACCTTGCTGAAGCCCTAAGTTCAAAAGCAGTTGTGTCTGACGCACCAGGACCAGAAGTGTCAAATGTAGAGGCTATGCCTGTGATGCCCACTATGCCGAGGTCACGCAGGATGAAACAAACCATCTAAAAATATAAAAAACTTGCAATGAAAGAGAAGCAACCCATAGCAAAGGAAAAGTAGAAAAAGTCAGTGTTGATGCACGCATTCCCAAGGAAGCATACCGATACACAAAATAAAAAGAAAGATAAGCAGCCGGGGAAAGTAGTGGACCTAGAGGCAGACAAACCCCAGGGAACAAAGGATATTGATGTTGAAGGAATGTAACCCATGACAAGGTTCCCTAAGTATATCCCTCTGCGGAAGGTAAAAACAAAGGTAATGAAGTGTTAGTGTCAGTCTTTCCAACCTTCCTCCAGTGATCAAATATGCTCTTACAAAGTGATTTTAAGGTGTCAAGGCCAAATTTTGTCATTTCAATGATTCTTCAAGTAAAAGTTGGTCACTAGGCATTAGATCTAGGGTTTTCTTTCACTCCTTTCAAAGTTGTCCAAATATCGGTCTATGTCACTATTCAACTAATTTTACCATCATTCAGAGGGTTGTAATCATCATGTTAAGTTCCACTGGATCATTTTACACCTTGTTTATGCTTCAGTTGCGCCTAGGTAAGGTTCATTTCCCTTTCTAGGGTTTTGAAGGCAATTTCTCTTGGATGGTCAAATCATCAGCAAAACTTGTATCCTGATGTTCATACACCTTCCCCTATCCTTAATGTACCTTATTAAACACTTCCCATCACTGAGATCCTCCAAAAACTCATATCAAAACCCTTGTACTTCATACCTAGCCTAAGATTAGCTTTTATTACAGTCATCTCGAGCCCCATTAATTGTTTTTTTCCGAGATTGACCCGGAGAGAGCCCTCTCCTGTCCTCGTAGGGCTAGCTACGAGGCTGAGCATGGTTTGATGTGGACCTAGAACCATGTCTTTTCAGCCTGAGAAAAATCTAGGCTCTAACGTGAAGGACCCGAGAAGTTTATAATATTGATGCCCCTACTACCTGAGCAGGTCCGTATTGAAGGCCCTTGGCTTGCAAGGGTCCCATTGTTAAAAATGGAGGATTGGGACATCGCAGACCATGCTAGGCTTCCACACTTGGTGACAGAAAAATACATGCGGAGGGTCTATTATGAAGAAATAGTTGCTACAACACTGGAGATGGAGGAGTGGGTCTGCGTTGTCGAGCAATCAGGATTTCTCAATTTGCTATGGGTACCACATTATCACTGCACCCCCATTAATATGACATGTGTATGCCAACTCCTCACACTAGTGCACGATGGATATCTACGGCTAGGAGGGCCTATCCCCATTACAGATATGCTAATTCATAGAATCACATCCCTACCTTACAAATGCACGAACTCGATTAAGGATTTTGGCGGAAAGACTATGGAGAAAGACCTTGCAGAAAGGATGAAGAGGGATTATGCCCTCCTTAAGAAATCGCTTGGGTATTCCATTATTTCCATCACAGACCAGGCAGTTTAATTCGCTACCCAAATTTTAGCAAGAAATTTGATGAGAAAATTCCGCACAGATGAAGTTTCAGCTCCAGTGGTTTCCCTTGTTGCACAGTGCGCAAAAGGCATACAATTTAATTGGGCAAGATACCTTTGTCAGGAGTTCCTAGCAAATTGTCGAGAATCCTAGGATGAATCCAAGTCGTTTCACTACTCTTTGTTGTTGCTTTCAATTGTGCTTGTTGCGTGGAGATTACTGGAGGATAGCCAATTTCCTCCACTCGAGGAAGGATTGCTTGAGGCAGCGTAGTTTGCTTCCTTCTGGTCTACAAAGGATGCCACACAGATTACATAGACAAAGATATTTTGGGTTTTCATGGAAATGGATCTCCATATGGCCATCAATTAGCATTCGAGGTTGTCCCCAACCATTTTCACATAGCTATCAGCCTATGTAGCATTCAAGGCTGACTTCCATAGAGTATATATCCAAGCGCAGAAGGATCCGGAGCAAAAATGGCACTAGTTTCCCTATTTGGTGTCAGAAACATATCTATAGGAGGTTGTAGCATCATGGCCTGTAAAGTGGTGCACCCCTTTAGAAACAGATGTTGGAACAAGCATGACACAGGAAATTCTTCTGCGCAGAAGGAGGTAGCTAAGCAAGCTTCGCGCACCCTTGCAGAACAACGGAAGAAGGAAGCTGCAAAAAAGGCTCGTATTGAGCTGGAACGCACTGATAAGGAGCAGGCAGAAAAAGAACAATGTGAGTCCCAGAAAGGTGACAAGTCACCTTCTCTGGAGACAGAGACATAACAGCTTTCAAGACAAGGTGATGGAGTTGATGAAGGGCAGCACACCCCCTTCATTTTGAAAATGCGTGGCACAGAGCAATGAAGAGGAACGTGTAAGAACCAAAAATCTGATAGAACACGGGTTTAACCCATGGTATTAACAAAAGGCGATATCGACTAGATCGACGATAAAATTCAGGACATTGCAGTATAAGTGCTACAACAATTCGAGTAGTAATAAATGCATACATTTGGGGGCATTCAGAAGGATCTACGAGAGTTGCAACTCCAGGCAACCAAGATCCAAGAATATGTTAGGAAAGTGAGTGACGTGCAAGATAATTTGTCATGGGGAAAAATTACAGTTGCAAAGATAGCCTGGTAGTAGGATGTGAGAGTCTTCCCTTTGCCTGAAGGGTCAGTCCGCGCCAAATTGGATGAACAATGTGCACTGCTTCACAAAGTCACAAAACTGGGACTGAACCTTGCTGCGATATCACTTGAATCTCTTCATGAATTACTACAAGGAGTCGTGGAAGATCTTAGGATCAAAGAACAGTGAGCACTCAGTGCTATCAGTGAAATTAAAGTCAATAAGCAGCAAGTGTTCGCTGAAAAGATGCAGGCTCTAAAGGAAAAGGAGGCACTATAGGTGCATAATTCACGACTAGAGTCAGTAGTAGCAGAGGCATGCAAGACAGTGCCTGAGCTTCACATCCCAGAGGATGCACATCCAAAAGCCAAAATTATAAAAATAGCCACTAGTGTGCGTGAGGCTAAAGTAGAATTTGGATGGGTAACTTTCGAGTTCAACATGAAGATTACATAACTATAGTTAAAGTTACAACCCATGACTCTGTTAGAGGTCCGGAAGTAGTGTGGAGTTGCAATAAAGAAAGGCATGGCTACCTTAGATGCCACAATCACTGACTGTACGACACTGTTTGAGCTGGCTATGGAGCTAGTGACCAATTTGCAGGAAGATCCGAACCTGCAGACATTCAACACATAGGTAAGGGAGCTACAACACCAATATGATGAGCTCAGGGTGACTACGCACTCCATAGAACCCACACAACACCTTGCCAAGTTACAGGAGGGAAAGAAGCTACTAGGTGGAGGAAGCGCAAAAGAAGGAGGCCTTACTAAAGGCCAGGGTGTAGCCTTGGTTGGAAGAGGCCTATCAAGTAATGACATCCATTCAAGAAAATATTAAAGGACTATAGCAGACACAACAAATGATTAGGCTAGTATTGGAAGGACCAACCATGGAGCAATTGATTGAGGAAGTTAAACAGGTAGCAGAACATAGGGCTGCTGAAGTTGCAGTATTCAAGTGGAGCTACGGGGTCTTCGTAGTAAGATCACGACACTTGCAGGGTGACTCGAGGGCGAGTCACAATCTTTGTGTTGGGGGCCTATTGGGATGGGGTCCCATAGGTTAGTTTGGGTTTAAGATAACCCAAGTTTTGGTATAGTTTTGTAAATAATGTAAAGTCTCCGCAATTTATGGATGCGGAGCGCGTAGATGAATAAGAATCAAAAGGGCTTAGCCCCTTGTTTTATGTAAAGTTTTGAGTCAGTTTTGAGATTCACCCATGGTCCACAGACTATGGAATTGTATGAAAAGTCTATAAATAGTGAGTCTTAATGCAGGGAAAAGGAAAAAAAAAGGAAGAGGAAGTTGGAAGAGAAGCGATAGAGAGCATTGGGTTAAGGCAGGAAGGCTCTGCTTCCTGTAGGTAGGTAGAGAAGGAAAGGCTCTGCAACTAAGTGTGTGGAGGCATAGGTAGAGTCCGCAGCTGAGTGCGCAGACCCTTGCAGCTGTGTGCACAGGGTAGTTTGAGTATGTAACTGGTGAATTGAGATAAATAAAGACAAGTTTCTAAAGAATTATCGAGTATTTATGTTCTTGTCTATTTATGTTACATGTCATTGATGAATGATTTTTTTTATGAAATATTGATCGAATGTTATGCGATTCTCTTGAATAAGTCTTAATAACGTATGCAATGCATGTTTAAGTATTTTCACGAAGACTTTTGTGATTTCTCTTGTGTTTACTAATAGCTTAAGTAAATATGTGCGAACACTAATTTATAACTGCTTTCTTATGCACATAAGTAGACAAATTAACTATTAGAGGTCCGCAAGGATTGATCGTAGACCTTCATGAAGATATGAAGGTTGTTTTAGCAAGGTTGTAGCAACATTCCCTAAGAACTTATTGACCTATGTGAAGGAATATTTGAGGCGCTGGAAGACATCACACTAGTCTCTAGATGCAGAAACTTGGTTCTTGCATCCCCCCATACTGTTTCAGGTGAGACGGAAGCCTACGCTACATGGTTTGTTGCCAAAAGGGCCAGTAGTGTAGGGATTTTTTGGTTTGCGCAACTAACTCTAAACCTAGGTCAGGACCCCCTAAGCCAACACCTTCACAATTTTCTCATGCATGTATATGAAAGTAAATTTGATTCATGGTACTTATGATAAGATGGTGCACTTGGTATTAAGTCATGCTGAAACTACTTAGAAACATTGATTTTTGATCTATTGGTATAGTTGATGTTTGGAAAAGCATATTACATCTTAGAAATGATGAATTTTCTAGATGCATTGATCTTGATACTATTGTTAATGGTTGTGATAAGCACGATAACCTTGATGATGAAAGTGTAATAATAAGATTGATAATCAAGATCTTCTTCTTGACCTTGTTTAGGTTTTGATAAGCTTAGTATATTGGACAAAGTGATAAATCTAGATTCCTTGACTTGATTATTGAATAAATATAAAAGAAGTAATGTAGTGATTATGATCCTTAATGTATGATGATACACCTATTAGATACCCTAATCATATGACTCTAACCCTTGATGAAAGTTTGATGTCATGTTCATATGATGATGAAGTAGCCGATGTTGAATGATGAAATATATGTTTTATAACTTGATATAGTGTGATCTCATGGTGCATGACAGTATTAGAATAAACAAGTTGATGTTTTGAATGATGATGATTGAAGTGGCTTCCCAAACAGATAGAGAAACTCTCCATAAGATCCATACACCTATTATCATTTTCATTAAATGTATATAAGATTATTTATCATCGAAGTAAGATTCTGACATAAATAGACAAATATTTGATATTGTTGATCTGTAAGAAGAGAGGTTTCCTCCTAGTCTAAACCCCAACCATTGGGAAAGAGGCTTAGGAGTGTGGTTGTAAGCCTCTTCACCACACGGAAGAAGGCCTATGGGTGAGGTTATGCCTGTAGGTCATAAAATCTTAAGCATAATGCATGAAATCAGAAGTGCAGCTAGAGTATGATAGTCCTACAGATATGGAGCAAATAGTTGAAAGTTCCACGAGAAGGGAAGTTTGAATGTTTGACTTAATATAGAGAATGTGAGTGTGTTGATTAAACTTGTGTTTGTAGGGAACTAGAATATGCAATTAGTCTATTGTTTTGATTTGATAATTCAAGTTAGTATATGATAGTATCTGCTAAAAGTTACAAGGGTTTGACAACATTTGGCTTATTGATGAGCTATATTGAAATTTTGACATGATACCTGATAGTTAATATATATGTTTTGGCTTATGGATTGTTTTCATTCATAGTGATAACAAATTGAGTTTTTGACTTGATAATTGATGATTTGCCTTGATAACAGTGCTATGTGGGCATAACAACTTTCAGTAATTAATGTTGGCATTGATTTTGCATTGGATTCATTGGCTTTGGCACATTGGTTGAAATATAAGCAATTGTGACTTATCCTTGGTATATGTGTTCTCATCTAGTGACAAAAATAATTCATGTTATGATTATATGGATGGGTTAATGGAATTTGATATTGGTTAATAACAATTTTTTGACATGACAATAGATGAAGTTATGACTTGGTATTTGGATATGATATCTACCTAAGATTTTGTCTGAAGAGTTTGTCACAAGGATATTGGCAGAAAATTTTATGATTTTGATATTAGTTTTGATCTGGCCTCTAAGGCTTGATAAGTTGTCATATTTTATTTGATTGCACAATATTGATTTGTGTAAGGCTGAGAATATTGGTTTCGTCTAGTGTTATGTTTGCAGAAATAATTGTATTAAGCAAGCTCCCTGAGCCTGGTATGTCTGCATTGACAGTTACCTCGTTAAGCCAGGAAGATGTGCAAATCCAAACCTCTACCTCGAAGGAGGTCCAAGATATGAATTTGATTTTTTTTTTTATACATTGATGGTCTATTCTTGATAGACAATGAGCCTTTGATGATCAAAGTAAGAGGAAGTTGGCCTCTGAATCTCAAAATGAAGAATCATGGCATGATGAAATATTTTCTAAAGTTTGGAAAAGAAAATCTATATCGTGTAGATATTGAAGAGTTTTTGGAAAGTGGAAATGCATATCCTTGGAAACTCTGATTTAATTTCAGGAAGTTATGAAGAGATAGTATTGAACTTGATTTCGCAACCAATAATTGATTGAAGCATTTATGTTCCATGTGAACACCCATCCATGTGTGTGTGTGTGTGTGTGTTGTGCATAGAAAAACTTGAGCGGATTCATGATTGAGCCTCTTCACGCATTGTGTGTTGTCTTCAGGTTATTTGCATTGGACGATCAATTTTGATCTCAGATATTCTTCCTATGATATGTGATTGTATGGATGTACTAATGTTGTTTGGGATTATCATTGATGAGATGAGAAAATTTAGGTGTTGCCTTAGTATGAGATCTACCATGATATTTTGGATGAGAAGCTCATAGCTCTAAGCACGAGTGAGGTTGAGTACGAAGTTGCTGGCATGACTAACTATGAGGTAGGTTGAAGAAACTCCTTGGAAAGATATTTTGAACAAGTTTGGATATGACAATGATACATTGTGATAATATAGAGAGCAATATGATTGGAAAAGAATATCATATATAGTTGGGACTGAGATATCCTTATATATTGGTACAATATTTTTTATGAGAGAAGCTTAGGCTTGTGGTTGCTGCCTCCATGAGAAGGAGGATGAATAAGGTATCATTTTTGTGATATATATTTTTTCTAATATAATATTTGATTTGATGTCTTATATGAATAGGAGACTGCTTGTATTGAGACATGATGATTGAACTCTTCAGTAATTTTTTCAAGGTGATACCAGATATGAGCATGATGATATGTTTCTAATATACAAAGAGCAAGAATAATTGAAAACACTAAGCTAGCTCTTCCCCCCTGTCTAAGCTCCTAGTGTGAGGAATTGAGATAGAGGTCTCCTAGGGTTGAGAGATTGCTAGACAAAAGGGTGGTAGATGTTTCTCCCATATTTTTCACCTATCTTAGTTTATGCAGAGTATATCATAGTTGAAATCATACCCACAAGCTAGGATTTTTTGGAATATCGCTCCTTGTCTGGCCAATGAGTTGAGAGAGTGTTTGGTGGTGTACAACGCAAGCTGATTATGATGCAGGTCTTCTACTACATAAATCTTGAGGGTCATTTTTAAGAACATCAATGAGAAATAGGATGGGTTGAGATGTGCTCCCAAATGTGATAACTCATGTTGCTCGATATGGGGTGGAAGATGTTTGCTCACCCATGAGATTTTGGATTGAGATGTGCTCCCCTATGTAGTTTCGTGTTGATACTAAGATCCCCAACATGGTTTCAATTTGATATATGCTCCCTGATATTGTTTTGGATTAAGATAGTCTCTCTGATGTTGATTTAGGTCATAGAATTGGTTCCCCACTAATGATTCCCAGGTAGTAGCATTAGGATCCTTGTTGGTAATGATTCCCAAGTAGTAGCATTAGGATCCTCATTGGTAATGATTCCTGGTGGTAGTAGTGGTTCCCTGATGAATATAGGGTGGTAGCTTATGCTCCCCTCGAATCAAATTATTCTTCTTTTATATTCAATAATATACACAATATGAGCAACAAAAATCAAGATATAAAAAGGAATGATAAGAGATGAACCGAGATGAGCAATGACAACATTTGATGATGATATACTTGAGAGAGGATATGATTTGATGACAAGATACTTGCAGTGATTACACGATACAGTTGGAATTTATCCCTAGCTGAGAGGAAGGGTTAATTTGGCAGCTCAATGAAAAATTCCAACCATGGGAAAAGATTCCACTTTTCGAGAGGATCAATTTTGACTATTTAAGCACTCAATTTGGACAAGTGAAAGTGTATTTTTGAATTAAATCCCCCATGTGAATATTTGATTAGGTCAACCCCAAAGAAAATTGGACACTCTTGGAAGTCTATAAATACAAGTGACATCAAGCTCATGTGGACATGATCATTAAGAATTCCTCTATTCTCTTCCTTGGTTTCATATGGAAGAGGTCTGAGGCAAGTCCACAGAGAATCAGTTAACACGAAGGTGAAATTACAGGGTTTGAAGTTCATATTTCTGATTTAGGGTATTGAGTCTCAACCGCAGGCTTGCCAAAATAAAATATTGACTGCAACCACATGCAGGTCGACTCATCCATGCGGCTGAAGCCTTTGAGCTACATGAATAACACACATTCCCTACGGTTGGAAACTAGGGTTTGGTCTTATCAGTTGACCACAAATTTCACTCGTTGACAACAGGGTTTAGCAATTGATTGTAGGATTTTGAATCATGGTTTTGATTATTAGCATTGTTGGGTTCATGTCATGGATATTGCTTGGTATATTCTTCTTAATAGGATTATGGTTGAAGATATGGATCATTGTACTCTCTTTTGCTGAATCATTTAACGAAAATATAATAAGAAAAATAATTTGAAAGGGTTTTCCCCATAGCGGGTTTTTCCCTCGTCTCAGACCAATCCTGGTGTCTCTATGTGTGAATTTGTTTCTTCTATTTTTCTTTTATGTTTCATTGCATTGATGATGATATTGTTCTTTCTATATATAGTCACATGTGTTGTTGAATAATGATGTAAATATGAATACTGTTATGATGTTGTTGGGTGAATGTAATATGGAAATAATGAAATGCAATTATCAAAGCAAAGAACAATATAGCCCTAAGAAAAATTAACATGAATACTTGAGAAATACACCCTTGTTAGAATGAGACTCAAATTTTCCTAGATTTTTATTGTTCGTTTTTATAAAAAAATTGCTCTCGAACACTTTGTAGTGTTTTACTGATGCAGGTCTTCCCTTCCACAACTCGTAGGGAGTTTTATCACTATTAGGCTTGAGTTGTGCTATGTTTTATAGGTACACTACTGCTTGTATTGATTCTCCCTAAATGGTGTGATGTACATCTGCTTCATCCATCATAGTTCTTTCCATCTCTTGGATTGTGTTGTTATTTATCTCAATAACTCCATTTTGTTGTGGCATTTTTGCCCCAGAATACTACCTCCTTATGCCATTCTCTTCATAGCATCGCTCAAAATCTCTTGAAGTGTATTCTCCTCCTTTGTTTGATCTTAAACACTTGATCTTTAAATATTTATCATTTTTTACCTGAGCCTTAAATATCTTAAAATTATTAAGTGTTTTTTTCTTCCAATAGCATCATCCATGTGGCTCTAGTAAATCATCAATAAGAAACATAAAATACCTCTCTCCTCTTGGGAATTTTTTTCTAGTTGGCCCGCAGATATCTGTGTGAATTAGCTCTAGTGGTCTAGATTAAGAGAAATCTTTTTTCTTGAAACAAGCCCTGGTATACTTACCAAACTAACATGACTTGTAGACTGAATTATCAGGCCTTAATAGTCTTGGAAATCCTCTCACAACTCCTATCTTTCTAACTTTCATCAGGTTGTCAAAATTCATATGACCAAGTCTCCTATGCCATAACCTGGTTTCACTTGTCTTGCTCAAGTAGTAGTTTACTGTGGATTCATCAAATACATATTCATTATTGTGAGTTTTGTCTACTTTTCCCACCAAATTTCAATTCTTTTCATGTCATATCTCACAATATTTGGATCGAAAGGTCATATTACAACCATTATCACACATTTGTCTCACACTCAACATTTTGTAGTTGAGTCCTTCTATATGCAAGTCATTTTTAGGTTTAGTGTTTTCCTCAACATTGATTCTTCCCTTTCCTTTAATTTTTTCTAGAGTGTTTTTGTACAACGTGACATTGTTCCCTATGTCCTTTTCTTTTAGAGAAAGGAATTTAATTTTATCCCTCTTCATATACTTGGAACAACCACTATCCACATACCATTCATTTTCTTGATCATGTGCTGAAAGCGAAAGTCCACATTCCATGCTCTTTTCAAACTTATGCTTCAATTCTTCTTACTCTTTTGAAAAGTCAGTTGCCAAGATTTCTAGGATTTAGATGAATGTTGAAATCTATTTCTGAATTCTCTCACATTGTGCCAAAAATTACTACAATTTAAGCATTCAACATCATTCATCATGGGAGAGAAGGGATTTACATTTCTGGGAGGAGAGTTATGAGCTCTACAATTTTGATACTTATTGTACCTTGCATTTCCATATCTTTTAACTTTGACTCTTTTACAAACTGTAAAAAATTTTCTTCCCAAGGAAAAATCATAACTTTCATTATGAATTCAAAATTACATGTTGTATATGCTTAAATGAAGCATATAAAAAACTGATGGCCATTACAAATAGTAGACTTATGTCCAAATATATGACATTTATAACAATTACCATAAAATAAATTAGAGTACATGAAGTTGGAAAGTTCATGAGTTGGTTCATGAAGGTACCTCTTATGTCTTTCTAATTGATTCATTATACATTGGTATGGCTTCTTTGAGAATTTGGATTTCTTGTTCTAGTGATGTGCTCCTCTCTTGCCTACTAAAGTTTTATATTCATTGATTCTTTCTTGAAGCATCATTCCATAGCTGTGAGGTTCCTAAAATCCCACAGACATGAAGTTGATATTTATCATAGAAGATTCGGTGGTCTAGAATATCCCAAAGTTTTTTTGTTTTATGGAGACCTTTGGTTGTTCATAATTTGATCTAGCTTTATTGTCCCTTCTGCAAACTTTTCATTTACGGCCTTTTCGGTCTCCATTCTCTCAAGCTTCATTCTCAAAGAGACAATGTTATGAAACCATCTCACAAAAATATAGAAAAGAAAGATCAATGCCTTAGAAATCAGCCTCTTCGAGGGGGCAACCTCATTTACATTACACAAATGAACAATTCTTGGATGATACAAATGAAAAAGCCTCCTTTCTATATATAGGAGTCTAAGGGGTCACAATGTATTCAAAGCAGATATAACAATAATAATATAAGGGCACAACAATAACAATAGTGGGCTTCTATGGGGCACAATAATAACAATATGGGGACAATAGGGGCACAACAATAACAATAAGGGCTACGATGACAATAGTAATGGGGGAAACACCAGAATTATAGTGACTTAACATGCCCCTCTCCTTCAAAAAATTGTTGTCCTCAATGCTTGAGTAGTTCTGGATGCTTCTGTATAAAATTCTTATCCTCCCATGTGGAATCTTCAGCGGGTAAGTGCTTCCAATTGACAATATACTCAGAAATTGATCGATTTCGTAGCTGTTGAGTTCTTGTTTGTGTGCCTACTTCAGGTTCCAATATGATTTTTTCCTTCCTCGTCAAGTTCTAGCAATATTGTTTAAACTAGGAGCTTATCACCAATAACCTTCTTTAAGCATGAAACATAGAAAACTAGGTGCACTCAGGAAGCTTCGGGAAGCTCCAATTTGTATGTCATAGTACCAATCTTTTGCAACACCTTGTACAGACCATAATACTTTGGTGATAATTTTGTTATCTTTCTTAGCTTGCTTGAGGGACATTTGTTTATATGGTTGTAGCCGTAGAAATACCCAGTCACCTATATCAAAACTTATTTCACTGCTATGTTGATCTGCTTGTTGTTTCATTCTATTCTATCCAAAATTTAGGTTATCCTTTAAGAGTTGGAGAACTTGTTGTTGATGCTCGATGTGATCTTACACTACTTGAACCTTAGAATTTTCTCTTAAATATGATTTGATGGATAGTGGGTGATATCCATAAAGTGCCATAAATGGGGTCATTTTTGTTGCAGTATGGAAGGAAGTGTTATACCACCATTCAGCCAAAGGCAACCGTTTGACCCATTGTGTTTGTTTATCAGATAGAAAGCAACAAACATATCCTTCCAAACATTTGTTTACTATCTCCGTTTTCCCATCAAATTGAGGATGATAAGATGAGCTATGAGCTAACTGAGTACAAAGACAAGAAAATAATTATGTCCAAAAATTTCCAATGAAAATGGGATCTATGTCGCTTACAATAATCTTTGGGTTTCCATGTAGCTTTTGAATTGTTTCCATAAATGCAGTAGAAACTGAATTGGCTTTAAATGGATGAGATAATGCACAAAAGTGTGCATACTTGGTAAGTCTGTCAACTACCACCATGATGACACTCTTTCCTTCGAACTTCAGTAAACCTGTGATAAAATCCATTGAAACCTCCTCCCAACGTTGACTTGGAATGGATAAAGGTTGTAATAAACCTGGGGTCTTAATTGTTTCAACTTTATTTTTTTGGAAAACCAAACATTCCACCACAAAATTTTGAATATCAGATTTAAGGCCATCCCAAAAAATTCCTTCTTAACCCTGTGGTAAGATTTTAAAATCCCAAGTGCCCTCCTAAGGGAGAGGCGTGCAATTCCATAAGAATTTTTTGTTTGAGTTGGGAATTTTGACATAGGTATAAGCTATCTTTGTACCATAACGAATCATTTTTCCAGCTAAATGTATAAGATATATTGGGATCTTGTTGTAACTTTTAAATGATTTCCCACACTTCTTCTTCATTCTTCCATTCATCCCTTGCTTTGTTGATCCAAGTCCGGGTGTGACAAAGGACCCTTCCAAGACCTTTTACTTCCGTGATGTGTTAAATTTCATTTTTAAAAGAACATAAATGAATACATATGCATGTTGTAAAGAAGAGGAACATGTCAATCATCAACACATGAAAGCATAATCCATTGATAACGGAGTTCATCTAGGAGGGACTATGTCTCCAGGACCCGGTGTCAAGATGGTGTACGCCACTACATTAAGTGCTATCAAAAGTGATGATGTACATAAGAGGTGATGTCACTATCATACAAGGAAAATGCCCTCACACAGGAGTGGCTCCAAGAGATGTTCCACTATAGGAAATCTCAGCCAAAAAGGACTCCTATCAGTATGACACAAACTCATGCATGATGATAATGAACATCCTGCCAATATGGCATAAAAGGGATCTCAATGCAAACATGCATGGCGACACATGAGTATCCCATCAAAATACAATAAAGGGATCTCAAACAAAATATGACAAATCATGACAACAAGTACATCACACAGCTGATTCCGCATTATATCAAGTAGGAATCATGAGACAAGTAATAGACAGGATCCCACATCAAACATCAAACAAGGATCTATGCAGCACGTCGAATCTCACGGCGTCGAATCTCATGGAAATGGTTGCTCGCACATGAATACTGACACCTGCACTCCACTTAGAAAAGTGGTTGGAAAATGAAATGAGCAAATGGAAAATTTGAACACACCATCATATTTGTGGCATCGAATAGTGCAAAATCGACTATCAAATTTCTGAATTCTGAGAAAGTGAGAATCTGGGGCTTAAGGAATCTTTTAGATTCCCCCTAGATTCCTCAAAGATTCCCTCCTCCAGGTCCTCTAAAAATAGGCTGCTCAAATCAGGAAACTGACTGCACCATCGGGTTTGTGTCATCAAGAGGTGTAGGATCGACATAAAGTTTGTCCAATTTGGACACCGCAAAAATTTCACCCTCCTAGAAATTTCACTCAATCATGGTTCCACCTGCAATAAATTAATTAAAAAATTTTACCTCGATTTCTATGCCTGCTCCTGCTCCTGCTCCTCCATGCTTGGCCGCACTGGGAAAATTTTGGGTTTATATTAACTTGTGGGCAGATTAAACAACAAGTCAGTTTAGTGCAGTGATAAAAATAGTGAAGTTGTTGATGAGGGGTCGAGGTATCAAATCCCGCCCCTCCCTTTTTACCACATATTAACTGCATAATGTATTTTTTTAAGGCCTGGTGGTTGGGGATTTAAATATTATGTTGGCACGTTTTTATTTTTCAACCAACATCAAAATGGAACTGTGGGCATCTTAATGTTTGGCACATTTAATTGGGGTGTACTGTTGGAGTGTACATGGTACGTATCATGGGCCGTGGTTGGTGGTTTGGTTACGTGCCACCTTATGTTTTGGCATGTTCATGTATGGTACATGAGGGAGTGTGTGAGGGTGCTTGAGAGGTGGGCCGGCCTCACCGGCCAGGCGGGTTCGAGCCCCGCCACCCTCTGTCAATACATGGCATATGGTATGGTTTTGGGGGTGTGGGCTGGGTCCACTGGAGGTGGCCCGTGCCCACCCCAATATTAAGTAAATAATATGTTACAGTGTGGTTTTGTGCGGTTGGGCCGACGAGGTTCATGGCCTGTCGGCCCTTTCAGTAATTAATTTTTTTGTGATATGGTTTTTGGGGTGGTGGGGGTGGTGGTCCGCCACCACATTCATATTTTATATTTATTTTTATTTAAAACAAGGCCTTTTTTTTTAATTTTGTCTAACATAAGGGTTATTAGACAAATTTAATAGGCAACAATTTCGCCTATTTTCGGGAGCTAGGTTTCATGCCCCGAGGTTGGTCAAATTGTAGGACACTTAAACTGGCCCACAGTCCAACTTTGACCAAAATTTTGACTAGCTCATTCTCCCTCATACGAGCTCAGATTGATGAACTGTTCACACCGTCGTGATCAAGATGATGAGATATACGCTTTGGTCCTAGTTTGAAATCATTCTGATCACTTTGATTTTTGAGCTTCCATTAGCCCTCTTTATCCGTGTGTGTCTCTGGAGCTGCCTAGATCAATCCTCCCCACTGATGAGCTTTTGGTCCTCCAAAAGCATGAAAAATAATCTACAACTTCTTTGTACCTTATTTTCATCACAAGCATCCTGGAAAGTCTCGCTTCCATCTCCTTCACCTTTGTTCTTCGAAGCCTTAAGCAATGAGCTGACAATTGCAACCTATACAACCTATAGTACATTGTTTTTAAAATTACATTCTTGTCTTTCATGACCAACCAATGACCCAAGCATCCCACACTTGCCACGAGTTTATAACACATACTCGGTGGTCAAGTTTTACATCAAGATGGACACAATACCCAAGCTATGAAAACAAGGCCAACATATTATTGTTGGTTCAATAAGTGATGAAAAGCACTTCACCACTGCAACACATGATTTACAAATATAAGCCCAAATACTATTTTTTCTTTCGAAAAGTGATGGAAACACGACATAACTTTCACAATTTATCATGCAACTCAAAATAAGATCAGACATCATTTTTGTTGAACAAGTGATGGAAAACACATCATCACTTTTACATTTTAAAATGCAACAAATGATTTACAAAAGCACGACCATGACAAGCTAACATATCTAGAAACCATTTTTCACTTACCGCTATGAATGGGTCATCCCCCTGTGGTAGTTTTGCTTGTTGAATAATCGTTTCATCTGGTTCATGTACCAACACTTTGTCTTTAAGGCACTGCTCTGGATGGAGCCTCCAACATGTGGCTCTTTAATGGCCACTTCTGTCACAATGACTGCAATAAGTCTTCTTCCTCTAGATCTGTTTAACATGTTTCTTTACTTACTGTTAAGAGGGTCTTTCACGCCTCTTCTTTGTTTGTGCTGCTATTCTTTTCCAACACTTAGAAAATGTATGGTTATGTAATCCACAAAAGGTACATGTCTTTTGATGCCATGTTTTACGTTCATCATTAACAACATGATTATAATCAAAATGAACATTCGAATATCGAAACTGGTTATACCTTTCCTTGCCATCTCTGGTGTCATTATGGTGATAAGAGCTTGCCTCAGCTCTTTCCCCGCTATGGGCACTACCATGGGATAATGGGGATGTGTTCCCATTATTCTCTTTCCTCGACGATTTCAATGATGCCTCAAAAGAACTTGACACCTTCGAGCATTCTCCTTTGGTGTATCTCGAGCCTACAAATTGAGGTCTCTGCACAACCTCCATTGGTTGTGTTATGCCTTGGTTATTAACACCAAGTTATTTTTCCTCCTCGTGCCTCATCCTTGTAAGGAGCCTCATGTTTGTCCCTGTAATTGGGATCTTCAAATCTCCAATAGAAATCATACTATGTGAAGACGAAACAGAATGGAAATCAACATCTTTTACCTCCTCTGTCAATTTAGAAAGAACTGGTGAGGGCTTCTCATCATATGTTGTTGGTGGTTCGCTAGTTGTCTCAATGCATTCCCCAACTTCCTTTTTGACATACCCAAGTCCTGTTTGACATGGTAATTCCTCTACTTTGATGGGGTTGACAATTCCTTGGCCATTAATGCCCAAGCCTTTTCCTTCATACCCCATTCTCTTCAACAGTTTGGAGCCAATTCATGTGGTATGATTTTCAAAAACAGCGAAATCATCATCAGGACACATACATGAATTCAGAGAATTACTTTTTACCTCACATGGGTCACGCTACAGCTTTTCCAAGGCCTCATCCTCAGTTTGCAGTTGTCATAGCAAACTTTGTTTTTCCCCTTTCTCTTCAAGTAGACGCATCTTCAATTCAACGTTCTCTATTTAATGATTTTGGTTGTTGTGCTTTAGTTCTTCCAGGGCCTCTTCCATGGCTCGCAACTGAAGTTGCAATCAATCCTTTTCCTTTTTCTCTTTCTATAGAGTTCCATACATTATTTCCACTCTTTTGGAAATTTTGAGCATGGTTTCGTACATCGCTTTTTCATCCTCTGTCACTACATGTTCCATTGTTCATGCTGCAATTCACATCTACGCAAAGACCGCTCTGAGACCACTTGATCTAGGTCCGGGTGTGACAAAGGACCCTTCCAAGACCTTTTACTTCCGTGATATGTTAAATTGCATTTTTAAAAGAACATAGATGAATACATCTATATGCTGTAAAGAAGAGGAACATGTCAATCATCAACACATGAAAACATAAGTCATTGATAACAGAGTTCATCTAGGAGGGACTACGTCTCCTGGCCCCGATGTCAAGATGGTGTAGGTCACTACATTAAATGTTTTCAAAAGTGATGATGTACATAAGAGGTGACATCACTATCATACAAGGAAAATATCCTCACGCAGGAGTGGCTCCAAGAGATGTTCCACTACAGAAACTCTCAGTCAAAAAGGAATCATATCAGTATGACACAAACTAATGCATGATGATAATGAACATCCCGCCAACATGGAATAAAAGGGATCTTAATCCAAACATGCATGGCAACACATGAGTATCCCATCAACATACAATAAAGGGATCTCAAACAAAACATGATGAATCATGACAACAAGTACATCACACAGTTGATTCCGCATCACATCAAGTAGGAATCATGAGACAAGTAATATATAGGATCCCACATCAAACATCAAACAAGGATCTGTGCATCACAATGCATAGCAAAAGAAGTACATGAACACACTGCATATACCTCACATCTAGGGGCCATCTGAAGAAAAGGATGTCAAGCTGTTGAAGCTAGTCACACATCGAATCTCGCGGCATCAAATCTCATGGAAATCGTTGCCCGCACATGAATGTTAACACCTGCACTCCACTTAGAAAAGTGGCCAGACAATGAAATGAGAAAATTGAAAATCTGAACACACCATCAGATTTGTGGCATCGAATAGTGAAAAATCAACTGTCAAATTTCTAAATTCTAAGAAAGTGGAAATCTGTGGCTTAAGGAAACTTTTGGATTCCCCTTAGATCCCTCAAAGATTCCCTCCTCTGGGTCCTCTGCAAATCGGTTGCTTAGATCAGGAAACTGGCTACACCATCGGGTTCATGTCACCGAGAGGTGTAGGATCGACATAAAGTTTGTCCAATTTGGACACTACAAAAATTTCACCCTCTTGGAAATTTTGCTCAATCATGGTTCCACCTGCAATAAATTAATTAAAAAAATTTGCCTCGATTTCCATGCCCGCTCCTCCTCCATGCCTAGTCGCACTGGGAAAATGTTTGGTTTATATTAACTTGTGGGCGAGTTAAACACTAAGTCAGTTTAGCACAGTGGTAAAAATAGTGAAGTTGTTGAGGAGGGGTCGAGGGATCAAATCCCAGCCCTCCCTTTTTACCACATATTAACTACATAATGTATTTTTTAAGGCCTGGTGGTTGAGGCTTTAAATATTTTGTTCGCGCGTTTTGTTTTGCAACCAACATCAAAATGGAACCATGGGCATATTAATGTTTGGTGCATTTAATTAGGGTGTACTGTTGGAGTGTACATGGTACGTATCATGGGTCATGGTTGGTGGTTTGGTTACGTGCCACCTTATGTTTTGTTGTGTTCATGTATGGTACATGGGGGAGTGTGTGAGGGTGCCCAGGAGGCGGGTGCACCAGTCAGGCGGGTTCGAGCCCCGCCACCCTCGGTCAATACATGGCATAAGGTACTGTTAGGGGGGTGTGGGTCGAGTCCACTGGAGGTGGCCTGTGCCCACCCCAATATTAAGTAAATAATATGTTACGGTGTGGTTTGGTGCAGTTGGGCCAATGGGGGTCATGGTCCGTCGGCCCTTTCAATAATTAATTTTTTTGTGATATGGTTTTGGGGGTGGCGGGGGTGGTGGCCCGCCACCACATTCATATTTTTTTATTTATTTAAAATAGGGCCTTTTTTTTTTTTAAGTTTGTATAACATAAGGGTTATTAGACAAATTAAAGAGGCAATGATTTCTCCCACTTTTGGGAGCTAGGTTTCATGCCTCGGTGTCAGTCAAATTGTAGGACACTTAAACCTGGCCCACAATCCAACTTTGACCAAAACTTTTACTGGCTCATTCTCCCTCATACGAGCCCGGATTGACGAATTGTTTGCACTGCCATGATCAGGACGAAGAGATCTATGCTCTGGTCCGAGTTCGAAAGCATTCTAATCACTTTGATTTTTGAACTTCCATAAGCCCTCTTTGTCATGTGTGTGTCTCTGGAGCCACCTGGATGATTCGTTTATCCAATCTGGTTGGATAATAGAAATGGAACAAGTCAATGCTTCCACATCCTCGTCCTTTCTTAAGAGTGCATCTACCACAACATTTTGCTTCCATTTTTTGTATATGATTTCAAAGTCATAACCCAACATCTTTGTGAACCATTTTTGTTGTTCTTTTGAGGATAATCTTTGTTCTAAAAAGTATTTAAAACTATCATGATCTGTTCTTACCTTGAGGTGTCTTCCCATTAGGTAGGGTCGCCATTTCTTAAATGCATGTAGTATTTCCAACATTTCCTTCTCATAAATAGCTTTGTGTAAATACTTTCCTTTGATTGGATGACTTTCGAAAGCAATGGGTCTTTCTTCTTGCATTAAAACAACACCAATTCCATTTCTTGAGGCATCATATTCCACAATAAAGGTTTTTGTGAAATCCAGCGTAGCTAAGTCTGGTGCTTGGCATGTTGCCTCTTTAAGATGTTCAAAGGCCTTCGTTGCTTCTAGAGTCCATAAAAATGCATCTTTCTTCAATAATGTTCTTAGAGGTGCTGCTATTCTCCCATAATTCTTAAAAAACTTGCAATAATACCCTGTCAACCCAAGAAATCCTTGCAAATGCTTTATGGATGTGGGGATTTTCCATTCCTTAATCGCTTTAATGTTGCTAGGGTCTACCTTAACACCTTCATGAGATACAATATGACCCAGATATTCCACCTCTTGTACTCCAAAGAAACATTTGGAGCTTTTTGCATATAATTGTTTCTCCTCCAATAGTTTGAGCACCTTGTCAACATGTTGAAAATGATCCTTCCAAGACTTTCTATAGATTAGTATATCATCAAAAAATACTTACAATTTTTTTCTAAGGAAGGGTTTGAAAATTGAATTCATCAAACCTTGAAATGTAGAAGGTGCATTAGTAAGGCCAAAAGGCATGACCAAAAATTCATAATGACCGTCATGAGTTCTAAATGTTGTTTTGGAATGTCTTCAATCTTCATTCTCATTTGATGATATCCTAAACAAAGATCCAACTTGGTGAAGTAAATTGATCCATGCAATTCATCCAATAGTTCATCAATGATAGGAATGGGAAATTTATCTTTAATAGTGAGCTTGTTGAGCTCCCTATAATACAGACACATGTGCCATGATCCATCCTTCTTGTGCACCAATACTATTGGAGTAGAGAAAGAACTTTGAGTAGGTTGAATTATACTAGCCTCTAGCATTTCTGCAACCATATATTCAATTCACTCTTTTGGGCATATGGATATCTGTAAGGCTTGATGTTTGGAGGAACTCTTCCTGGAATCAAATGAATAGCATGATCATGATCACAAATAGGTGGGAGACCTTTGGGAGTCTCAAATACCTTGGAATTATTTTCCAAGACTTTTTGGAGATCTAGAGAAATAGATGATTTCGATGTGGGAACCTCTAGCGAACATAATTTTGCAATTACGCCTCGTTGTTCTTTCTTTAGAATATTTGTCATTCCATTAGAGCTGATTATCTTTCCTAGTTTCCCTGCGATACCTCTTAATTCAACTTCCTTTCCTTCCAAAGAAAATCTCATGAAAAGTTCTTGACAATTAAAAGCTATTATACCCAAGGATTGTAGCCATTGGACTCCTAGTACAACGTCAGCACCACCCATTGGAATGGAAATAATTGGGCTATTCAACACATATTCTCCCATGGATAACTTGATATTATGGCACTTTCTAGAGAAATTTATGTTTCCTCCACTTTCAACCATCACTTGACACTCTGATGCTAGATATAGGAAGCAATTCAATTCCTTGGCTATCTTACAATGAATATAATTTGGGTACTGTCTGAATCAATCAACACTATTACCTTTTCCTTCCTTATATGTCCTTCTATCTTGATAGTTTGAGGAGTGGTAATTCCAGCCAATGCATTACAAGATATGGTTGGATTCATTTATTCTTTCTCTAGGGTTTGTTCCATGTGTATATCCTCTTCTTTTGAAGTTTCTTGTTCCTTTTCTTCCTCCTCTTCACAATATATGTAGAATAATTTATTCTCAGCACACTTATGACCTTTAGTGTATTTTCTATCACAACTATAACAAAGCCCTTTTGCTCTTTTTTCTTCCAATTGTTGGGGTATCAACCTTGTAGGTTGTGGATGGCTAGGGGAAACAACACTTCCATCCTTATAGTTGTGAGTGGTAGGCTTCCTTGTTTCCATAATTTTTCTTTTCATTTTTCTTTCCAACCTGAATGCCTTCTCCAATGAGTCAGGTTCCCAAAGGAAAAACTCATGTTGGATGTTATCCTTTAAATTCCCTATGAACACATCAATCCTATGCTCCTCTGGAATATCTTTTACCCTTATATTCAATTTTTGGAAGTCCTTGTTGGGTGCAGGAATTGCGCTTGAGCAAACTCCTCAACACTTAATTGTCAACCTGAGGGTTTCGTAAACTTAGAGACGAAGCACAGGCAATGCCAAAAATGGTATGAACTTTTCCTATCTCTAATCCTACTTCTTAAAGGAAATGATTTGCAGAATCAGATAGAAAACAATCGGAAAGGTAATTGACACCAAAGCAACTCTAGTGCTGGAATGTAAAGGACAATTTGCATGTAAATCAAGTAAAGAAATTCCACACAATGGAAACAATCTTAAATGTTGTAATGAAATGCTATGTTCATCTTCAGATGGATGGCTAACAGTCTAACAAGTGGGCCCTTGTAGAATTCTATCTTCCTTATGATCTTCCTTCCACACAAACAACTTGTCCTTGCACTATTACAATTTACTTGCACTAGTGCAGGTATAGTATCTCTGTGCAAAAGTATATGTGACCTCCCTTACTGAAGACTTATGTCTTAGTGAAGGTGCTCTAGGCCTAAGGGCTTACAACACTCTATTCTGTGACAAAAGACCAGCTCTTGCACCGAAGTAGAGCTCCCTTCACCTAGTTTCCAAATTACTTTCGAAAGGACTGAAAGATGTGTTGAAAAAGGATTGCAACTATAAATGAAATTCCGAAGTGAATTATCTGTGGAAAAGGAAATGCTTCAATTCATTAAACCTTGCAAAGGAAATAAACTTCATGAAATAAAATCACTTCAAAAGAATCAAACAGTAGTCTAAGTGTTTTGCATGTGTTAACTAACTTTAGTAATCCATTCAAAGATGCTTATGTTCTTTTACAAGTATAATATGTTTATGATAATTTTATGCAACTGCTTCCAAATATTCTTAAAGATGTACTTTTTATATTAAAGACAGTTACGAAGTTAATGATTCATTCACTTGTGAAATAAATAGAAATAATATACATAGAAGTGATTCACTATTTGCTGCAAAAGAATGATTAAACCAAAGTGCAGGCAATAGCATGCACTGGTGTATGAAAGAGTTCCTTGCATGATCTAATTGAAAATGTGTTAAAACAAAGATTGAGAGTAAAGGAAATGCAAGAAAGATATTTCATAAGCAAAGTAAGCACCGCTAACTCTCAAACCACGGATCCAGTTCACACATTAGCTACAAAAGATATTTCAAATCAGAACTTTAAAGATAAAGATCAAAACTATAAGATCACACAGCGGCAAATGAAATATCCACACCTTCTTTCTAAATAATGAAAGTGAGAGGGGTAGATGAGTTGGGTTGGTTGGGCCCTAGCCAACCAACTCGTTCCCCTTCTAGGGAACGAAAAAGCTCAGCACTTCAAATATACATCAAAGATAAACTAGATGCTATGTATGCAAATCATGGTAGTTTTCTTGTATTACTCAATTTGACAAATATACATAATAGAGAAATCCAACCCTAGAGCTGAGGCGATAACCAGATTACATAAAACAAAATTACAATTGATGGTTCACTGACTAGCTTCCTCCTACCTATAATCTATATATTATATATCCTTTCAGCTCTAGCTGTTTTCACTAATTACAAACATTTCTTTTTCAGGCCTTTCGGCTGAACAAAATTATAAACCAAAATTACAAACTTGGCCAGCAGTTATAATACACATGAATCTCACTTGGCCGTAACCTAACTTTGGAAAATACTCCTTGATTGTGCACCACTTGTTATCTTGCTTCAGTTCATTAGTAGCTAAACTCGGATTCAAGGATCAAGACCCGTCCTCGTGGAAGATTTAGCTTCTCAGAAATCTCGAACAGTCTTCGTGGCGGTGCAGGAATCTACCTGCACTAGTCATACTCATTCATAATTAATACTAAGTTCCATGATTATTCTAGGAAATTAATATGAGTTACAAGAGATATGTAAATAGGTTTGAAATCCATATAAAATTATTAATGAAGTGTTGTAATAAATCTTAATATAAAATATGAGCATGTGCAAGAATGGGTAACTATCTTGTACTAGTGCAGGAAAGAAGGGTCTTTTATTGAGATAAAAAAGAGGTTGATTTTGCTGGAAATGGGATAGAAAATAGGTCAATTTAGGATACCGACATCCTCCCATCCCTAAGTTATTGTGTGTCCTCACACAATGTTTTACCTCTACAAAAAAACTTAAAAAATGAATGGCCAACTCCTCAGTCCTGAACTTCAATGTTTATTCCTGCCATTACTATCTTTGGCTTCTTGTCTTGGGCTTTTCGTAGCTTCTTAGTCACCTTCTTGAGGTGTCTATAGCATTTGGAAGCCTGATACTTCCATAACTTTACTTGCTGCTTCCGCCTCTTTACTTCTACAAGTAACTCCACCTCGCTTTGTTTCTGCCAACTCTACTCTTTCATGACCTGGTTCAAAGCCTCCAAGTCATGGACTTGTTGCTCCAGATCTACTATTCTGCTATTGAGGAAAAGAGTGGAGGGTGTTGTGCTAAGATCTTCGGGTGTGAACATCTTTTCTACCATGGACTCGAAACAAGTCCCATCATCATCAAGGTTAAGGCTGTCGAAAGCATGCTTTATGACATCACTGAGGGTTTCTATACTTGGGGTTTTCTCATTACTAAGGGTTTTGATTCCCTCACCAAAATTCGTGCCTTTTGCACTCAATTCCCCATGATTTTTAACACCTTTTTCGCCTAACTTCTCAGGGGATTCAGCACCCTATCTTTCCAAATTAGTAGGGGTTTTGGTTCCTCGCTCTTCTACAACTGCAAGGACTTTAGTACCCTGTCCTTCGAACACCACAAGGTCTTCAGTACCCTAACCTTAAAAAATCACAGGGTCTTCAGTACCCTGCTCCTCGAAATCATTAAGGGTCTCTATGTCTGGTTCACTGAAATTATCAAGACCCCCTACATGTTGTTCCTCTTCATCCTCCTCTACTTGGACTTCACCAGTATGCGGTGTCGACGTCGTCTTTCTTCTCCTTAGCTTGCAGAAAAATGTTAACAACAAGACGTCATCTTATATATTCTCCTCATCTTCCATAGTGTGTGCTACTGTGTTTGCAAGCATCAAGAGATTATGAACTGTGGGGGAAGCTTGGGGTGTTTCATTAATTATGATTGGAGAACTCGATTGGTTTGTCCCTTGGGTGACAGTCTTCCTCTTCTTTGCTGCGAGTGGAGTGTTCTCAATGGCCCTCTTCTCTTCTTGCACTCGTGAACTTTTACCTTGCATGTCCCCGCCTTTCTCTTCTTGCCTGTACTTGTGCTAGCAGACTCTTCTGCACCCCTTGCTCAGAATTCTTTCAGAAATGCTCCCCACATTATCCCCTTTTCTTCTAACTTCTTCTTGACCAGCATTGTAATAAGCCCATGATGGCAGAGCTTGTTTGTAACCTGGCTTGCACTTCCACTCTGCACGTTTTTCACCATCTTCTCAAGGCTCCTGAGCAAGAAGTGAGGAAAATTAATCAATTTTCCTGCCTCGAAATGCAATAGAAATTGAAGGTGGTATACAAATTCCAAGGTATAGCATCCTTCTCTGGTTACAAACTTCTGCAATATAAACAGTAAATCTCACCACTTCCCAACCATGGTAGTCTGTGGAAGTCCCTTTCTCCAATTGACCTTAATTTTCTTGTCGACCACGAACCAGTGCCAACGCTTCTTCGCGAGCCACTCTTTTTTAAACCAGCGCTCCCCTGTAAGTGGCAAGCCTGTGGCTTGTGCGATGAACTCCTCTGTAATTTTGAATTTTAAGGACCCGACCCTAACTCGGCCTTCTTTGAACATCCTTGCAAACTCTAATACCACTGCCATGTCGAACCCGTCAAACTTCTATAGGAATGGTAGGAACCCAGATTCTTGCAATAGTGCAAGATTGTTCCTGTACTCGGTAGTTTGTTCAATTTCCTGCAAAGACAGTGGTTCATTCCTCACAGGTGCCATTTCGAACCACACTCCACTTCGCTCTATTCACACGCTTGAAGAATTTTCTGAGTGACTCCAACGTTTGCCAAGAGTTTTATGCCAGAGGTTCATTGCCCTCCATCTTTTCAAACCCTCTCACCCGACTATGATGGAACAACCCCCCCCCCCCCATACCAGGTATTCATTTGTATCAGCCCGCTATGGGAAAATCGTAATGATTGGATTCAATGGTGGTATAGGTGGTCGTGGCACAACAACTACAATGATCATATTGCGGGTAAGTTAATAATGGACAGGAAGCATGGAATTATTTCAAGGAGGGTATGCAGGTTATCGAATAGTAGTACCATCCCACAGTCATCATCATAATTCAATCATACACACTCCAGCATTTATTTAAAAAGATTAGATTTCAAACGTTACACATCTTGTGTTGGCATTATGATGCATGTGTTGTACTTGATGGCAACCCACTCATAGAAGATCATCTCACTTATATATAACAAGATGAATCTACAGAAGAGATATCAGATGTGACAAAGTGCATGAGGTGTCGGACAGCTCAAAGGGATCAGATGACAGTTCACAAGTAAGCTTTGCCATCAAGTCCAAAGGGGGAGATTGTTGGCATTATGGCTAAAGGGTTGTCCTTGATGGCAACTTATACAGGTGATAGATCCCAGTACAACATGTCAGTAGCAGAGATTGATGATCAGCTCACTAAGAATGAAGAAAATAAGAGGTACGCAGGAGCGTCGTTTAGTAGGTGCAGTCTTAGGCTAGATCCGCGGATACTACGTTCATAAGGTGCGGATATGTTCGTAGGATCACAAAACAAAAGGTGCGGTCCTAGAGTGCACACACTTTCATGCAGAGAAAAGCACACGTGGGGTTTCTTATGTTTAACCTTTGGTATTTAGCCCGTCGGTATTGTGTTATTATGGTTTTGGCCCGTGGTATTGTGAAAGGCCTAAGGCTATAAAAGAGGAAGGAGATCATTTGGCTGGGGCATGCTTTGGGTTGAATATCTTATGGGAGCTAGATCTGAAATACTATGATCTCTTGGTGAGTAATGTCTAGATCTATAAGGCAAATCTACTGATGGGTCGAGATTATCTTGGCGTAAGATCATATCTGTAGATCTGATAAACAGGGGTATGCTTGAAGTTTGAAAAAACACCTATAACCTCAGGAATGCAGGCGCAACACGGTGCGAGAGGCACGCAGGCGATCCACTGGAGCAGTGCGGACGCACGCAGCGCAGCAGAAGGCGCAGTTGCGGAAGCACAGTACAGATACGCGGCGCGACAGAAGACGCAAGTGCGCAGGCGCCCTAGGAGTACGTGGCGCGACAGAAGATACAAGTGCGTATCTGCACAGAGGTACGCAGAAAGACAGAAGGTACAGTGCGTATGCCCGCAGAAAATAAGACAGTTAGCTGCGGATACCCGCAGGTTTCCATTGGAGAAGCTGCGTACATTTCTTAGAATATGTCTTAGCGGCTTCTGTTGTTTACTGAAGTATTCTGGGTTGTTAAGTGATGTCTGGTATTATGTTCTGATAACAGCAGTCTAAGAAGTGATTGATTAAATGATTGATGGATGAATGGATCAGGTTCTTAATGACTCATCTTTATGTGATCTGATTGACTAGATCTGGTTGATGACTCACTTGTATATGTATCGATCTAGTGCTTGGGTTATTCAGAAGATTGTTTATGTGCTTCAATGTTGTTGTTGGGTCCAGTATGAAAATTGGATGAAACGTGGCCTTTCAGATTATGTGTTGTGCTTCAGTGTATCCAGTATGAAAATTGATGAAACGTGGTACCTGGAGGAGAGAAGATTGTAGGCCAACGCCTACGTACTAGTATCTAAGCTAGTACAAGAGCTAAGGGAAATCTTTGGAGCATTATAGCAGGTAGCAGCCTGCGTACTAGTAAATGGATCAGCTAGTACAAGAGCAAAGGGGGGTTGTAGCTCCCGTACTGGTATAAGACTGCAACAGTACTAATATTGTAAAAGAATTTTCTTATTAAGAAGAAGATTGATATGACTTGCAGCAGGTGGTTTTCTCCCACATTGGGTTTCCACCTTATATCATGGTGTTCATGTGTGTGATGATCTGTTCTATTTTACTGCACCAGTTTACTATTAATATGATTGATGATGTTCTAATGCACTCAACTAACTGAATCATAAGAAGCTGTCGAAGTAGCATATATGAATCTAAATATGGAAATGAAAAAGTTTTATTAATGTGATAATACTGATTCACCCCCCCTCTCAGTATTATTTCCAACAATTGGTATCAGAGCAGTTCCTTTGGTAGAAGCTTGATCGCTTGAAGGAGATCCGTGGAACTATGGGAAAGAAGCTTAAGAGGAAAGCTCATAAGAAGAAGAAGACATCTCAGAAGAACTATGACAGTGGGAGAATCGATTAGGGATTAGGTATAAGAAGCACTTCAGATTCAGAATCAGATTCAGAATCATTTCAGAATGAAGATGAACTATCAGGTATGAATTTGCTATCCTCTGATGTTCCAGCTATCTATCCATTTGGAAAAGATGGAAGTGATAATGAAACAACTGAATGTGCTCTTATGGGTGAGGAAGAAGGATATCAAATAGAGGCAGAATTTAATAGGCTGACAAACAAAATTAATGAACAAGAAAGACTTCTGAACATAAAGAGTGGTGCCCTCAAAGAAGCTGTTACTAGACAAAAAGCTCATCGAGAGTTATTCAAGGAAAAGTATCAAAAGTTGCAGGTTGAAGCAACATCGCTAAGAAATGAAGTCATTGAAGATAACACAACAATCAAGGAGCTCAGAGATCGATCCAGTTATTATGAAAGTCTTGAAGCCACGATCCTCTCACTAAAGGAAGATCTTGAAGAATCAAAGAAGCAGAATGAAGATCTACACCAAGCAATTGAAAAACAAGACAACGAAGTCATCAGCTTAAAATCCCAGCTGGAATGTGCCTTCAGAGTTCGTCAAATGCAGCAGGATCTGAATGAAGAACAAGAAAAGGAGATACTCAAACTAAGGCAACAAATGGAAGAAGGAAGAAAATCTGAAGAAATTTTGAAGAAGCAATGTCTGGAAAAGGAAGAACAGCTTCAGGTTGAGGTAAATATCTTGAAAGGTAAATTAGAAGAAAAGGATAAGCTTTTACGATTTCAAGATAGTTCTAAAGTCTTGGATGATATTCTTAATAGTCAAAGGTCTCCTGCTATCAAAACTGGTCTTGGCTTTCATGAATATGTTGAAGGTGAATCTAGTTCACAAGGTGAGGCAAGAAACTTTAAAGAAAAATCTAAAGTGGTCAACGAAGAGATGAAAGGTCAATCTCATCATCAACCAAGGAAAGAGATTCTTCAAAGAAAATCTTTTACTCCTCCTATGAATAATGTTGAATGTTATGTATGTCATAATCTTGGACATGTTGCAGCCAGATGTAGAAGAAGAAGGGTTCAAGACCATCATGCAGAAAGATCATCTCATTCAAGGTACTTTAATGGATATTGCTTTTCTTGCAATATGTATGGTCACAAAGCTGCTGATTGCTACAAAAGGAATATGAAACATGTAAGATGTTATGCATGTAACAAGCTTGGACATATAGCAAAGGAATGTAGGAACAAAGCACGGACATCACATCAAAAGGAGAAAACATCATCACACTTGAAGATATGGAAGAAAAAGGAAGTTCAGTCAGAAAGTGGCAGCACAGCACATCATACAGACATAACAGAGGGAGGCGGAAGTGTAAAACTTCAATCTCCTACGCAAGCTTGATAAAGGGAAGTTGCATATATACGCGAGTTAGTTACTACACAGTCGCGTATATGATTGTTTAAGGAAAGGCAGTAGGGACAGGTTTAGGAAAAGGATCAGTTATGACTTGCTCTAGTTGATATTGGTTGTATTTTGCTGATGATGTGTGGAAATGAGTTGATGTGTTGATATTTCTTACTATTATGCATGTAAACAAGATGGCACAGGTTTAGGGGGAGCATATGCTTTTAATGCATTGTTGGCATTATGGTCCTTGGTGATGAAGATTATATGGCTAAATGATATATCTTGCTATGATGTGGTTATGAGTTGTCCATCTCATATGATTCTTGGGTTACATAGTTGATATTTAGATCAGATTTGTGGTTGATGGTTCCTACATGGTGATCTTCATAAGGATAAGGAGAAGTACATAGCTTGAATTCACATCTTCCTTACTTGATGATGAGGCACTCATATGTTGTTGTCATCATATGCATAAAGATCATATATTACAGTTATGATGCAGGATTCGTATTGTTCTTGGCACATATATGGATGAGGATTGTTGGCTGGATACATGGTTGATTATTCAAAGTTGCATTGATGGAGACTTGATGATGATGAGCTCTTACCTATATGATGATAGGTTGTTTCATACATTTGTTGATGCAGATATTCCCAATTGATGATACTTGGTTCATGATGGCTATGGTGTTTATCTCATATGCTAGAATGTGAATGATTCAAAAGGATGAGTTGATGTGAACATACCTTGATGATTCATGCAAGTTGCTGGTCTAGTTGTTGTTGATAGATGCCATGGAGTTGTTGCTGATGTTTGTCATGATCTTATTTAGGTGTTTTGGTCTTTGTTATAAATGTCATGTATATCATTCGATGTAAAGGTCATGTAACGGCCTATGTTGGTTTCCCCACTATGCCTGGGATGAATGATGTTATTCTCTTATGTTATCATATGTAAACTTTTGGTATATCACCATTATGATGGGAGATAGATGTATGTATGAGTCTTTGGTGATAGGAAGGTCATTTATGATGTATAGAGTCATGTACTTCTTGTAGAACATCTTTTTGCAGACCTTGCTTAACAGTCAGGGGGAGCATGAACAAGCATATTTCAGCAGAGCAGAGATTTCAGCATGTTCTCAGAAAAAGCATGGACAGATTGGTGCACCATGGCATATACTAAGGGGGAGCTCATTCAGAGATTTTAGCAGGTACTCAGGGGGAGTATGGTCAGCAAAAGAAGAGAATATCTTGGTCCGCCCTTTGCCCTTGATGTCAAAGGGGGAGAGTGATTTGGTGTTGTTGCCATCAAGTCCAAAGGGGGAGATTGTTGGCATTATGATGCATGTGTTGTACTTGATGGAAACCCACTCATAGAAGATCATCTCACTTATATACAACAAGATGAATCTACAGAAGAGATATCAGATGTGACAAAGTGCATGAGGTGCCGGACAGCTCAAAGGGATCAGATGACAGTTCACAAGTAAGCTTTGCCATCAAGTCCAAAGGGGGAGATTGTTGGCATTATGGCTAAAGTGTTGTCCTTGATGGCAACTTATACAGGTGATAGATCCCAGTACAACAGGTCAGTAGCAGAGATTGATGATCAGCTCACTAAGAATGAAGAAAATAAGAGGTACGCAGGAGCGCCGTTCAGTAGGTGCGGTCTTAGGCTAGATCCGCAGGTACTACGTTCATAAGGTGCGGATATGTTCGCGGGATCACAGAACAAAAGGTGCGGTCCTAAAGTGCACACACTTTCATGCAGAGAAAAGCACACGTGGGGTTTCTTATGTTTAACCCTTGGTATTTAGCCCGTCGGTATTGTGTTATTATGGTTTTGGCTCGTGGTATTGTGAAAGGCCTAAGGCTATAAAAGAGGAAGGAGATCATTTGGCTAGGGCATGCTTTGGGTTGAATATCTTATGGGAGCTAGATCTGAAATACTATGATCTCTTGGTGAGTAATGTCTAGATCTATAAGGCAAATCTACTGATGGGTCGAGATTATCTTGGCGTAAGATCAGATCTGTAGATCTGATAAACAGGGGTATGCTTGAAGTTTGAAAAAACACCTATAACCTCAGGAACGCAGGCCCAACACGGTGCGAGAGGCACACAGGCGATCCACTGGAGCAGTGCGGACGCACGCAGCGCAGCAGAAGGCACAGTTGCGGAAGCATAGTAGAGATACGCGACGCGATAGAAGACGCAGGTGCGAAGGCGCCCTAGGAGTACGCGGCGCGACAGAAGATACAAGTGCGTATCTGCACAGAGGTACGCAGAAAGACAGAAGGTACAGTGCGTATGCCCGTAGAAAATAAGACAATTAGCTGCGGATACCCGCAGGTTTCCGTTGGAGAAGCTGCGTACATTTCTTAGAATATGTCTTAGCTGCTTCTGTTGTTTACTGAAGTATTCTGGGTTGTTAAGTGATGTCTGGTATTATGTTCTGATAACAGCAGTCTGAGAAGTGATTGATTAAATGATTGATGGATGAATGGATCAGGTTCTTAATGACTCATCTTTATGTGATCTGATTGACTAGATCTGGTTGATGACTCACTTGTATATGTATCGCTCTAGTGCTTGGGTTATTCAGAAGATTGTTTATGTTCTTCAATGTTGTTGTTGGGTCCAGTATGAAAATTGGATGAAACGTGGCCTTTCAGATTATGTGTTGTGCTTCAGTGTATCCAGTATGAAAATTGATGAAACGTGGTACCTGGAGGAGAGAAGATTGTAGGCCAACGCCTATGTACTAGTATCTAAGCTAGTACAAGAGCTAAGGAAAATCTTTGGAGCATTATAGTAGGTGGCAGCCTGCGTACTAGTAAATGGATCGGCTAGTACAAGAGCAAAGGGGGGTTGTAGCTCCCGTACTGGTATAAGACTGCACCAGTACTAATATTGTAAAAGAATTTTCTTATTAAGAAGAAGATTGAGATGACTTGCAGCAGGTGGTTTTCTCCCACATTGGGTTTCCACCTTATATCATGGTGTTCATGTGTGTGACTTATGTGTGATGATATGTTCTATTTTACTGCACCAGTTTACTGTTAATATGATTGATAATGTTCTAATGCACTCAACTAACTGAATCATAAGAAGCTGTGGAAGTAGCATATATGAATCTGAATATGGAAATGAAATTTTTTTATTAATGTGATAATACTGATTCACCCCCCCTCTCAGTATTATTTCCAACATCTTGCACTTTAAATATTTCTTCCTAGATTAGTAAATAATGAAACAAATCATCAGTTAAAACATGGAATGCGATAACATATTAACACATGTGCAAGAAATTACAAGCCCATAAATATCCTTGATAAACCATTCCAGGACTGTGTTTCTGCATCAAACCTGCTTGCACTGTTGTGCTTGCACCAGAGACATTTACCAAACAGAGAATCTGATAGAACATACTTCTATAGCTGGACTTAAAAATTTTGCCTCATTATACAAGAAAAAATTATTCGCCATCCTTTGGTGCTTCTTGAACATGCCTTCTGGATTAACTACATCAAATTCTGCAATCAATTTATGAGGAAATAAAGAAGTGGGAAAGGGGTAAAAAAAATTTAGAATGGGAAGGAATATTACAGCAGGGATTTCAGAAACAATATCACCAAGAGGGATAACTGAAATGGGATGTGGGAAAAAATTTCAAGGGAAAAGAGGGATTTTACGAAATCAGGTAAGGGTAGTTTCTTAGAAGAAAGAGGAAGGTAGTTCATTGGGGAATTTAGGAAAGAAACTAGTGGGAAATTTCAAAATGGGAAATAGAAGAATGAAAATCTTTTTACCTTGAAATCTGCCTACACTAGTGCAAGAAAAAATAACTGCAGCGAGAAGTAAGTGTTTACTTGGATAAAAATGTCCATGCTAGTTACCCCAAACTTGGGTAAGCACTTGGTTTCGTCAACCTACTTCTTCTTGGTGGCAGCCAGCATATCTAAAAATCAAGTAACATTCCCTTTTTATTAAAATTTTGATCTCCTTGCTAGCATGCTAGTTTTCAGGTTGATCCTTTTGCAATCATGTCAGTCAACTAATTTTCATAATTACAGGAATTTTTTTCTTTTTATACTTTTTATTTTTGTCATTTTTATTTGATTATTTTTTCTTAATAAGGACAAGAAGGAATTAATTCTTCAACAGGTTGGTGTTACCACCTATCATCTCCTTTTCAAATGGATGTTGGACTTGCTTCATAAAATCTCCTTTAGTAAGGGCCTGAAAATATACCTTCAATATATGTCTGTTTACCTGGAACACAAAATTTCGTCCATCAATAGTTTTGATTTCTACCACTCCATTTTCGAACACTTTGACCACCTCATAGGGTCCCATCCAGCATGTCTGGAATTTTCCTTTAAAATGTTTGAATCTCAAATCATAAAGGAGTACCCAATCACCTAGTTGGAACTGATTCCTCTGAATGGACTTGTCATGCCACTTCTTGCACTGTTGTTGAACCAATATGTTCTGCTGAACAGCATCCCTTCAGATTTCATCTAACTCGTTTAATTGTAGTAGGCGCTACTACTATGCTTTAGAGAGATCTAGTCCCAAATGGACTGTAGCCCTGAAAGTCTTGATGTGGAATTCTATCAGCAAGAGGAATTGTTTCCCGTACACAAGCTCATATGGTGTGTGTCATGTGTTGTTTCTCCAAGTGGTTCGATAGGCCCATAATGCTTCTGGTAATTTGTCAGCCCAATCCTTTCTGTGCATGTTTACCGTGTTTGTGAGGATGGACTCAATCACCTTATTCATGGACTCCACCTGAGCATTTCCTTGCGGGTGATACAGTGTAGATTTCCTACAACATATTTTGCACTGCTCCATCACACCCTATACCAGATTAGAAATAAACTGTGATCCATTGTCAAAAACAATTTCTCTAGGAACAGCAAATCTATTAAAGATTTTAGTAAAAAGAAAATCAACAACAACTCTTTTAGTGGAAAAAGAAACATCTTTAGCTTCTACCCATTTTGTAACGACATATGTACAAACCAAAATATGCTTTTTATTTGATGATGCAGAATTTATTGGTCCTACGAAATCAATGGCCCATTTTTCAAAAGGCTAAATCATAACCTGAGGACATAAAGGCATTTTCTTGGTTTGATTAGGCTGGTGAATTCGCTGACAGTTATCACACCACTTGACATACTTTTTGGCATCCTTGAACAAGGAAGGCCAAAAATAGCTAGCTCGTAACACTTTGTATGCAGTCCGATTATCGATGAAGTGACCTCCACAAGGTTCATCATGGGTATATTTTAAGATATCAAACACCTCTTCCTCTCTTACACATCTACGGAAAATGAGATTTGCCCCGGTGTAAAATAGATCTCCTTGGATCCAGGAATATGCAGCACTTTTCTGAATGATATTCCGCTTTTCACGAGCAGATAAGTGAGGTGGTAATCTTCCGGTGACTAAATAGTTAGCTATGTTAGTAAACCATGGAGATTTTTTTGATACAACAAAAAGATGTTTGTCAGGAAAATCATCATCAACAGGAATTTCTTCACCAGGGTTATTTAATCTTGAAAGATAATCTGCTACTACATTTGACTTTCCTGGTCTATCAACAATGGTAATATTAAATTCTTGTAATAATTGCAACCACGTAGTCACTCTACTGCTAGTTAATGGTTTATTCATCAAATATCTTATAGAAAAATGGCCAGTATGTACAAAAACTTCATATCCTGTAATATAATGTTTGAAATTATTAATGGAAAAAAATTATAACTAAAAACTCTTTCTCAGTAACCGTATAATTAAGTTTAGCGGGTGACAAGTTTTTACTAATGAAATAAATAGCATAAGATTGTTTGTCTTCTTCTTCTCCTAAAGATGCTCCTATAGCAGTATCTGAGGCATCATAGGAAATATGAAATGGCAGGGACTAGTTTGGTCCTCTCAATACTAGTGCCTGAACCAATTTTTCCTTCAATGTCTCAAAAGACTGTTGGCAAGCTATGGACCAAGAAAACTCACTATCTTTAGCCAAAATTTGGAAAAGGGGGGTATCTATCCTTGAGAAATTCTCAATGAATCTCCTACAGTAGGCCGCATGTTCTAGAAGACCTCTCACTTCCCTTTGAGTTTTGGGTATAGGAAGACTCGAAATGACTTCTATTTTTGTAGGGTCAACTTGGATACCTTTGTCAGAAATAAGATGGCCAAGAACCACTCTCTCTTTGCACATTAATCTGCATTTATTGTCACTCAAGGCGAGATGATCTTCTTGGTAGCAAATAATCACTTTTCTAGATTCTTGAGGGCTTCTTGAAATGAATCACCAAACAAAGAGAAATCATCCATATAGATTTCTATGCATTCAAGGTTAGCAAAAATAGCCAAAAATGCCCTTTGAAAGGTAGTCAGGGCATTACATAGCCCAAAGGGAAGCACTCGATAAGAAAATGTACCCCAAGGACATGTAAAAGTGGTCTTGTCTTGATCCCCGGGTGCTATCTATATCTGGTTATATCCGCTAAAGTCATCTAGAAAATAAAAGTACTTCTTACCAGCAATGGTATCGAGTACCTGATCGATGAAAGGAAGGGGGAAGTAATCTTTAAGAGTGGCTTTATTCAATTCTCTATAGTCAATAAAAATGTGCCATCTCCCATCTTTCTTTGGGACTAATACTAATGTAGAGACCCACTGGCTATCAAAAATGAGATAGATAACTTCAACATCTAAGAGTTTTTGCAATTCTTCCTTTACAACATCTCTTAGAGATGGGTTCATTCGCCTTTAGGGTTGTCAGACAGGTTAGGCTCCATCCTAAATATAGATATGGTGTGTACAGGTTTCAGGAGGGATGCCTTTCATATCTTCATAACCCCATGCAAACGCATCAAGATGGTTTTGTAACAAATTCACAAGCTTCTCTTGTTGAGAAGGATCCAAGTCTGAACTGATATACAAGGATTTACCTGGAATAATCTCAACAAGAGTAGTGTCAGTCCCGAGAGTACACAAAGGTGTCACTAGAGATGGTGATGATGGCGGTAGAGAGTCATATCCTTCCTAAAAATCTAGACTAAAAATATGACTCAATGACTCGAAATTAGGCATGGTGTCTAGATTGTTTAGGAAGTCTTGAATCTCACCCTCCTGTGAGGACTCAACATTTTGATGTATCAAGGAAACAGGCTGAGTCTCCTCATCACTATTGTAGTCTAACCATAAAGTGTCTCGGAGCTCCTAAATAGATCTAGCAGGTGGATATAGGGTGATCTTCTTTCTGGAATCTCCATGGGAAATATACATATCACCAGAACGACATCCAATATAATAAGCATCAGTCGTAGCAAGCCATGGTTGTCTCAAGATCAAGGGATGCCCCTCCACAAGGTTCTTTGGCTGAAGCACTACGAAATCTATGGGTTATCCCCAAGAATCTAAGGAAATGACCGCATCATCCAACACCCCTTCCGACTTGATTTTAGATCGATCTGCTAGTTCAAGCACAGTGGGAGTAGGACAAATATGGACCAATCTAAGTTGATCCATGGTTTTCTTGGTCATAACATTAATGGCTGCCCCTATGTCTATAAGTACATTGGAGACAAGGACATCACTTGTCTAAATAGAGACAACAAGGTTTCTAGGGTTAGTAGATTTTTCCATGTGCATACATTCTGTCATTAAGTTTGCTGCTCTACCAACAAACTGAATGGTTCCAATCTTCTCCTTCATGGCTTCTTGAGACAGAGTTCCCTAATTATTTTTGTACAAATGGGGATCTCTTTGATAGCTTGGAGCAAAGGTACCCTTATGAAAAGGTTTCTAAGCTCATAGGCTAGGCTAGACTCAGGAATGGGGTCTTTCTTCTCCACAACTAACCTCTTTGGATAGGGAGGTCGGTTGGAAGAAGATGACAAGGGATCAGAATGTACAGGGATAGGCTAAACGGTGTCATCTTTTTTAGAATGGTCATGAGTTTCCTCCTCTCCTTTCTCATCGATAACCACCATGGGCTGCTTTTGATTTTCTAAGGTTACTACCTTCCTTGATCTCAATTGGAGATCATTGACTCCAACTAGCATATTCTGAAATTTGGATGAAGAAAGTAGGGTCATAGAATGGATCATTTGTATCACTTTATTATTGGGGTTGGGTAAAGGTTGAGCAGGCAGTTGAGAAGGTCGAAACAATGGAGGTAATGGTAAGGGTGGCATGGGTTGACTCAGCTGAGTTAATGATGGTTTAGGCATTGGGTAAGGTGCATATCTGGGAGTGTATGATTGCATAGGTGCATGATAGGAATTATGTGAATGATGTGAATGGTTTGGCCCTCTCCATCCTTGTTTCCAAGATTGGGAGGGTTGTCCATATTGATATTGATTCCCATGTTTCCAATGCTGAGAGTGACCAGTGTTAGGATAGGAATATGAATGTGCATTGTAACCAAAAAAATGTGGTGGAGATTCAGGAACCATACCTGCACTTACCTGAGGCCAATTCCTTCTTGCTCCCATAGCATGCAATGATTCGGCTTCAGGTTGTCCCCCTTCAAATACAACTTTCAGCCCAGGTATAGAGGGACATTTATCCGTAGCATGGTTATCTGCAAAAATTTCACATTTATTAGTTTCTTTAATATCTAGAGGAAATTATCTTAAAGGATGCTTTCTTCTACATTTAGGACAGAAAATAGACAATATCTCTTGCTCTTCTACAAGTTTCTGCTGAAAATTCAAAGAGTCTATTTGTTTACTAACGGTATTCATTATTTCAATTTTTATATTGTCCATTATTTTTCTAATCCAATAATCATAGCATCAGTAAATTCATTTTTTCTATTTTTGTTCTGAATTCCTTTACCAGATCTATATTGGTTCCTCAAGAATTTCCTGCACAAATCACAGATCTGATCAAAAGTATTTGAGAAATATCCCCTTGTCCTAACAAATTTAAATTATTTCTAACCTCATCAGTGAGCCCACTTAAGAACAAGGTTATAATGGTACTTGGATCAAATTTGTGCTTTGACCTTTGAAGGATATATAGGAATCTCTCCAAGTAGTCCTCTAAAGTCTCATCATCATTTTGCACAATAGTAAAGATTTCATCTTGAATATCTCTAGTTTTACAATATTCCTGATATTTTGAGAAGAACACTCTCTTCATTTGCTCCCAATAAGATATAGTGTTTCCTCCTAGTCCCATGAACCACCGAAGTGTTGCGTCCTTGAGAGTTGCAGGAAACAACTTTAACTTCTGGGCATCAGATGAATAATCATAACTTCTACACAAGGTATCAAACTAAAATAAGAAAGATTCTAGGTCTTCGGGTACCTTACAATAAAAATGAGGAAGAGCTAATGGTGAAATGATTTTCATTTGTACTTGTGTATTAGGATCCACAATTAGGAATTTTAAAGTGGATTGTTCCTCATTTACTTGATTTTCACCACTTCCCTCTGCATGGTCTTCCATATCTTCCATTGTTGTTCTTCCACCCGAGCCACTCTCAACAAGCTGAGAAGACTGAATATGGATTCCAATAGTCCCCTTCTTCCCCTTTATGGGTTGTGTCACACCTGAACCACTGCTACTAGGGCCTAGGTGGATTGTTCCTGTGTGATGAGTCTAAGTTTGTTTGGACTTTATGCCTACAAAAGAAGGCCCAATATGAGTTTTGGTTTCAGATTTGTCAGTGTTTCTTTGGCCCCTAGTGGGCTTCGGACCCCTACCTCTTTTAGGCATTCATTTCAAAAAATGACAAAACGAAATTCAAATAAAAACTGCAAGTTTCAAAAAATAAATCGGCACCTATAAATTCCTTCAAACAATAGAAGCACACTACATGAAAAAATAATATCAGACTTACCCCTATTGCAAAAAAATGGAAAATTCTTACCAATTAAAATTGCCTCCCCGGCAACGGTGCCAAAATGTTGGGTGCAGGAATTGCGCTTGAGCAAACTCCTCAACACTTAATTGTTAACCCAAGGGTTTTGTAAACTTAGAGATGAAGCACAGGCAATGCCAAAAATGGTAGGAAATTTTCCTATCACTAATCCTACTTCTTAAAGGGAATGCTTTGCAAAATCAAACAGAAAACAATCAGAAAGGTAATTGACACCAAAGAAACTCTAGTGCTGGCATGTAAAAGACAATTTGCATGTAAATCATGTAAAGAAATTCCACACAATGGAAACAATCTTAAATGCTATAATGAAATTCTATGTTCATCTTCAGATGGATGGCTAACAGTCTAACAAGTGGGCCCTTGTAGAATTTTGTCTTCCTTATGATCTTCCTTCCACACAAACAACTTGTCCTTGCACTATTACAATTTAGTTGCACTAGTGCAGGTATAGTATCTCTGTGCAAAAGTATATGTGACCTCCCTTACTAAAGATTTATGTCTTAGTGAAGGCACTCTATTTTTGTGACAAGAGACCAACTCTTGCACCAAAGCAGAGCTCCCTTCACCTAGTTTCCAAATTATTTTCTAAAGGATTGAAAGATGTGCTGAAAAAGGATTGCAACTGTAAATGAACTTCTAAAGTAAATTATCTGTGGAAAAGGAAATGCTTCAATTCATTAAACCTTGCAAAGGAAATAAACTTCATGAAATAAAATCACTTCAAAAGAATCAAATAGTAGTCTAAGTGTTTTGCATGTGTTAACTAACTTTAGTAATCCATTCAAAGATTCTTATGTTCTTTTGCAAGTATAATATGTTTATGATAATTTTATGCGACTGATTCCAGATCTTCTTAAATATGTACTTTTAATACTGAAGATAGTTACGAAGTTAATTATTCATTCATTTGCGAAATAACTAGAAACAATATGCAAAGAAGTGATTCATTGTTTGCTACAAAAGAATGATTAAACCAAAGTGCAGGCAACAACATGCACTGGTGCAGGAAAGAGTTCCTTGCACGATCCGATCGAAAATGAGTTAAAACAAAGATTGAGAGTAAAGGAAATGCAAGAAATATATTTCATAAACAAAGTAAACACCGCTAACTCTCAAACCACGGATCTGTTTCACACGTTAGCTACAAAAGATATTTTAAATTAGAACTTGAAAGATAAAGATTAAAACTATAACATCACACAGTTGCAAACGAAATATCCACACCTTCTTTCTGAATAATGAAAGCGAGAGGGGTAAACAAGCTGGGTTGGTTGGGCCCTAGCCAACCAACTCATTCCCCTTCTAAGGAATGAAAAATCTCAGCACTTCAAATATACATCAAAGATAAACTAGATGTTGTGTATGCAAATCATGGCAGTTTTCTTGTATTACTTGATTCGGAAAATATACATAACAGAGCAGTCTATCCCCAGAGCTGAGGCAATAACCATATTACATAAAACAAAATTATAATTGATGTTTCACTTACTAGCTTCCTCCTACCTATAATATATATCTTATATATCCTTTCGGCTTTAGCCGTTTTCACTAATTACAAACATTTCTTGTTCAGGCCTTTCGGCCGAACAGACTTAGAAATTGAAATTACAAACTTGGCCAGCAGTTATAATACACATGAATCTCACTTGGTCGTAACCTAACTTTGGAAAATATTCCCTGATTGCACACCACCTGTTATCCTGCTTCAGTTCATCAACAATTAAACTAAGAGTCAAGGATCGAGACCCATCCTCATGGAATATTTAGCTTCTCGGAAATCTCAGAGAATCTTCCTGGCGGTGCAGGAATCTACTTGCACTAGTCATACTCATTCATAATTGATACTAAGTTCCATGATTACTCTAGGAAATTAATATGAGTTACAAGAGATATGTAAATAGGCATGAAATCCATATAAAATGATTAATAAAGTGTTGTAATAAATATTAATATCAAGTATGAGCATGTGCAGGAATGGGTAACTATCTTGTATTAGTGCAGTAAAGAAGGGTCTTTTATTGAGATAAAACAGAGGTTGATTTTGATGGAAATGGAGTAGAAAATAGGGCAATTTAGGATACCGACAGTCCTCAATGTGATCCATCATTGAACCCTTTTGTTTGAGGTTTATCAATTGGCTAAAAAAAGTGTTGCTTTTTGTATCCTCATAATGTGCTATCGTTTCTTCTGTAAAAATTGCCCAAGTGACAATTTGTTTACGAGAGAAAAGCCAATGATACCATACAAACTGATTTGGTTCCAAATATAAAGTTGCAATGAGTACCTTTTGTGTGTTTTTCACATTATGGAGATCGAAATATTTCTCCATCTGTAGTATCCATGTTATGGGATCCTTGCCATCAAACTTCTTCATATCGATCTTTGGAACATGGTGGGTCTTCAATCCAACATTAGAGTCTATGAAATCATGATTAACATTTCTTTTGTTCTCATCATGATTTTCCTTTACTACCCTTTCACCATTAGTAAGCATTTCTTGTAGCAACTTAATCAAATCTATCTTTAAATCTTCCATGTTGCCTTTCAGTTTTTCTTCTATACCATCCATCTAAGTGTCAATATCATTCATCTTGGCTTCCATGCCATCCATATTAGCTTCCAAATCATCCATATTAACTTGCATGTCATTCATATTAGCTTCCACGCCATTCATCTTAGCTTCCATGCCTGTCTTTAAACCATCAATCTTAGCATTTGTTACCTTTTGTGAGAGTGAAATTTGTTGCACTTGGTCTCGTAATTTTGATGTATCATGTTGCATTTCTTCCTCTTCTTCATGAGTCATGGTAGAGATTTCAGGTTTCTTACTATCTATTTCCATTTTCTTTCTTCAGGGCATCAATTAATGATAATTATGCTTCATTATTCCCTTTGAACTTCAAACTAATTTTTCAACCCAAACTTATGCAAAATTTTAAAAAGACTACACACCATTTTTCGTTTTGTAGAAGCTCAATATTGAATCTGTTGTATCTTTGTAATTGTGGATCTCCAAGGTCTGAAATTTCTTCCTGCAGTATCCCTCTGAGTCCTCTTTCCAATGCCAACATTCAGATCAAAATTGGATTCTCCAAGAAAGGGATATGCCCAAACGCCCAAGATGGCCTGATTATATAATGTTTCAGTAGAGCAAACTTGTACAACGTGCCATTTGTCAAATTTTCGACCTTCGGATCTAAAAAAGATACACATAAAACTATAGTCCGTCCTCTTTCTATAACTTCTTACCAAATTTCAATCTGATGCTCAGAGAGAAAGTTATGATGATTTTTCTGATGTCACTTGTTTGGAATGTAATTCGGAAGTCTACAACAACCCTAACGTCCTCAGATCATATCTCCGAAAATATAGCGAGACAAGTTCTGAAATTCATACCCAAGTTTCGGAACGATTTCGACTAAAATGGGTTATTTGTTTAGATTTTGAAATGTTGCAGAGAAAACATTATAGCTAAAATTCCATGATGACCTATTTGGAGTAGTGAAACCCTAGAATCCAATCCTCTGATACCAAATGTTATGAAACCAACTCACAAAAAGATAGAAAATAAATATCAATGCCTTAGAAATCAACCTCTTCGAGGGGGAAATCTCCTTTATATTACACAAATGAACGATTCTTGGATGATACAAATGATAAAACCTCCTTTATATATAGGAGTCTAAGAGTCACAATATAATCAAAGCTGACATAACAATAATAATAATATAAGGGCACAACAATAACAATAATGGCTACAATGATAATAGTAATCAAGGAATCACTAGTATTATAGTAGCCTAACAGACAACTTCTACCTCAAGACTCTGACAATTTTCTTCCCGTCCATGGATTAAATCATTAAGAACTTTTTATTTTCATTTAGCTTCTTGTAATTTGACTTTCAGGGACATAATTTCTTCTTTTCATGTCTCTGAGATCATCTCTTTATTTACATTGAATAGTTCCTTCTTTAGATGCATGTTCTCTTCTTCTAGTTTCTCGCATTTTTTTTGTTTTTCTTTTAGTTGAAGAGCTAAGTTGTCTTTTATTTTAATGGATTCTTCAATTTTTTATTTTTTTACAAAAAAATTCCTCATTGTATGAATTATGCATACCTTCTTCAACATGCTACAACTATTATTTTAGCTATATATTCTTTATTCTAACCTTCTTTAACTCATCAAGAGCACTTATGAGTTGTCCTTCAAATTCCACTATACCTACTTCTTCTTCTTCTTCTTCTTCTTCTTCTTCTTCTTCTTCTTCTTCTTCTACAAAGTATGTAATATTTGTTTCTTGGAGTCTTCTCCAAATTCCACGAGTAATCACTCATTTGACTCATCCTCTGATGTGTTTTCGCTATTTGACTCTGGTGTTGAGCTATAGTCTTTTGAGTATAGTGCCTTCTTCTTAAAATCCTCTTCTTTCGATGTTTTTGAGCTTTTCCTCTGAACTTCTCATCATCTTTTGTTTCTGTCCTTTCTTTGTAAGGACACTTGGACGAAAAATTTGAAAGTCTTCCACAATCAAAGAATTTGAAGGGAAGCTTCCCTCTATACATTTTTGAGCCACACTTTAGTTTTATGGTGAAGTGACCTAGCTCGTAATCACTCTCATACCTTAGATACCTTGAAAGCTTCATCCATTGGTTCAAAATTCTCTTTTCCTACTCTCATCTCATAATCTGTGAGAGTACCAAGGAAGTGGTCCATTGTGAGACTCTTTAGATCAGGCATCTTTTCAATCCCAAATATTTTGGAATTAAATCTCATATGCAAAGATCTTAAGACATTCTAAACAATTATATGTTCTTTTATAGCTTCACCAAGTCCTTTGATCATATTGGTTACTTCATCAACTGTGAGGAAGTATTATGCTATTCTTTCTTATTCACTCATTCTTAGGTTTTTAAACCTCATTCTAAAGGTTTTAAGTTTGGCCTGCTTGAATTTATCATCTCCTTCATGATTATCATTCAACTTTACCGATACTTCCTCAATAGACTTATAGTGCATAACTTTTACAAGTTCAAACTGACTAAGGCCAAATAGAATGACATTCTTAGCTTTATCATTATTTCCATACACCTCTTAACTATTTTAATTTGTGTGAGGGACATTAGGAACATAATAATCTACTAACACAGATCTCCAAACATCTACCCCTAGAGACATAAGATAGGCTTCCATCCTAACTTTCCAAAAAGCATAGTTTGTCCCATTGAAGACTAATATCTTTCTTAAGTAAGCATCTTGAATCTCTTTCCTAGACATAATTCCCTATAAGTATACCTTCTAGTAACAAAATTGTTCCCGAAGGAACCTCGGCTCTGATACCAATTGCTGGAATAAGGAATTATTGTGAGGGTGAATCAACAATAGTGAGGTTCTTAGAAATTTAAGCATTAATCAATATTTCTTTTTAATACTGCTAGTTACTTGTGAAAACATTCATACTACAATATAAACACCAAGAAATATGATCCATTCGCATGTACACTCAATCAATCAAATGAGCAACCTATTTGATTTCCTAGATTATGCTAAATAAGCTTCATTTATTGACTCTTGATATCATAACCACAAAAGTATTATACTTCTTTTACAAAAATCACATATAAGTGTATGAGTATTAACCTACCTATAGCAAGGTAACTGAGGCAAGAATATGTATCTCTTAATCACTAAATCTAATAAATATGATATGTTTATGAAATAGAATCACAAAATATATTGACCCAACAACATTTCAAAATTCATCAATTAAAAATCCCAATCCCAATTATTAAGGCAATGGTGCAATCATGAGAATTATATAATGAATGCTGAAAAAAAAGCAACTATTGTTACTAATTCAGAAGCATGTTATTCTTCAAAAAGTGTCATGTAAAACAATGAAACTGCATAAATTGGGCACAAGTAGTTGTTTTCTAGAGTCATTGAAGCGCAAGAATGCACCCATGAACACATGCATCTCAGACAAAACTTATTATGCCCACTTGCACAAAATCCTACAAAAAGTCACTATAAAATTGTTTCCAACAACCCCCTTTCTTTTTATGAAAGATTTAGATAATAAAAGTAGTAACAATCCTATTCTATATTCACACTTTAGAAAATTACTAAATTAATTTTCACATTCATACCAAAAACTTGCAGAAATAAGAAGCTACATCCATTAAATAGTCTATTCATAAATTTCTAGTACATTAAAACTAAGGTAAGTAGGACTTTTATTCTAACAATTTATATGCACAAAAACTATAGTCATTCATGTCTTTTGACAAACACTTGGCAACAATGAATTTGAGATTCTTCTTCAACCTTTTCAACTTAGAAAATTCAGAAATTGAAAATTCAGATGTTGGCATCTTAAAACAAGGACTAAACAATCTTAGTTTTTCATCAAAACTCGAAAACAAACGCATATAATTGATAGCAATAATCTGTAACATCACCTAGATTTTCGATTTGGGTTTTGAAAAGTAATTTTTTGAAATCAAATGGGGGGTTAAATGGTCAAAGGGCACAGATACCCCATGATGTTGAGCGGAAAAGTAAAAAAACATTCCAGAGATGCGATTTATTAAAACAGCAACAACAGAAACATTCCTACTATCTCATTTATCACTTTGTCAAACACTTAGTGTGCAAACTTCATGTACAGTTGTACATGGAGAAACAAAAACTCAAATTTATGATAATACGGTATTTTAGCCAACTCATGGCAACCTGAAATAGACAAAAGTTCATTATAAAAAGAACTGAAAACTTTGGCACCACATTATTGTTTTAATCCCCCTGCATGTACATTCTCAGCTACAGCTGCCATTCGTTATTGGTTAGCTCATAAATAAATATGTAAATATCTCATAAATGTTCACAAGTAGAAATTTCCAATAAATTTTAAAGTTTTACAACACTTTTAAATTAATAATAAACTAAAATTTCAAGAATGCTTATGAACATACCTGACAATGTATTTATACAATTCCAAAAAGATGGGAATAGGCTCCAGCTACAATGAGATTGTGCTCTTGCTCAAATATCCTTACCAACTTATTGTGAACCATCCAATTTTCCTCCCAACCATATCCAAGGAGAACTTCTCCCCCTAGAACCCCCAAGCTGTAAGAGCTCACAAACAGTACCAAAATATAGCAGTAGAGAGATATCCAAGGCAAGCTGAAGAAGATAAGTTTCACTTCCTCCCAAAACCACTCATGGTCAGCTCCACCAAGTAGAGATACATAGTAATTTAGATTAGGAATTTCAAAATCATTTCAAAAGCAATTGGCTACTCTCCAAGTCTATCACTCTCATAATAATTTTCAAATCTCTCCAACTCTTGGTATCACAATGCACCTCCTACCGCTTAAGTGAGAGTACATGAGACACATATATAGGAGGAGCAACAAATTCTTGTCATAAAGGAGGATTAATATGCATCCATTGTATTCCATTTAGAGGAGTGTAACCCATGCCATTAAGGAGAGGTATGCATGCCTTAGTTAAGGATAGTGTAACTTATGCATTAAAGAGAGCGTAAGAGGAATATTTTATGACATGTCTTTAATGAGTTGAAGAGGAATGTGTCATTCTTTGATGAGTGCATAAAATAGAGTGTAATGTATTATTAAAAGAGAAATATTTACATAGAGCCATGAGAGTCATCAAGGATAGAGGTGTGAAGTGATTGAGGAAATGAAGATTACTTGTAATTCTCTTTTAATAATAATATCACAGTCTCATAAAAGATAATAATAATATTAATAATATTGAGGATTATTTCAAGATTGAATGATTAGGATTGATTAATGATAAGTTATGTGATTTTCCTTCAACTATACTTGATTGCCAATTTATTTAAGGTGATTTACTATTTTTGGAAAGTCATGCTTGAGATGCTACACATGACTTTCTATTTTTAGAAATTCACTCTAGGATTGTTAGAAAATAGATTTTATCAAGGAAATTCATCCCTGAGCTTCCTATGAGTGGTATTTTACTTCCGAAGAATAGGGATTCCATACCCATATTGCATGCATCTTCATGCCTTAGTAGATTGAGGACTTTGCACCCTGATCTACTCTAAAGATCCAAGATTCCACACCTTGATCTTTTTAAATATTCAGGACTTCGTGCCCTAAACATTTTATTATAGATACAAGAATCCATGTCTTTATCTTTCATGGATTTAGGACTTCACGCCCTAATTTCCATGGCTTCTCATCTACTCTGCTTTGAAACTCCATGCTTCACCTTAAGGTACTGATTTTGAGCTCATACCCATATGATGGTTCATTGGTAAGGCCTTGTTCCAAGACCTGCACACATCACAATCTCATAGATCAAAGGAATCAATGAATTTCGTAATTAAATTATTCACATTTTACCAAAGATGTGCATGACTTCCACAACCATTATGGTTCTAGAGAAATGACTTCTACAGCCATTTAAAATTTGAACATCCTTGTTTGAAAATAACCACATTCCATATCACATCTTACTCAATACAAGATTAAGCATATAAAAATCATAAAAATCAGGTATCATGACTTCCACAATCATTTATAATTTGAGCATCCTTGTTTGCAAATAACTATGTACCTGCTGCATCTTGCTCATTACAAGATTAAACATATATAATCATATAAATCATGTATCATCCATAGATCATAATTAACCATATGTTCCACATAACCATGATCATTCATGGATCTATGTGTCTCAAACCTAAATCAACATCGATGTCATACACATATTGCCAAACTAAGATACCAAAAGAGAAAACATCGATAATATGTTCAACCAAATTCATTCTTATACACACAACCATAGATATTATCCTAAGCACACAACAACTAGGTGATCCAAACCAGGTCTATAGCATATAAGCATGTACATAAGTTTCTCATGCATAATATTATATCATTATATCAAAATCACCCTCTCTAAGTGTCATCAAAGCTATCTCACCAAGAAGGGACACTACATACTCCCCCTCTTGGGCTAAACTTGGCCCAAAGTTTTTCCTATAGTCATAAGATACTTATTTATTTTCGATTCTCCTATCACTAAGGTGTTAACCTTATGTATATGTATTTGATATATTTTTCTTCATGCCAAACCATAGTTTAATGTTTTCTAAATTGGAAGCAACTCCATGAAAACCGAAACATACCATTCTTAATCAAGTAGAAAATATATCCATGCCATATTAGGCATGTTTTTATATAAAATGCCAAATATTTCTATATCAAAACCAACCATACAATTTATAGTACCATATCAAAATACTATTTTATGTAATTGATATGACATCTAATTAAGATATCTATAATATTTTGATATTCTACATGTTCTTTTTCATAGTCTACATGAATCCTACATGTGTCATCTTCTTGCTTCTATAGTACTTTGAGCTTTCCCATCTATAAATAGCTCACACATTGGTTGTAAAAAAAACAATAATGGTCCATCCCATATGACAATCAAATTTGCATACAAGAAGCATAAAATCATCAACATACAATTGCCAATGTGTAACATCCTCCAGGGTAAATGTGCATATAAAAAAAACATAATAGGAACAAAAATACAATAAATATATCAACCATAAAAATCCATATATACATGAGTACATTTGCACATGAAAATCAAGGGAATGATTTTTTTTTCATTAATAAATGCAATGAACCAACCGGAGATCGGACTACCATGTTCCACTTGACCATAGATTGGTTGAGCTAAGGCTTTCTTCAGCCAATGACCCCAGTGCCATATTCCAAGCATGAATGTAGGATCTCATAGAACACATCAATCAAAACTCATCCAGAGCTTCTAGAGGCCACCCACCTCAACCCATCAAACAGTGATTCCACCTCATGGTCGGACATCACCAAAAACCATCATCACATTGGTCTCCATCCAAGCCATCTAGGCCTTCCAGAGCATTTGTCCAACCAAGGTTTCCTGAACTAGTAACTCAACCCATAACTTATACAGGGCTTCCAGAGCATTTTTCCAACCAAGGCTTCGAGGACTAGTAACTCAACCTGCCAAGGGCTTCTAGAGTGTTTGTTCAACCAGGGCTTCCAGGACTAGTAACTCAACCCAAGCTGTTATAGGGCTTCCATAGCATTTGTTCAACTAGGGCTTTGAGGACTAGTAACTCAACCCAAGCTATGGAAAAATGAGAACCAACCAAAACAAAGCAATGAAAGTAAACACATAATCAGCATGAATATCTAGGAAATGGTAAGGCTAGGCAATCCATTGTCGATCTAGGAAATCCTCCATGCCAATGATAGATCACAACCAAGAAACCACATGCATGTGCCATGCATGTCAAAACTAGTGAATAAATAATACATGCAACTCGATACCTACAGAAAATCTAATGTAGTTGTTGATGTCACTGCCTTCTTATGCTTTCCTACTCTTCCTTTGCCTTCTTTCTCCAAGAATCCAAGTATGCCACACCCTCCAAGAGTGCTCCAAGAAAATTCTAAGTATCCAAGAGTATGAGAGAGAGAGAGAGAGAGAGAGAATAATGAGTGAGCTCCAAAACTAAACTAACCAAATCCTCACCAAAGATCCTCATAAGCCTTTTTATTAATGAGGCCTCTATTTTCTTCATTTTCCATTATTTTCCTTCAATTTCCTCCTCACATGCAAAATGTGACCTTTCACCTTCCTTTTCTCCTAATTTCCATTATTTTCATAAATAAATGTGCCAAGATACCTTTTTGCCTCTTTAATGCCTTAGCCACTGTCTTTGCCAATTTCCTTAGCCATAAACAACCAAACGAACGCCCCTAGGGTGTCCTGCCCACCATTTAGCTTGGAATATGTTTCCAAGTCATCTGTGGTTATTGCTTTTAACATTTATTACATGGAATTTTCACTAGGGCTATTACAGAACCCTGCCCCTTGGGGGAACACCGTCCTCAGTGTTCAATGACACCTATAACTACCTGACTGCTGAAAACAAAACATACTACCCATGGAGATTTATAACACAACTCATTGCAGTATTTAAAATGAAAGATCTACTCAAAATCAAAACATCATGACAACATGACAACATACCGCCTAATGGAGCTTTATAACACAACTCATTATGGTATTTACGATAACCACATATACACATATTCACATATGCACATTTTCTCAACCATCAAATAAAATAATATGAATCCGCAACAAGGGAATCTAGAGGCTCACACCTCCACCCTCAAATTAATACTAGGATCCACCTCCTTCCCAGGAAGTCCAAAATCCACTACAAAGTCAAATCTGCATCCAATGTCTAGCACTATAATCCTGTGCCACTTGTCCTCTTAGTGAACAGTTACCGGCTCATTGTTCCAGGACACACTCCCAATGTGCATATGATTCCATATGGAAATGCTAATGACCAAAACAAATCCATCCGTGACCTTCCCTTCTCTGTTACACAGTCCCCCGGGAATCTAGTCACCTCTTCCGTGCAGTCACTCACCTTCCAAGTTTTGTTGGCACCCCCATCTCGAGCAGTCCATCCCTTGGCAAGGCTTCCTTGCATCGGATACAAAAACCAAGGCATATACCTGCCTCAATACATTATACCGATCATAGCATGCTCATGGAAATCAGTGGACACTATTGGGTACCAGTGTCCCACAATGGCCTTGCTCCTTAAGTGTTTTACCAACATATTTTTGTCTGTTTCAATTCCTTTTTTGCTGCTGCTAATTCTTGCAGTCGATTTCAGCCACTCAACTAGGCATGTTCATGCATTCATGTATCAAGCACACAACTTCCATTAGATTTAAAATAAATTGAAATAAATTCACATCATACCTCATTCGTAGCTCGTTAATAAGGTAAATTTTCAATCCTATTCACTTCCTGTCACAACAAGTCAAACTAGCATACTTGACCAAATCAACATATATAAAGATACCACATCTAGTTAGCTCAAAACACAACCATCATAGATCAAAATCATAAATATCATGTAACCATCATAAACCAGAATTATAGATCACATATAATCATCATATACCATAGTCATAAATCACATGCAGAATAAAATTGAAATAAAATGATGATACTTGTCCTTTCCTAAATCCTTAGCTTCTACCTTTTTCTTTGTTCCATATGCACTTTGACTCAATTTCTACACCCGAAAAACACCCAGTGCCTTCTCCTCAACCATGTGCATAGACACATAGTGTGAATCACACACATACAGCCACACCTGACACACAACACCATGTAATCCATGCACCTAAACCTGACGTACAACTCATACACCTACAACTAGTGTACAACATAATTCATCATCTATACCCGACGTGCAATACCACCCAATACATGTAACTACATAGAGCACAACACAATGAGTACGCATGCCACAATACCATGACTACATGATGCACATACATAATACCGCATTCCCATAACACAACATCAATGACATGCAAACAATACCACATGTACACTGGTACCATATGTACAACATGTGCACAGTACCACCGATACACCGTGCCACCTGCACAACATGTGCACAACATCACATGTACATGGAACCACCTGTACAACATGTACAAAATGCCACATGTACACTACACCACTATACAATGTGTACACAATACCACATGTACACAGTACCACATGCACGACATGTATGTGACACCACATGTACACAGTGCCATATGCACGACATGTACATAGCACCACATTCATACAACGCCACTTGTACAATGTGTACACAACACCACATGCACATGGCACCACTTGTACAGTCATGCACACCACAGCATATGTACATAGTACCAATGTACCACATTCACGCAACACCACTTGTACATAGCACTGCATATCCAACACATACATAGCATCATCTGCACACAACACTGCATATCCAACATGGGCAGAGCATCATATGCATGCATGTCGTATATACATCATTAAGACAATACAATATGTATACAACACCCTGTATGCAATATTCGCACAACCCTATTTGTACCATCCTGTACATAACATTGCATAAATAACATGTACACATGCTATGTATACACAACACCACAAGTGCACACATCATAGATGCAACATGTACAACATATACAACGTATGCTCAACAATAGTACCACACATCCAAAACCACATTGTCCTTACCAAGAAACCTTGCTTCCAGTATCTCATCCATGCTTATCCTAGCATGCCACAGACCACACTGCTTTCACTTTTTTGATGTATCCTTCAACATTACCTGTTATAACATAGACATAGGCATAATACAAGTATACAATATCAAATCATATCCACATGATACTGACCTCGTATATTTGTCATGACTATTCTTCCCAATTGATTCCTCATAAGACCAGGAACCTCTTCATGCTTTTCTCCTCCATAAGAATGATCCCTGAAAACCCTATTAGACAGTAACATAGATACATGCATACATACATACATATATAAATGTTAGCATAAAACAATCATGATCCTCTCAGACAGCGATATACATATATAAACATCAACATAATCATGATCATAACAAAATTGTTATATTAGATAAGGTCAAGGTTAAGAGAACTTCCTTTATTCATGAAGGACATGCATGATATTGAGAACAACAATTCCCAACATAGCCAAGGCATCTGATGCCTCATATCCATTTACTCTACCTTTTCTAGTTACCTTTCTCATGTTTGTACTACCATGGTCCATTTACCACAATGAACCCAACCAGTCCAAATGATTGTCATAGTCTTCCCTTCCTTTGCACTCACTCATACATAGAGATTCATCTATGTCTTGCATCACCTGTTGGGTACCACATATTTCTCCCGATTTCCATCAACTTTCCTCTTTCCCAACCAATTCTGAAGACTCAAAACATAAAAGGCAAGACAAGAAATAAATAATAAGAAGACCATAAAAATAAATAACAACATGACTCTGCAAACAAAGTGGTATGGCCATACACTAGACATAAACAAAGTTGCAAATCAAGCTCAACAATTCATAAAAGACAAAAATCACAAGACTAATAAAAAACACAATGACTCAATTCCCATGGTTCTCAGCAAAAGCTCAATCGGAGCCTTCTTCAAGATTTCATGGTAACATCTCTTGCCATGCAACTCCCTGCATCATGCTTTCATTAACGCATAACTGTTAGTGCATAAATAAACATAACAATACATCAGTTACCTCATCTTGTTGTGCCAAGGACGTTGCTTGCAACTGAACACACATGTCAATTACATGTTCCAAATATCTATACAATCATATTTATCAATTTGAAATCAACTTTAACAAACAATCATGTCATAATCCATAGTCATTAGACATAATGCTACAACTATCAACTACATTCAAGTACATATCAACTGTATCAACACATACATGTTAGTACAATCATCTTAAAACAAAATCATTTGAACACATACTCATATTAAGCAATTCATCAATCATTCAACCACTTGCAAACATACCATGTTAAATAAATCAACTAGGCACCAAACACTCAAACACCAAATAGACGTCATAATCAAACAACCAAGCACCAAATAGACAAATTAAGAAAACTCATACCTTAATGTATATAATGGGATACTATCTTGTCTGCACAATCAAGCTAGTTAGCATGATACAACTTCACAACATATCAATTCAAACATAAATCATGATATCCATAACAGTAACTAACTAACATGTTCACATCATAAGCTCATAAGCATTTGTTGTTCATGCATAACAATCACATATGTACAATTAGTTTAGATTAGTATGACACCATATCAAAATATGTTGGCCCATACCTGAATATTGTAACCATAACCATTTGCATAGGTCAAACCGAGTTAACACAATACCTATAACATCAAGATCTCCAGTGCAATGAACATAACCATCACACATATGACCAATCCAAATTACGGCATCAAAATCTCAATGAAATAACTATAATCATCAAGTTAAATGCATATAACAACAATAAGCTATATATCATACTCATAAACAACATACAACATAATCATCAAGTTATCTAATATAAAACAACAATAGCAATGCATACAACTACATGTTACTATCATTCTTGACTGTCTGACACATGTGCACATAAATACACTAATCAACCAACATCTATCATGAATGTAACCATAAAATCAAAAAACATGTACATAAACCTAATGTATATAAACCTAATGCATATAAAATCCTTAACTTACATACCTGCATGTCGAACATACAATACCTGTATGATGATTTGCTCTTACCCCAAAGTCCAATGTTGCAACCTCATTATAATGATCTGCATCTCCTACTCTATCTCAACCAACACATTAGCATCATAACAACCAATAGCATCATGATGACCTAAATTGCATACAATGACTTCACAAGGCATGTTTTACCTACTATACATGCATAATCATAGCCATGACCATACATGCATAACAACAACCATTATTCCATTGTACACATTGCCACATGCAACCAACAATATGCATAAGCAATTCCAAATCAACTACACCTACGCGTAAACGCATGTAGTCAAACATAAGAAATCAACTCTTTTAATCAACCTATAAGACTGATACATGTAATTAAAATATTCAAAAATGTAACCTAACATACAAGGATGTAAGTAGGTATCATGAAATCAACATGTAAGCGACATATAATTCGTACACAGTCAGTCACATGTTCCAAAAATCAAGACATCATGTCTATTAATTTGAAATCGACTTTTACCAATACTAACAACCTATAAGCATATTCCCTTACTATCCATGGTCCACACTAAGGTAGAAGGAGGAAGCTACTATAATGGCCTGATCTCCAATGTCCAATTATGGAAATGGAATCTCCAAAGCTCTACTAAATTTAACCACACTTGAAAAGAAATTGATTTTTACTTCTCATACATTTGTATGAGACTACGTCAAAAACATTGCACTTATTCCACTTGTAACACAATAACTTAAAACATGTCACTTTTCCATTTCCTTACATGCAACTTTTCAAATTCCTTGCACGCAACCTTTCAAATTCCCTACATGCAACTCTTCAAATTATTTGCATGCAAATAGGCATAGATCAACTAAATCCTTATTATCATACTAAAATACTATCCCATCCAAAAAAATAACATTTTCTTCAAACAATTACCATACTTTTACATTTTTCTTCAAACATCTATTATATTATTACATTTGCATGTAAGAGTTTCTTCAAACACTTTACATGCAAACTAATATAGAAAACTATTTGAATACAAGTAGGCATATATCAACTACAAAAATAATATTACACAACAATACTATCCCCAACCACAAACAACATACTCATTGGGGCATTTTATCAAACAGTTTGTATGCAATTAATCATTGAACCATTTAAGCATTTCATCAAACACTTTGCATGCAAACTAATATAGAGAATGATTAAATGCATATATCCTAAACTGTAGTAGTACAAGTTATGGAAACTAAACCATATGATTAGTGGAATTATCCCTCACTATGGTTCAAGTTTCAGCTTCTGAGATTTCATAGATGAAAAGTTATAACAAAAATACCAACACAACCCTATTTGGTGCAAAATTCTAGGAGTATCCAGAAAGTTCAATTTACACTGGCCATATCTCCTACAATATAGTGAATAAATGTCTGAAATTTTTATCACAATATAAGTGGGATTTCCTTTCATTGTGGAAAAACATTCAGCTCCTGAGAGTTCCCAGAATAAAACTTATAACAAAAATTTCAGTGTGACCTGTTTGAGACCTGATTTTAGGAGCATTTAGAAGGCTCGCCTCCCTCTGCTCATATATCATAAAATATTGCGACCCAATATCTGAAATTTCTACCACGTAAGCATTGGTATTTCCCCTCAATGTGGACAATTTTCAGATTTTTAAAACCTACATAAGAAAAGTTATTGCATAAAATCCAACGTGACCTATTTAAAGGTGCATTCGGGAAGGTCATCTTCCTTAGATCATAATTCCTAAAGTATTGTGAACCAATATCTGAAATTTTTGCCACATTATCAGTGGGATTCAACTTCAATATGGACAAATTTTTGACTTCTAATATTCCACAGAAGAAAAGTTATAACAGATATGACAGAAAGGTCTAAAAATTAACCTTTGTTCTTCATTTTACCTATGATGGAGCCCATCCTATCCAAGTATTTGAACCATGCTCTGATACCACTCTGTAAAAACCTTCGGGGTAAATGTGCATATAGAAAAAAGCATAATAGGAACAGAAATACAATAAACATATCATCCATCAAAATCCATATATACATCAATACATTTACACATGAAAATCAAGGGAATGAATTTTTTTTTCATTAATAAATGCAATGAACCAACCGGAGATGGGACTACCACGTTTCACCCGACCATAGATTGGCTGAGCCAAGTCTCTCTTCAGCCAATCACCCCCATTCCAAATTCTAAGCATGAATGTGGGATCTCATAGAACACATCAATCAAAACTCATCCAGGGCTTCTAGAGGCCACCCATCAAACAGTGATTCCACCTCACAATCGGACATCACCAAATACCATCATCACATTGGTCTCCATCCAAGCCTTCTAGGGCTTCCAGAACGTTTTTCCAACCAAGGCTTCCAGAACTAGTAACTCAACCCACAGCATATACAGGGCTTCCAAAGCGTTTGTCCAACCAAGGTTTCCAGGACTAGTAACTCAACCCACCAAGGGCTTCCAGAGAGTTTGTCCAACCAGGGCTTCTAGGACTAGTAACTCAACCCAAGCTATTACAGGGCTTCCAGAGCGTTTGTTCAACCAGGGCTTCTAGGACTAGTAACTCAACCCAAGCTATGGAAAAATGAGAACAAACCAAAACAAAGCAATGAAAGTAAACCCACAATAACCATGTCTATCTAGGAAATGGCAAGGCTAGGCAATCCACTGTCGATCCAGGCAATCCTCCATGCCAATGATAGATCACAACCAAGAAACCACATGCATGTGCCATGCATGTCAAAACTAGTGAATAAATCATACATGCAACTCGATACATGTAAGAAAATCTGAAGTAGTTGTTGATTCCACTGCCTTCTTGCGCTTTACTGCTCTTCCTTTTCCTTCTTTCTCCAAGAATCCAAGTATGCCACACCCTCCAAGAGTGCTCCAAGAAAACTCTATGTATCCAAGAGTATGAGAGAGAGAGATAATAATGAGAGAGCTCCAAAACTGAACTGGCCAAGTCCTCACCACGGATTCTCATAAGCCTTTTTATTAATGGGGCCCCTATTTTCTTCATTTTCCATTATTTTCCTTCATTTTCCTCCTCACATACAAAATGTGACCTTTCACCTTCCTTTTCTCATAATTTCCATTATTTTCATAAATAAATGTGCCAAAATACCGTTTTGCCTCTTTAATGCCTTATCCATTATCTTTGCCAATTCCTTAGCCATAAACAACCAAATGAACACCCCCCTAGGATGTCCTACCCACCATTCAGCTTGGAATACATGTCCCAGTCATCCGTGGTTAATGTTTTTAACATTTCTTGCATGGAATTTTCACCAGGGCTGTTACACATTGAAACTATGCAACAAAACATTATGTCATATATAAAACCCACTCTTACATCTCACTTAATTTATGTCTTCTCAATTCGAGTTTACCCTTTTCATTCCATAAGACATTCTTGCAACCAAAATCTTTAAGATCGAGCTATAGTTTTTACTAAAGCTTAATCTTTAGGAAAAATTACAATTTTAGTTTTAAGACACCATTTTTTTTTTTAACTAACAAGCTAAGGTTCCATACAGTCCTCATTGACCCACTTTTGTATTATAGACCATTCCTTTAATTCCCATAATCTTCATTATTATTCACTTCTCTTACTTGAGAATCAATTATGAATGATTCACTTAGAAGATATTCATTCCAAAAATAATTAAATACATATTTTCGAAAGTGGCTTGTAATCAAGAACAACTTTTGTAATTATACAAATACAATATCTATATTATTGAATCTATCTTGATAACTATAAGTCAACTTGTTTTCCCACTATAAAATCACTCGTAATTTCTATTCAATAATTAATCAATCCATTTGGTTTCATGTCTTATTCCTTACTATTAATACATACACACAGAAAAAAAACAATTTATTAAAACCATACATTTCTCAAATTATGAAGAATCTTGTTGATTTTAAATAAGCTTTAGACTATCATAAAGACATTTCTAGCCTAAGGATAAGTTTTTTATTTTTTTTCTTTTACTACCTCTCAAAAGATTATAACCTTTTGTAGGATTACTAACTACTCATACAACTATACATCCAAGAACAAAAGTCCTAAATCCTTCAATCTCTTCCATTCCACATATAATACAATCATCTTAGGCTTCTAAATCATGCAAGAATTCCAATTCATCAAAATGTGATCTCACTCTCCTTCAATTTCTCCCTCCAAAAATATCACTTCTTGTAAAACAAGAACTCAACTAATCTTTTCATTAATCACATACCTTTTTCTCTAAGTTCAAATAAAACAAAGTTTTCACCACATAAAATGTTTATCTTCTAAACATGTTATTCTCTTAACAATTTACAAGTTAATCAAATTCCAAGAAAGCAGTTCATCAAGTTCATAAACAATATGAATTTTGACTTGATCACCTAACTAGCAATAGTTTAGAGCAGTTCATGAGTTAAATCCTCATAATTTCTCTAATTAATTTGGTTAAATAGAATTCAACCAATATTCAACTGACAAAGTAATTAAAGTGACTATTATGGCTTTCTTATACCTAATTTGTCTTGATCCAATAGAAAGGAAATTTCATCAACTTATCACAATAATATTTTTCTACATTACAATCATCCGAAAATCATTTTAATTCTACCTAAATCCAACACATACAAAATAATTAAAAAACTAGAGGATAGATACCTATTTCATAATTGACTCCATATATCAAAATCAATTATTCCAAACATTCTAAACCACCTAATGGTGTTTAGTATACCAATCTCAGTATCTTCATTTGTAATAAGAATAAAATAATGGATTTAAGTCTCAAACAAATTCATATTACAAATCTCTATCCATTTAACTTTAATTACACATAATCAATCCTCCTTAATCATGTCTGAGATTTCATCAAAATATTTTTTTTCATTCTAACCAGAAGAATTACTTAGCTTATAGATATATGTTACTATGGATTCCACACCCATACCTTACCTCATTACTTAGCTCATAGATATACATTAGTATGGATTCCACTGTTGGCATTATGACACAGGTGTTGTCCTTGATGGCAACTCACTCAGATGACAGATCACAGTTCAAGCTCTTAAAATGAAGGAAAAATAGATATACACAGGTTCCCCTTGACCAAGCTGTGTATACATGCGGGTTCGCCGACCAAAAGGTGCGTATGCGTATACACGCACTTTCACACAAGGAAAGGAGAGTACATGTTGAAAACTTGGTTTTGGTCCCTGGTATTTTGACCCATGGTACTGATCCAAGGTATCTTGACCGAAGTATTGACCCCATGTATTTGGTCCAAGGTATTGCTTCTAAGTGGTTTTGTACCATGGTATTGAGTAAGGCCTAAGAATATAAAAGGAGGAGGAGATCATTAGGCAAAGGCACTCAAGTATTGAATATCTAATGAAGAGCAAGATCTAGAATACTGGTGATTGGGTTATGGTACATAACTGGATCTGAATCAAGGAGGAACCTGAGCGCTTGAAGAAGGATAAGCTCTATTGAAGGGTCAAGATCTTAAGGCTTGAAGAGAAGTATCTTTGTGTGGTTTTTGATCTTTTATAATTGGTGCATGTCTTGATCTGTAAATCTGATGATCTGGGTATAAACTGATGTCTGAATAGTTGAAAAGGGTAAATCATCTTTTACAGATCTGTACGCAGGTTTAGTGTAGCAAAGGCATGTATACACACTGGTTTGGTAATTCAAAATAGTGTATATGCAGGTTTTCTTTCATATAACAGCATATGCACGCAGGTTCGACACATTGAAGTAGCGTACATCTCATAAAATATGTTTTAGCTACTTTTGTTTACTGTTGCAGTGTTCTGGGTTCTGGTACTATTACTGTATTCTGGTTACATCATTCAGAGAAGTGATTGTTTGATTCAGTTTTGGTTAATGCAAGGGACATTGATTGATGCAGATATATTTTGATGTTTGATTGATGTTATATATGGATCCAATCTGAAAATTTATGAAACATGGTCCCTGGAAGAAAGGAGAAGGTTGTAGCCTTCTGTAGGTCAGCACCTATGTAGTAGTACATCAGCTAGTACAAGAGCTAAGGGGGTTATATCTCCCTTCCAGGAGAAGCTAGAGAATGAGAGAAGGTTGTAGCCTTCTGCAGGTAGAAGCCTGCGTACTGGTATAAGACTACACTAGTACAGAAATATTGTAAAAAGAAGTTTCTTATTAAAGGAAGATAGAGACGAAATACAGCAGGTAGTTTTCACCCACATTGGGTTTCCACCTTATATCTTGTGTTCTTGTGTGTGATTGTTTGCTCTATTTTACAGTACCTATTACTGCTTATATGGTTCTGATTCACAGATTAAAGATAAACTAACTAAATAATAAGTTTACAAGGTATACGTTGGTTGCTCTAAACATAGTTGCGTATATACGTAAGTTGCATTAACAGAAGTACCATATATAAATCTGTTTATGGAAATGAAAAATTGTTAAGTTGCTAATACTGATGCACCCCCCCCCCCCACTCTTAGTATTATTTGCAACAATTGGTATCAGAGCAGGTCCTTCAGAAGAAGCTTGATCACTTGAAGGAAGATCTATCATCATGAGCAACTACGAAAGAGAGGCATCCATCAGGCCACCAATCTTTGATGGGAGCAACTTCGTCTATTGGAAGGTAAGAACCACAACTTATCTTCAATCTATTGGAACAGAAGTTTGGGATATCGTGGAAGGAGGATACACAATTCCATCAGCAACTCCTACAGATACAGCAAGTAAAAAACAGTATGAAACAAATGCAAAGGTTGTTAATACTCTATTGGGAAGTCTATCACAATCAGAATTTTTCAAGGTTATGCAACTCAAAACTGCCAAAGAAATATGGGACAAGATCATTCTAAGCTATGAAGGAGACGATCAGGTAAAACATGCAAAACTACAATCTCTTATAATTCAATATGTAACTCTCAGAATGCACAAGATGGAAGTGTAGCTAATTATTTCTTACATATAGATGAGATTGTTAATCGCATGAAAAACTTGGGTGAAGAGATAAAAGAAGTCACTTTAGTTGAAAAGGTTCTAAGATCCTTGTCTTCTAAGTTTGAATCAAAAGTTTCTACCATAGAAGAAAAGCAGGATCTTCAGAGTATTACTATGTCACAGCTGCATGGAATCCTAACTACTTTTGAAATGAGAAAAGGGGGTCCATCAGATATGAGAGAAGACACATTCAAAGCTTCAAGAGAAGGAGAACTCAACGAGTCAGGACATACGTCAGAAGGAGAGGAAGAATCAAACTTTGTCAAGAAGCTTCAATGAGGCTCTGGAAGATTCAGAGGTAAACTACCTTTCAAATGTTTTTATTGTGGAAGAGTAGGTCATTATGCTGCCAAATGTCCTCACAAAGATAAGCTTGATAAAGGTAAGGAATCAGCAAAATGGAATAGAAAACAAAGTATAAATAAGAAGAGCTACTATACGCATGAAGATAGTGATGGTTTATCAAATAGTGATGAAGATGAAAATAATAATGATTACAGACTTTTGATGGCTTTTGAAGATGATGATTTCTTGGATGCTTTAGATGAAGATGGTCTCTATGAAGAAATTTATAAACTTAAAATCTGTCTAGAAGAAAAGATTATGATTCTAGATACTCTGACATTCCAACTTGCTGAAAGGGAAAAACACAATGAAAAGTTAGAATGTGAAATTGTGGGTCTAAGAAAAGAAATTGAGAAAACAAAAGCTCTCAATCTTATGTTTGCTAAAGGATCAGAAACTTTAGATGAAATTATCAAAGTGCAGTGTTCTCCTCTAATAAGGACATGTCTTGGATATACTGAAGAACCATCTCAAGCATAGAAGCCATCAACCTCCAAAAGCTATCTTGATGCAGCAAGGAGAAGTGAACAGGTTAACAATCATCAGTAGAGGCTTAAAGCAGATCACCAGGTAAATCGAGTTCAATCTACTTCAAGGATGAATAGAAGCTATAACCAAATTCAAGTAAATCATTCTCAATTTTCTTTAAGAATGAATTTCAATGGAAACTATAATCATCAAATCAGTAGATTCGATAATTGCAAGAATTTCTTTAATGGCCAATGTTTTTCATGTTGTAAATTTGGACACAAAGTTGCTCAATGTGTTTCTTACAAGACCATCATGACTATAGAAGCACAAAATCAAAGGAATGTGACTGGGATCATGAAAAGGACCTACAATAACTTTTCTACTCTTTAAAATGAAACAGAATGCTCTATCTGTAACAACTTTTGTCATGAAGACTCTAAATGCAAGAGTAAATTTCGGCAAACACCTCAGAAGGAGCAAGCCTCATTGGTTCCCAAAACATGGAAAAAGAAAGAACTGCAAACCAAAATATGTGGTATAGCCTTATATGCAAAAGGACAAGAAAATCAATGGTACATTGACAGTGGATGCTCGAAACACATGACAGGTGATAAAGAAAAACTTCAGTCATACAGTGCCTTAGAAAAGGAAAGGAAGGTCTCATTTGGAAATGACACCCCTACAGTCATAAAAGGTAAAGGCTCTTTTCTCTTAAAATAAAAGATCAAAGTTGGGAATGTGATGTATGTTGATGGTTTAAAGCATAATCTATTGAGTGTTAGTCAAATGTGTGATCAAGGAAATGAGGTAGTATTTCGATCAAATGGATGTGTTTTTCGTGAGCTTGATACAGGAGAAACAGTGATCAAAGGCATAAGAACTCCAAATAACTTATATATACTCAAGGGAGGATAGAAACAATGCTATCTAAGCAAAAATGATGAACACTAGATATGGCATGGAAGATTGGGGCATCTAAACTTCCCTCAGATAAGGAAAGCATGTAAATTCCACGTTGTTCGTGATCTTCCTAACATCAGAAATCTAGAAAATACAATATGAAAATCATGTCAATTTGGTAAGCAAACCAGAACACATTTCCCTAAGAAAGAAGGATCAGTTAGTAAGCCGCTTGAACTTTTCCATTCTGATTTATGTGGTCCATCAAGGAAAAAGTAACCTCGTGGAGAAGAATACTTTATATTGTTCATTGACAACTTTTCCAGAATTTTTTGGATAGGACTTCTAAAGCATAAAGACAAAGCATTTGAAAAGTTCAAAGCCTTCAAAGCTTTGGTTGAAAATGAATCAGATTGCAAAATCAAATGCCTCAGATCTGATCGAGGAGGGGAATTTACCTCGGATGAATTCTTCGACTTCTGTGAAGAACATGGAATAAGAAGGGAATTTTCTACCACAAGGACTCCTCAGAAAAATGGAGTGGTAGAAAGGATGAACAGAACTATTCAACAAATGGCTCGTACTATGCTAGATGAATCTGGAACTCGTGCAACCTTTTGGGGTGAAGCTGCATTTGCCGCCGTCACTATTCTCAACAAAGCAAATGTTCGGGTAAACAACACTCAAACTCCTCATGAACTTTGGTATGGTAAGACTCATACTGTAAAATACTTCAAAGTTTTTGGAAGTAAATGTTACGTCAAAAGGACTGATGAAAAACTTGGCAAGTTTGAACCTAGAGAAGATGAAGGAATTCTCCTTGGTTACTCTTCCCGAAGTAAAGGATACAAGTGTTATAATAAAAGACTAGGGAAAATTGTTGAAAGTATTGATGTTGTGGTTGATGAAGCAGGTGAAAATTCAAAGCAGGTAAAAACTGAAGAGTGGGAAGAAGATGAGGATTATCCTTCCACATCAAATTAGACTAATGCTGAAGAAGAAGAAACCAATGAAGCACTAGAAGAGCAGATAACAATAGAAGAAAAGACTCCATCCACATATGTTCATAAAAATCATCCAAAGACTCAAATTTTGGAACAGAAAGAGGCAGGTGTACAGACAAAATGAACTATTACAAAAGCTTCAAGCTATCTAGCATTACTTTCCTCCATCGAACCGAAAAATGTACATGAAGCATGCAAAGATGAATGTTGGGTCAAGGCCATGAATGAAGAGCTTGAGAAAATTGAAAAGAATAATACCTGGGAATTAGTTCCTAGACCTCATGATAAGAATATTATTGGAACCAAATGGATATTCAAAAACAAGTTGAATTAAAATGGGGAAGTTGTTAGAAACAAGGCTAGACTTTTTTGTAAAGGATATGCTCAACAAGAAGGTATAGACTTTGAAGAAACTTTTGCACCTGTTGCTAGACTTGAAGCCATAAGAATGTTCCTTTCTCTTTCTAGCTTTCAGAAGTTCAAAGTATATCAAATGGATGTGAAATCTGCCTTTCTTAATGGAGATCTAGAAGAGGAGGTATATATTGAGCAACCAGACGGATTCATCCTTGGAAATGATCCAAAACTTGTATGCAGACTCAGAAAGGCACTCTATGGTCTAAAACAAGCTCCAAGGGCCTGGTATTATCGTCTTGACAAATACCTTCATCAAAAAGGTTTTTCAAAAGGATCAGTTGATAGCAATCTATATATAAAAATTGACAATGATAAATTGCTAATACTTGTTGTGTATGTTGATGATATCATTTTTGGGAGTAATGAAGAAGCCATGAGTCAAAACTTTGCTTTGGTAATGCAAAAAGAATTTGAAATGTCCCTTCTTGGTGAGCTCACATATTTTCTTGGTTTACAAGTTCAACAAAATAGAGATGGTATTTTTCTATCACAAACCAAGTACCTCAAGCAGATCTTGAAGAAATATGGAATGGAAGATTATAAACCAGTATGTACTCCTATGGTAACAGGATGCAGCCTCAGCACAAATGATGAATCAGCAGTAGTTCATCAACCAACCTACAAATCCATGATTGGTAGTGTGCTCTATCTAATAGGTACCCAACCAGACATCATGCATGTTGTGGGAATAGGTGGAAGATTCCAAGCAAATCCAAAGGAAGCACACCTTCAAGTAGTCAAAAGGATTTTTAAATATCTTCAAGGGACACAAAACTTTGGTTTATTGTATCCCAGAGATACAGATCTTATACTTCATGCATATACAGATGCAGATTGGGTAGGAAGCATGGATGACAGAAAAAGCACTAGTGGTGGTGCATTCTTCATGGGTTCTAGATTAGTGTATTGGTTGAGCAAGGAACAAAGTTCAATTATATTATCTACAGCTGAAGCAAAATATGTGGTTGTTGCATCTTGTTGCACACAACTTCTTTAGATGATGAAAACATTAAAAAACATTCAAATCACATGTACTCCACCCATATCCATTCTATGTGATAATACAAGTGCAACTAGTATTTCAAAGAATCCTGTCATGCATTCCAAGACCAAGCACATACCTATCAAATATCAATTTTTCCGGGAACAAGTGCTTGAACAAAAGGTCAAATTAGAGTATGTTCCCTCCAAGGAACAGGTTGCTGATATATTCACCAAACCACTGCCTAGAGAGACATTTGAATACCTCAGACAGAAGCTGGGAGTGGTTGATGCATCTTCTTGTCGTTGATACTTATCTGTTTCAGAGAAAAGTGGTTGTATGCGAGTTTCATGAATCGTATCTGCGTACATACGTCGGTTGCTGTGGATACAATCACGTATATGTTGGTTTGAAGAATATTAGTGGGACAGACTCAGGATGAAAAGAGTCCGATATGGGTCTGACAGTGATCATCTGACACAGGTTCAGGGGAGCATATACTTCTAATAATGCATTGTTGGCATTATCTTAGAAGATCTTGGTACAATTTCACAGTTGTTTTTATTTCAGGTGGAACAGGTGCAGAGGGAGATCATGGTTGCTAATGGTGATTGACAAATGTTGTTGATGATATTTGTTAATAACTATCTTGTTTCTATGTCATGTATATATTTTATTATCAAGGTCATGTAACGACCTATTTTGTTTCCCCACTATGCCTGAGATGGATGATGTAACGTTCTTGTCATATCATGTATCCCCACTTGGTTGGGTGGATGAGTCAATCTTGGTATATCCCCACTTGGTTGGGAGATGGATGTATGTATGAGTCCTTGGTGATAGGAAGGTCATTTATGATGTATAGAGTCATGTTCTTCTTGTAGAAACTCTTTTTACAGACCTTGCTTACAGTCAAGGGGAGCATGAATAGCACACTTCAGCATATTAGAGAATTCAGCATGTACTCAAGGGGAGCATAACTCTTTTCCCTTGATGACAAAGGGGGAGAGTGACTTAGGGTTGCCATCAAGTCCAAAGGGGGAGATTGTTGGCATTATGACACAGGTTTGGCGCTATGACACAGGTGTTGTCCTTGATGGCAACTCACTTAGATGACAGGTCATAGTTTAGGCTCTTAGAATGAAGGAAAAAGAGATATACGCAGGTTCCCCTTCACCAAGCCGCATATACACATGGGTTCACCGACCAAAAGGCGCATATGCATATACACACACTTTCACGCAAGGAAAGGTGCATACATGTTGAAAACTTGGTTTTGGTCTGTCGTATTTGGTCCCTGGTATTTTGACCCGTGGTATTGATCCAAGGTATCTTGACCGAAGTATTAACCCCATGTATTTGGTCCAAGGTATTGCTTCTAAGTGGTTTTGGACCATGGTATTGAGTAAGGCCTAAGACTATAAAAGGAGGAGGAGATCATTAGGAAAAGGCACTCAAGTATTGAATATCTAATGAAGAGCAAGATCTAGAATACTGGTGATTGGGTTATGGTACATAGCTAGATTTGAATCAAGGAGGAACCTAAGCACTTGAAGAAGGATAAGCTCTATTGAAGGGTCAAGATCTTAAGGCTTGAAGAGAAGTATCTTTGTGTGGTTTTTGATCTTTTATAATTGGCGCATGTCTTGATTTGTAAATCTGATGATCTAGGTATAAACTGATGTCTGAATAGTTGAAAAGGGTAAATCATCTTTTACAGATCTATACGCAGGTTTAGTATAGCAAAGGTGTGTATACATGCTGGTTCGGCAATTCAAAACAGCGTATACACAGGTTTGCCTTCATATAATAGTGTATGCATGCAGGTTCGACACATTGAAGTAGCATACATCTCATAAAATATGTTTTAGCTACTTCTGTTTATTGTTGCAATGTTCTGGGTTCTGGTTTGGTTCTGGTACTGTTATTGTATTCTGGTTACAGCATTCAGAGAAGTGATTTTTTGATTCAGTTTTGGTTAGTGCAAGGGAGATTGATTGATGCAGATATATTTTGATGTTTGATTGATGCTATTGATGGATCCAGACTGAAAATTTATGAAACATGGTCCCTGGAAAAAAAGAGAAGGTTGTAGCCTTCTGTAGGTCAGCACCTACGTACTAGTACATCAGCTAGTACAAGAGCTAAGGGGGTTGTAGCTCCCTTCCAGGAGAAGCTGGAGAACGAGAGAAGGTTGTAGCCTTCTGCAGGTAGAAGCTTGCGTACTGGTATAAGACTGCACCAGTATAGAAATATTGTAAAAAGAAGTTTTTTATTAAAGGAAGATAGAGACGAATTGCAGCAGGTGGTTTCACCCACATTGGGTTTCCACCTTATATCTTGTGTTCTTGTGTGTGATTGTCTGCTCTGTTTTACTGTACCTATTACTGCTTATATGGTTTTGATTCATAGATTAAAGATCAACTGACTAAGTAATAAGTTTACAAGGTATACGCTGGTTGCTTTAAACATAGTTGCATATATACGCAGGTTGCATTAACAGAAGTAGCGTATATAAATTTTTTTATGGAAATGAAAAATTGTTATGTTGCTAATACTGATTCACCCCCCCCCCCCCCCCCCAAGTATTATTTCCAACATCCACACCCATACATTTGGTCATAGATATATGCTAGTATGGATTCTACACCCATACATCAGATATATATATATATATATCTATATATATATATATATATATATATTCTAGTATGGATTCCACACCCATACATAACTTAGGGAAAACATAACCTTCAAGTGTTCCTTCAAATGGCTTCCACAACCCTTCATGCACCAGTCATTTAAGCCTCTTGTTTATTAGGAAGGTCATACCTCAACCTAGTATTTGAGTAATTTCAAGTTATTTGATGCATAAAGTCAACCCAAACTACACAAAGTCATGTCAAAGAAATAATAGGAATTCCATTCTTACTCATTAATAATGTATTCCCAAATCATATTTGAACACATCAGATTAATGTGCATACATTACTCTTGAATCTTCATTCACAGTTAATAGTGACATCCTTCAAGTTATCTTTTGTTAAGTTTCCATTAGTGTAGGTAATTAAAGACTCAAAATTAACATGACGAACTCAATCATCATATTAATTAACATGACGAACTCAAAATTCCATTCTTACTCATTAATAATGTATTCCCAAATTATATTTTAACACATCAAATTAATGTGCATACATTACTCTTGAATCTTAATTCACAGTTAATAGTGACATCCTTCAAGTTAGCTTCTGTTAAGTTTCCATTAGTGTAGGTAATTAAAGACTCAAAATTAACATGACGAACCCCCTCTCTTTTTATGAAAGATTTAGATAATAAAAGTCACAACAATCCTATTCTCTATTCACACTTTAGAAAATTATTAAATTAATTTTCACGTTCATACCAAAAACTTGTAGAAATAAGAAGCTACATCCATCAAATAGTCTATTCATAAATTTCTAGTACATAAAAACTACAGTAAGTAGGACTTTTACTCTAACAATTTATATGCACAAAAACTACAGCCATTCATGTCTTTTGACAAACACTTTGCATGACGGTAAGTAGGAATTTTACTCTAACAATTTATATGCACAAAAACTACAACCATTCATGTCTTTTGACAAACACTTTGCAAACATGCAATCTACAACCATTGATGCATTTTGAAAAACACTTTGCAAGCATGCAATCTACAACCATTGAAGCATTTCACCAAACACTTGGCAACAATGAATTTGAGATTCTTCTTCAACCTATTCAACTCAGAAAATTCAGAAATTGAAACTTCAGATATTGGCATCTTAAAACAGGGAGTAAACAATCTTAGTTTTTCATCAGAACTCAAAAACAGACGCATATAATTGAAAGCAACAATCTGTAACATCGCCCAGATTTTTTATTTGGGTTCTGAAAAGTACTTCTTTGAAATCCAATGGGGGTTTAAATGGCCAAATGGCATAGATACCCCCTGATGTTGAGTGGAAAAGTAGCATAACATTCCAAAGATGTGATTTTTTAAAACAACAACAACAGAAACATTCCTACTATCTCATTTATCACTTTGTCAAACACTCAGTGTGCAAACTTCATCTACAACTATACATGGAGAAACAAAAACTCAAATTTATGATAATATGGTATTTTAGTCAACTCATGGCAACCTGCAATGGACAAAAATTCATTATAAAAAGAACTTAAAACCTTAGCACCACATTATTGTTTTAATCCCCCTACATGTACATTCTCAACTACAGTTGCCATTCATTATTGGTTAGATCATACATAAATATGTAAATATCTCATAAAAGTTCACAAGTAGAAATTTCCATTGAATTTTAAAGTTCTACAACACTTTTAAATTAATAATAAACTAAAATTTCAAGAATGCTTATGAACATACCTGGCAGTGTATTTATACAATTTGAAAAATATGGGAATATGCTCCAGCTCCAATGAGATTGTGCTACTACTCCAATATCCTTACCAACTCATTGTGAACTACCCAGTTTTCCTCCCAACCATATCCAGGGAGAACTTCTCCCCCTAGAACCCCCGAGCTGTAAGAGCTCACAAATAGTACCAAGATATAGCAGTAGAGAGATATCCAAGGCATGTTGAAGAAGATAAGTTTCACTTCCTCCCAACACCACTCATGGTCAACTCCACCAGGTAGAGCTACATAGTAATTTAGATTAGGAATTTGAAAATAATTTTGAAAGAAACTGGCTACTCTCCAAGTCTCTCACTCTCATAATATTTTTCAAATCTCTCCAACTCTTGGTATCACAATGCACTTCCCACCCCTTAAGTGAGAATACATGAGACACATATATAGGAGGAGCAGCAAATTCTTGTCATAAAGGAGGATTAATATGCATGCATTGTATTCCACTTAGAGGAGTGTAACCCATGCCATTAAGGAGAGGTATGCATGCCTTAGTTAAGGATAGTGTAACTTATGCATTAAAGAGAGCGTAAGAGGAATCTTTTATGACATGTATTTAATGAGTTTAAGAGGAATGTGCCATTCTTTGATGAGTGCATAAAATAGAGTGTAATGTGTTATTAAAAGAGAGAGATTTGCATAGAGCCATGAGATTCATCAAGTAGAGAGGTGTGAAGTGATTGAGGAGATGAAGGTGACTTGTAATTCTCTTTTAATAATAATATCATAGTCTCATAAAAGATAATAATAATATTAATAATATTGAGGATTAATTTGAGATTGAATGATTAGGATTGATTAATGATAAGTTAAGTGATTTTCCTTCAACTATACTTGATTTCCAATTTATGTAAGGTGATTTACTATTTTTGGAAAGTCATGCTTGAGATGCTAGACATGACTTTCTATTTTTAGAAAGTCACTCTAGGATTGTTAGAAAAGAGGTTTTATTAAGGAAATTCATCCTTGAGCTTCCCATGAGTGGTATTTTTCTTCTGGAGAATAGGGATTCTGTACCCCTATTGCATGCATCTTCGTGCCTTAGTAGATTGAGGACTCTACGCCTTGATCTACTCTAAAGATCCAAGATTCCACACCTTGATCTTTTTAAATATTCAGGACTCCATGCCCTAAACATTTTATTATATATACAAGACTCCACGTCTTTATCTTTCATGGATTTAGGAATTCGCGCCCTAATTTCCATGGCTTCCCATCTACTCTGCTTTGAAGCTCCACGCTTCACCTTAAGGTACTAATTGTGAGCTCTTACCCATATGATGGTTCGTTGGTAAGGCCTTGTTCCAAGACCTACACACACCACAATCTCATAGATCAAAGGAATCAATGACTTTCATAATTAACTTGTTCACATTTTACCAAAGATGTGCATGACTTCCACAACCATTTTGGTCTAGAGAAATGACTTCTGCAACCATTTAAAATTTGAACATCCTTGTTTGAAAATAACCACGTTCCATATCAAATCCTTCTCAATACAAGATTAAGCATATAAAATCACAAAAATCATGTATCATGAGTTCCACAATCATTTATAATTTGAGCGTCCTTGTTTGCAAATAACTATGTACTTGCCACATCTTGCTTATTACAAGATTAAACACATATAATCATATAAATCATGTATCATCCATAAATCATAATTAACCATATGTTCCACATAACCATGATCATCCATGGATCTATGTGTCTCAATCCTGAATCAACATCCATGTCATACACCTATTGCCAAACTAAGATACCAAAAGAGAAAACATTGATAATATGTTCTTAACCAAAATCAATTATTATACACACAACCATAGATATTATCCTAAGAACACAACAACTAGGTGACCCAAACTAGGTCTATAGCATATAAGCATGTACATAAGTTTCTCATGCATAATATTATATCATTATATCAAAATCACCCTCTCTAAGTGTCATCAAAGCTATCTCACCAAGAAGGGACACTACATACTCCCTATTTCCCAAGGGACATCCAAACTCAACTAAGCCTCACACAATCATGGTGAATAGCATCCTATTGTGGGTAGACCAGCCTTCCTCTATTCAATAAAAGGGCTAGCTCTAGCTTAGGCTCAGCCTAATCACACAAAAAAATAAGTATATGATTATGTTATTCTTGAATTAATGATGGTACTATGTTATGTCATTAATGAAGAGTCACTCGCAAGTAACAACATGGAAAAACTAAGATTAGAGCTTATAGCCAAAGCATCAAGAGTTAGAATAGAATTCTTAAGTGATCACAGTAAAAATAATACACATCGGAGATATCATATACACATGGATCATACATATCAGGCTAAATGTGGTAGCTAAAGCAACCTCTTCCTACACCTAGTGTCCTAGACAGACAAGGCAAGTTGTCATCAAACCAATGATACATCCATGAATTACATATAGATCCATATATCTCAGTTGGGAAATGATCAATGTGAAAAGAATCATAGGGGTTGAGATGACAATCAAAAATTAAAAATATCCTCTAAAAAATCATATAGAAAGTGGGGTAACATGTCCTATGACATCCAACTTGCAATCTATGATGGGAAATCCTCAAAATTCAATGACAACGATGATAACGATCATCATATGATGATGACTTGGATGACGATGTTAAAGATAATGATTATGATTATGAAAATGATGACATTTAAAAAGGGAGAAGATTGGCCAAGGTCATTAGCATCATCATCATCATCATCATCATAATCATTGTTATCATCATCATTTTCATTGTAACCACCATAATCTTTGTCATCATCATCATCCTATCCTTGGAAGTTGGGATTGATGCCTTATGGTTTTCTTAAGACTTAGACCAAACTAATTTCAAGGGCTCTAATCTAGGTTTTGATGGTTTATTAGCAGTCATACGTACTCCATTAGGATGTGTATATGCATTATAAGGGTGGTGAAAATTAGTGATGAAAGGAAAGTTGTTTCACCAATGTGGACAACCACCTCTATGGTTTTGACCAAGTTTCTTAATTATATAAAACCTTAACCAAAATCAACATTATTTTTAATCACAAAGTGACCTTAGCTTTTGTGTATGGGTCAACTATAAGATTATCTTAAAAAATAAACCTCAATAGTGTTTAACTATTTGTAATGCAATTAAAAAAATAAAATATTTTTGTATAATGAAAAAAAATAACCATTCTATTGAACTTTTGATTTATGTTGACCAGAGAGATGTTGTCCAACTATAAAAATATTGACTTTGTCAATCATCAATATCCAATAGATAGATAATTGACCTATTCAAAGGTTAAATATTTGACGAACATGCAATTGTCGTCACATATTTGACCAACAAAATTATCATCAAATATATGAATAACTTATCGTAGGATATCCAAAGATAATTGTGTTTGTTGGATATCTGACAAATATCGGGTTTCTTTTTTTAAATACAAAAAATATTTGCAAGTAAAATCCAACAATATGACTAACCTATCAAAGTACGACATTGGATTTTCCACCCATATGCACTAGTGGGGTTAGGGGTTAATGATCACAAGTTAAGAGGATAAGGGGTTAAGGCTTAGGGGCTTCATGGATTTTAGGTCAGGGGATATGGCTTCAGGATGTTCTAGAAATTTATAATTTGGATAAGTAATTGTTTGATCTCGATGTTGTTATTAAGATTCTAGAATATTCCCCAAATCTACAATTGAAATGAATTCAATAGCTTTAGATTGGCCACGTATGTTAGCTTCTTCCAACAAATTTTAACTGGATTAATTTTATGGAATTCATGATTTAAGGGTGGAAACTAAACCTCTTTATCATTTGTAGAAAATATGTCATTAGTGCCCTTATTGTGGTCCACATATTATCTGAGAAACACCAAAGGGAAGAAGCAGAGAGATTGGTGTTATACTGATCTCTTCATGCACATGGAGGGGGCCCTAGTCAAGTTGGTCCCAAAATGTCTGTAGCGGTGTCTAGATCCTATCAATCCATTGTAGCCTCACACTCTCTGTAGTTTCAGATATACAAATCCAAATCAGCATGTTACACAAATGTATGTATTGTGTGAAGTTTCACATCAACTCAAACTGAAACTACTCACCATCAATCTGTGTGGAGCTTCCTTAGTCCTCAAACCTTCTCCTGTGTGGAGCTTGAGAAAATATGTGCATACACATATCACATTATAGCATGTTGTGGAGTACATTTACAAGAAACCAACCATTCAAATTTTTATATTCTGTCAAGATTGAGGCATGTGTTAAATGCCTATTATCTGCATCTCTGCACAATGGTGTCCTTAATAATTTGAAGTTTCTTGTCTTGCTAGTATGATCTAATTATTGCTTTGTGCAAGATGTTTTTTCACTCCCATTATTAAAATTTTGATGTTTATGAACAGTATATAGATACAATGGATGTCTCAAATAATAAAAGAGTCAATTATTTTACCATTAATAGTGTTTAGTATTTGCATATGGTGTAAATTCAGTAGTTCTACTAGTGGTTACTTAGGGTCAACCTAAACAGTTCTTTCACATGCATCAAAATAAGTAAAAAGTGATAATAGGAAGGACTCATGCAAACTTTTCTAATCGTACATGTTGAATCTGCAAGTGTTGTTGTTGTGCTCAATTTCTTATTGGAGTACCTATCAGGTGACAAAGTTTGTACAAATGTTTGAAATGATACTAAATAAGGTGGACCTGAGGGACTGAAGAATGAAATCACAAGACAATACTTGACTGAGATCTATAGGTGGCTGGAACAGAATCACCTTGAACTCCAATCAATGTTTGATTCTTACAAAGGCAACATCCGACATATTATTGGTTAGCATTTTCAACATTGAAACTTGTACTGCACCTTTTTTTCGACTTGGAAATAGCATTGGTTCAATGAAATTAATGCATGATCCTGCTTTCAAGTAAACCAGTGTCATCCACAATGCCTGTGCAGAACATGAGTACATGCTCAAATCGACCTGTCTTGGCTGATATTGGTAATCATCTTCACTAACTAGTGGGTAGATAAAGGATCTTGGTCATTGTATCAACACTCACCCCAAGGGGATATCATGTGAATTTGGCTCAACACTCTCCCCATAAGGCTATTATGGTGTCAACTTCACTAACTAAATCAAGGCTTTGCACTCTTCCAACATGGATATTGTGTTTTCTCCCTCCATTAATGCACCATTCTAGAACAACAATGGCATCCCATGGCATGTATTGAACTATTGCAAAAACGTTAATGCACCCAAAACTATTACATGAAGAATGCAAAATAATGATTAGCACAATTCCTATATCCCCACCTCAAAAAGTAAAAGATATCCATTAGTGTAAAGTAGATAGATGATACATGCAATTATGTTAATTGTAGATGAATCCATCTGTAGTGTTAAACTTTAGAGACAACAGGGTATTTGGAATTTTAACACTGTAAATGGATTCAAAGACCCCTTTGTCTCTAAATTTTAACACTATAGATGGATTCAGAGACCCCTGTAGTGAAATGTAACACTTCAGTATCAAAATTGCAATTTTCCATTTCTGGAGTGGTACACAATTAAAAATTACTAACATAAATGACTAATTCATATACTTGTTGTACTTGTTATTTGGTCATATTTTTATTCTTGGACTATAATAGTCATTTATGTTAAGCATTATTAATTTTGTCACTTATTATCTAGTCATATATTTTAATCCTAGACTAAATTAGTCATTTAAGTTAGTTGCTTTTAGTTTAGTCACTTATTATCTAGTCATATATTTTATCCCTAGACTAAATTAGTCATTTAATTTAGTCATTTTTAGTTCAGTCACTTAAAATTGCTCAAATTTAGTAGTAATTCACTTGAAATAATTGTGGTGACTAACGTTTTTAGTCACCTAGTCATTAATTTCATCATTTTCTACTAGTGAAAGGATATCGATTCATTCATGAATCAGGTTTTGACTGTTGTAAACTAGTTAAATATTTATGGTGATGACATTAAAGATCAAACATTGGTTGAGAAGGCCTTGATATCTTTGTCTACTAAGTTTGTTGTTGTAGAAACAACTTTTGAAGAAGCCAAGGATTTGGCGACACTGACAGTTAATGAGTTGATGGGATCACTTCCATATCATGAGGCAAGGATAGAGAGAAATAAGAATTCCACCTCTGAAACCACTTTTAAAAGCCAAGTTTTTATCTTAAGAGACACAGGTTGAGGCAGAGGTAGACCGAGAGGAAGAAGATCAGGTGGTTAGAGAGATGATAGAGAAGAGTAGGAAAAAGAAAGTGGAATCAATAGTAGAAGCTTAACAATAATCAAAGAGTCGATAAATCAAAGGTGAGATGTTATTCTTGTAATAAATTTGGTTATTATTCTTGTGATTGTAGGAAGAGGATACTTGATCAAGGAAAGAAGAGAGCTAATATAACTATAGTGAATACTGACTGCATGCTCCTAGCTTTCCATACCATGCATCAACCCTCTAATAATGTTTGGCTATTAGACAGTGGTTGAAGTAACCACATAATAAGCAACAAGAATCTGGTTGCAAATCTGGATCAATCTGTGAAGACAAAGGTAAAGTTGGGCATTGGAAAGGATGTCGATGGAAAAGGAGTGGTCAACATTCTAACCAAGCCGAGGGATCCGAAGACAATCTACAATGTATATTATGTCCCTAGTCTCAAACATAATTTGTTTAGTTTTGGTAAATTGATGCAGAAAGGATACAAAGATATTTTTGAGGGATAGTATTTTTTTATATATGACAAGCCCCTAAGAAAAAAGTTGATAACCAAGGTGCAGATGATGCGGAACGTACTCTTTTATATGTACATGAATTACAGAGATCAGGTCAATTCATTTATGGTTGCATGTTTTAGTGGTTATTAGTTATGACACTTTCGGTTTAGACATTTGAATGTCTCTAGTTTAATATTGTAATAGCATAAACAAATGGTTAGAGGATTACCTCCCGTCAAAGAACCTTTTGGTACTTGTGAATGTTTTATCTTGGGAAAGCAACACCATGAGAGTGTTTCGAAGGGAGTTTCATACAGATAAAAGAAGCCACTAGATCAAGTTCACACCTGGACTTGTGTGGACTTATGTGGACACAGTCAATTGGTGGAAGTTGCTACTTCCACACTTTTATTAATGCTTTTAGCATAAATACATGGGTTTATTTTCTGAAGCAGAAGTCTAAAATTTTTGCAAAGTTCAAAAAATTGAAAACCTTAGTAGAGAACCAAAGTGTACATCAAACCAAGGTATTTAGATCAGATTGTGGTGGAGAATGTGATTCCAAGGCATTCCATACTTACTACAAACAACATGGAATCAGAAGGTAATTGACAACTAGATACACACCACACCAGAATGGTATAGCAGAGAGAAATAACAAAACAAATATGAACATGGAAAGAAGCATGTTGAAAGGACCAAAATTGTCAAACGAGTACTTGGTAGAAGAAATTTCATGTGCTTTTATGTGATAAACATATCTCCTACAAAGAGTGTGATGAACATAGTGGAAAAAGAAGCATGGTCAGGTATTTCTTGTATTGTATCTCATATTATGGTTTTTGTATGTGTATCATATGCATATATACCTAAAGGGATAAGAGGCAATCTGGATGATACAAGTGAAAAGTGCATATTTATTGGTTATAGTGAGAAATCAAAAGTTTATAAATTGTATAACCCTGTCACCAAGAAGACTATAATAAAAAAAGAGGTTGTGCTCAAAGAACAAGAGTCATGGAATGGGACTGTAGACAAAACAATTTATGTAAGAGTACCACTCATAAAAGAAGAGGATGTAGTTGAAAAGGAGCAACAAGAATCACAAGAGAAAACACCAAACAAATTCACGCCAATAAAGACTCCAAGATTCTCTAAAAAATGTGGATCTTCAAGCATATCAACAAAGCGAACTACTTCCATCTACCATTCAAGTGATGAATCAAGTTATGGTAAGAGAAAAATGAGATGTCTGGAAGATATTTATGATGATTTGGATGTTAGTTAAAATTTTGTATTGTTGTCATTTCAACCTTCATGTTTTGAAGAAAAAATCAGAGATGAAAATTGGGTGCAAGATATGGATTAAGAAATGGAATCTGTTAAAAATAATTGTTATGAAACCAACTCAAGAAAATATAGAAAAGATAGATCAACACCTTATAATTCAGCCTCTTTGAGGGGGCAACCTCCTTTACATTACATAAATGAACAATTCTTGGATGATTCAAATGACAAAACCTCCTTTTTGTATATAGGAGTCTAAGGAGTCACAATATAACCCAGCCGACCGAACAATAATAATATAAAGCCACAAAAATAACAATAGAGGGATTCTATGGGGCATAGTAATAAAAATATCGGGGCAATAGGGGCACAACAATGTTAATAAGGGATACAACTACATAGTAATGGGGTAATCACTAGTATTATAGGGACCTATCATGCCCCTCTCCTTCAAAAAAAGTGTTGTCCTCAACGCTTGAGTAGTTCTGGATGCTTCTATATAAAACTCTCATCCTCCCACGTGGAATCTTCAGCAGATAAGTTCTTCCACTCGATGAGATACTCCGAAATTGATCGATTTCATAGCTGTCAAGTTCTTGTTTCTGTGACTGCTTCCGGTTCCAATATAATTTTTCCTTCCTCATCAAGTTCTGGCAATATTGTTTGAACTAGAATCTTGTCACCTATAACCTTCTTTAAACATGAAACATGGAAAACTGGGTGCACTCAAGACGCTGCAGGAAGCTCCAATTTGTATGCCATAGTACCAATCTTTTGCAACACCTTGTACGGACCATAATACTTTGGTGATAATTTATTATCCTTCTTAGCTTGCTTGAGGGACATTTGTTTATATGGTTGTAGCCGTAGGAATACCCAATCGCCTACATCAAAACTTCTTTCGCTACAATGTTGATATGCCTATTGTTTCATTCTGTTTTGTGCCAACATGAGGTTATCCTTTAAGAGTTGGAGGACCTGTTGTTGATGTTCAATGTGATGTTCCACTGCTTGAACCTTAGAATTTTCTCTTAAATATGATGTGATGGATGGTGGCTGATATTCATAAAGTGCCATAAATGGGGTCATTTTTGTTGCTGTATGGAAGGAACTGTTATACCACCATTCAGCCAGAGGCAACCATTTGACCCATTGTGTCTATTTATCAGATACAAAGCAACGAAGATATCCTTCCAAACATTTGTTTACTATCTCAGTTTGCCCATCAGATTGAGGATGATAAGATGAGCTATGAACTAACTGAGTACCAAGACAAGAGAATAATTCTGTCCAAAAATTTCCAGTGAAAATGGGATCTCTGTCACTTACAATAATCTTTGGGTTTCCATGTAGCTTTCGAATTGTTTCCATAAATGCAATAGAAACTGTACTGGCTTTCAATGGATGTGATAATGCAAAAAAGTGTGCATACTTGGTAAGTATGTCAACTACCACCATGATGACACTCTTTCCCTCAGACTTGGGTAAACCTGTGATAAAATCCATTGAAACCTCTTCCCAACGTTGGCTTGGAATGGATAAAGGTTGTAATAGACCCGGGGTCTTAATTGTTTCAACTTTATTTTGTTGGCAAACCAAACATTCTGCCACAAAATTTTGAATATCTGATTTAAGGCCATCCCAAAAAAATTCCTTCTTAACCCTGTGGTAAGTTTTTAAAAATCCTGAATGCCCTCCTAAGGGAGAAGTGTGCAATTCCATAAGAACCTTTTGTTTGAGTTGCGAATTCTTACAGAGGTATAAGCGATCTTTGTACCATAACGAATCATTTTTCCAGCGAAATGTATCAGATGTACTGGAATCTTGTTGTAACTTTCGAATAAGTGCCCACACTTCTTTATCATTCTTCCACTCCTCCCTTCCTTCATTTATCCAATCTGGTTGGATAATAGAAATGGCACACAACAACACTTCCACATCCTCATCCTTTCTTGAGAGTGCATCTGCCACCACATTTTGCTTCCCTTTTTTGTAAATGATTTCAAAGTCATAACCCAACATCTTTGTGACCCACTTTTGTTGCTCTTCAGAAGATAATCTTTGTTCTAAAAAGTATTTAAGGCTATCATGATCTATTTTTACCTTGAAGTGTCTTCCCATTAGGTAGGGTCGCCATTTCTTAAGTACATGTAGTATTGCCAACATTTCCTTCTCATAAATAGCTTTGTGTAAAAACTTTCCCTTGATTGGACGACTTTCAAAAGCAATGTGTCTTTCATCTTGCATTAAAATAGCACCAATTCAATTTCCTGAAGCATCACATTCCACAATAAAGGTTTTTGTGAAATCTGGTGTAGCTAAGGCCGGTGCTTGGCACATTGCATCTTTAAGATGTTCGAAGGCTTTTGTTGCTTCTGGAGTCCATGAAAATGCATCTTTCTTCAATAATGTTGTTAGAGGTGCTGCTATTCTCCCATAATTCTTAACAAACTTGCGATAATACCCTGTCAACCCAAGAAATCCTCGCAGATGCTTTATGGATGTGGGGATTTTCCATTCCTTAATGGCTTTAATTTTGCTAGGGTCTACCTTAACTCCTTCATGAGATAAATATGACCCAGATATTCCACCTCTTGTACTCCAAAGAAACATTTGGATCTTTTTGCATATAATTGTTTCTCCTCCAATAGTTGTAGCACCTTGTCAACATGTTCAACATGATCCTTCCAAGACTTGTTGTATATTAGTATATCATCAAAAAATACTAACACAAATTTTCTAAGGAAGGGTTTGAAAATGGAATTCATCAAGCCTTGAAATGTAGAAGGTGCATTGGTAAGGCCAAAAGGCATGACCAAAAATTCATAATGACCGTCATGAGTTCTAAATGCTGTTTTTGGAATGTCTTCAGTCTTCATTCTAATTTGATGATATTCTGAACGAAGGTCCAACTTGGTGAAGTAAATTGATCCATGCAATTCATCCAATAATTCATCAATGACAGGAATGGGAAACTTATCTTTAATAGTGAGCTTGTTGAGCTCCCTATAATCCGAACACATGCACCATGATCCGTCCTTCTTGTGCACCAATACTACTGGAGCAGAGAAAGAACTTTGACTAGGTTGAATTATACTAGCCTCTAGCATTTCTACAGCCATACGTTCAATTTCACTCTTTTGGGCATAGGGATATATGTACGGCCTGATGTTTGGAGGAACACTTCTTGGAATCAGATGAATAGCATGATCATGATCACGAATAGGTGGGAGACCTTTGGGAGTCTCAAATACCTTGGAATGATTGTCCAAGACTTTTTGGAGATCTGGAGAAATAGATGATTCCAATGTGGAAACATCTAGCGAACATAATTGTTCAATTACACCTCTTTGTTCCTTTTTTAGAAGATTTGTCATACCGTTAGAGCTGATTATCTTTCCCGGTTTCCCTATAATACCCCTTAATTCAACTTCCTTTCCTTCCACAGAAAATTTCATGAAGAGTTCTTGAAAATTAAAAGCTATTGTACCCAAGGATTATAGCCATTGGACTCCTAGTACAACATCAGCACCCCCCATTGGAATGGAAAGCATTGGGCTAGTCAATACATATTCTCCCATGGATAGCTTGATATTATGGCACTTTCCTGAGCAATTTATCATTCCTCCATTTGCAATCATCACTTGACACTCTAGTGCTGGATATAGGAAGCAATTCAATTCTTTTGCTACCTTACAATGAATAAAATTGTGGGTACTTCCTGAATCAATCAACACTATTACCTTTTTCTTCTTGATTTGTCCTTCTATCTTGATGGTTTGAGGAGTGGTAATTCCAGCCAATGCATTACAAGATATGGTCGGATTCATTTCTTCTTTATCTAGGCTTTGTTCTTGGAGTATATCCTCTTCCTTTGACCTTTCTTGCTCCTTTTCTTCTTCCTCTTCACAATCTATGTAGAATAATTTCTTCTCAGCACACTTATGACCTTTAGTGTATTTGCTATCACAACTGTAACAAAGCCCTTTTGCTCTTTTTTCTTCCAATTGTTGTGGTGTCAACCTTATAGGTTGTGGAAGGCTAGGGGTAACAACACTTCCATATTTATAGTTGTGACTGGTATGCTTCCTGGTTGCCATAATTTTGCTTTCCATTTTTCTTGCTAACCTAAATGCCTTCTCTAATGAATCAGGTTCCCAAAGGCGAACATCATGTTGGATATTTTCCTTTAAAGTCCCTATGAACACATCAATTCTATGCTCCTCTGGAATATTTTTTACCCTTATGTTCAATTTTTGGAACTCCTCAATGTGCTCCATTATTGAACCCTTTAGTTTGAGACTTATCAATTGGCTAAAAAAAGTGTTGCTTTTTGTATCGTCATAATGTGCTGTCAATTCTTCCGTAAAAATTGCCCAAGTGATAATTTGTTTACGAGAGCAAAGCCATTGATACCATACAAGTTGATTTGGTTCCAAATATAAAGTTGCAATACGTACCTTTTGTGTGTTTTTCACATTATTGAGATCGAAAAATTGCTCCATCTGTAATATCCATGTTGCGGGATCCTTGCCATCAAACTTCCTCATATCGATTTTTGGAATATGGTGGGTCTTCGATCCAACATTAGAGTCTATGGAATCATGATTAACATTTCTTTTGTTCGCATCATGAGTTTCCTTTACAACCTTTTCACCATTAGTAAGTATTTCTTGTAGAAAATTTGTCAAATCTGTCTTCAAATCTGCCATGTCTGTCTTCAAATCTGTCTTCAAATCTGCCATGTCTCTCTTCAAATCTGTCTTCGAATCATCCATCTTAGCTTCCATGCCCTTTATCTTAGATTCCACACCATTTATCTTAGATTCCACGCCATTTATCTTAGCTTCTGTTAGCTTTTGTGAGCGTGACATTTGTTGCACTTGTTCTTGTAATTTTGATATATCATGTAGCATTTCTTTTCTTCATAAGTCATGCTAGAGATTTCAGGCTCCTTACTAGGTGTTTGCATTTTCTTTCCTCGAGGCATCAGTTACCGATAATAATTCTTTACTATGCCCTTTGAATTCCTTCAAACCAAGCTTACGCAAAAATTAAAAAAAACTACACACCTTTGTTCACTTCGTAGAAGCCTGATATTGAATCTGATGTATCTCTGTAATTTCGGATCATCCAGTTTTGAAATTGTGATCTGTAGTAGCCTTCTGCGTCCTCTTTCTAATGCCACCAGTCTGATCCAAATTGGATTCTGCAAGGAAGAGTTATGCACAATCTCCCGCAGTGACCTTCTTACGAAATTTCAATCCGATGCTCAGAAAGAAAGTTATGACGATTTTCCCAGGTCACCTATTTGGAATGTAATTTAGGAGTCTACAAGAAGACCAACTTCCTCAGATCATATCTCCGCAAATATAGCGCGAAAAGTTCTGAAATTCGGACCCAAGATTCAATGTGATGTCTTCTCAAATGGGTTTTTTTTTTTTTAGCTTCTGAAACGTCACAGAAAAAAAAGTAATAGTGAAAATGCAACGATGACCTATTGGAAGCAACGAAACCCTAGAATCCAAAGCTCTAATACCAAATTTTATGAAACCAGCTCAAGAAAAGATAGAAAAGATAGATCAACACCTTAGAATTCAGCCTCTTCGAGGGGGCAACCTCCTCTACATTACATAAATGAACAATTCTTGGATGATTCAAATGAAAAAACCTCCTTTCTATATATAGGAGTCTAAGGAGTCACAATATAACCCAGCCGACCTAACAATAATAATATAAAGCCACAAAAATAACAATAGAGGGATTCTATGGGGCACAGTAATAAAAATATGGGGCAATAGGGGCACAACAATGTTAATAAGGGGTACAACTACAATAGTAATGGGGTAATCACTAGTATTATAGGGACCTATCAATAATGATACTTGAGATTTGGTTGATTTTCCAAAAGATAAAAATATAATTGGTGTAAAATTGATGTTCAATAAAAATTTGAACGAGAAAGGAGAGACTGACAAATTTAAATCAAGGCTTGTAGCAAAAGGTTTCTCACAACAACTGGGGAAAGACATTGGAGAAATATTTGCTTCGATAGCCAGATTGGATACTATAAGAGAAATCTTGGAAACAAAATCTCCGAACAAGTGGAAAGTGTATCGTATGGATGTGAAATCAACCTTCTTGAATGGAATTCTAGAAGAATAAATATATGTGCAACAACCTCCGAGTTATGAAGTTGAAGGTCATGAAGATAAATTTTACAAATTGAAGAAAACATTTTATGGACTCAAACAAGATCCAAGAGCCTGGTATAGTAGAATTGACATTTATATGATCATGAATGGATTTTGCAAAAGCAACATTGAATTTCCCTTGTACACAAAGGTAAATGAAAATAAACAAAATTTGATTGTGTTCTTGTATGTGGATGACATGATTTATACTGGTGAACTTGAATTAGATGAATTTGAAGCAACAATTAAGAAAGAATTTAAAATTACAGGGTTTGGAATTAAGAAATAATTTCTTACAATAGAAGTTGAGCAATCAAATAAAGGAATCTTTATTTGTCAAAATAAATATGCTAAAGAATTGATAAAAAGATTCAAGATGGAAAACTTTAAACCTGCTCCTACACTAATGGAAGCAGGTACAATGTTATGTAAGGATGATGAAAAGTCAAATGTTAATCCAACTCTATTCAAAAGATTGGTTGGAAGCCTTATGTATCGAACAACTATAAGACCAGATATATGCAAGGATTTAGTTTGATTTCTAGATTTACGGAGTCTCCAAAAGACTCTATTGGGAAAATTACTAAGAGTGGGGGTGAATCAGTATTTTCAAATTAATAACTTTTTCTTTTCATACTCATATTTCCATATGCGACTTTAGTGGAAGGAACTTACATGGGTACATGACTTTTCTTAAGACAACTAGCATACATCCAGTAAACTTATGATTCAGTTAATTTATCATAGGTTTGTCTTCATCCAATGCATCAGTACTTTATTAAACATTAGATAAACAGTGACCATGTGTTGTAATAACAAAATAAACCATCACACATAAGCAACACACATGAACACCAGGATTTAAGGTGGAAATCCAATGCGGGAGAAAACCACCTATTGTTGTTGTCTTTGTCCTCTTTTTAATATAAAGAAAATTTTCTTTACAATATTGTACTGGTGTAAACTCATACTAGTACACTGACACCCACCTATAGAAGGCTACAACCTTCACTCGTTCTCCAGCTTCTACTGGAAGGGAGCTACAACCCCCTGGTTCTTGTATTGGCGTAAACTTGTACCAGTATGTAGGCACCAACCTATAGAAGGCTACAACCTTCACTCGTTCTCCAGGTGCTACTAGAAGGGAGCTCCAAACCCCTGATCTAATCATTAGCTACTACTGGCAGGAAGCTTCGACTTCCTCACTGAAGTCTCCAACCCTCAGCATCCTCCATGGACCATGTTTCATTAAATTTTCAGACTGGATCCACCTGCTTCAACACATCATAACTTGTAGGCCACGTTTCATCAAATTTTCATATTGGACCCATACTTAAGCTCAATATAAAAAATCAAAATGTAACTCATCATTGCAAGATTGTCATTTATCTCTGACACAATTGAATCAATCAGTCATTGAAACCCAATCATCAATCACTGAAACTCAATCATCAATCTCTGACATAATTGAAACCCAAATCAATAATCTCTAACATAACTGAAACCCAAATCATCAATAACTGAAACCCAATCATTAATCTCTGAATCAACCGATCATTGAAACTTATGACATCAATCTTTGACACAACTGAATCAATCACTAAAAACCCAATTAACTGACACTTAATCAAAACTCAACCAATTAACTGGAATAGTCATATCAATATAATGAGTACACGGAACTAAAACCAAAACGTTGTATCAACAACTAGAACCAACTGTAACCTCAAAAAATCATATGTCAGAATGTATACGCTACTTAAATCAATACAACCTATGTGTATAAACTACTTTCTGTAACCCAACCTGCATATACCTCTAAAGATACTAAATCATAAAACTTCTAAACCAAAAATTGTACTAACCAAAGAAATTTTAAAGATCTGTTGTCATATTATAGAGTTCTAAATGGATAGCAGCAAAGATAACCCTTCTTACTCAATCAATCAGTTAGCCAGACCCAAACTCCTTTCACAATTATTTTAACTTCAGATCTAATGAAGACATTATTGAAAAACATCAATAAAATGGTAGCACTTATCAGATAGATCAGTCATTTCTAAACTACAAGCCCTTCCTTTGCATATGCTACTTGGAAGTGTCAAATCCGTGTGTATACGTGCCTTCACTGAGGTGAACCTGCGTATAGATCTACAAATAATTACTTATAACTTCGCAGCTTTTCAAGACTTCAAAATACCCATATCATAGCATTTAAAGGATAAAACATGTGTTAGCACTCAGATCTAGCCTATCCATTATCATATCATACAATGATAAGTCATTTTAGGTCTCATGATCCTGATCCAACATTGTATCCAAGGGTGCACAAGAGGTTTCACATCTATATCATAACCATAACCCTTACAATATAAAATATACTTCAAATAGAAGTATTCATGAAAAAAAACATTTCACTCGCACATCTAACCCTTTGATCTTCTCCTCCTTATATATTTAGTGCTTTTGCCAATACCATGGACCAAAACAACACTTAGAAACTATGGTATTCTTAGACGAGATCAAGTAACTGTTATTTTGCTCAATATTGTGGGATAATACTATGGTATGTACCCTTGGTATTGTTTAACCTTAATTTTCAATCCCATTCACGCTTTTCCTTTTGTGAAACTGTGTGCATATGTATACGCGCCTATTATTCCGTGTATACACAACTTGGACTAGGTGAAACAACGTATACAACTTAAAACATTCTCTTTCCTCAATTTCTTGATTCTGATCTATAATCCTTTGTCCCATCATCATGTTCTTTTGTGCCATTACTCTGTTACCTCTTAATTGCCCTATTGCAATTTGAGTTTCCATCACTTTATCATTTCTGAACTGATTCCTCTTAATTGCCCTGCATTTTTTCACATCTGTAAACACAACTACCATGCATTCTGTCACATCTTGTTTATACCTTTATCAAGTAGTCCATTCATCAAATAGGTTGTCATCAAGTACAACTCATTAGGTAGGTTTCCATCAAGGACAACACCTAATTCATAATGCCAACAATTTTTCATATCAATCTTTTGATTCTGATTTGTAAACCTTTGACCCATTATTTTGTTCCATCATTTTGTCACCTCTGATCTGACCTATAGATTCATCTAGTTACCATATACTTGTTCTATTACAAGTGAGTTTCCATCAAGGACAACACATGCATCATAATTCCAACAATCTCCCCCTTTGGACTTGATGGCAACCACTTTGGTGTTTGGTCACCACAACCTGTAAATAACATCAAGACAAGCACCAAGCTTTTCAAAACATCAAGCTACTCTCCAAACACCAAGCTACTCTCCCCCTTTGACATCAAGGGCAAAGGGATGACCAATGTTAAATGAAGACTTCCATATCTGAACTACTGAATATGAACACTGATCATGCTCCCCCTAGGCACATGTTGAATTCTCTGATCAAACTCCCCCTGAGCACATGTCGTAATCTCTTACGGATGAAAAATGAAGTACATGACTCTATGAATTAACTGAGTATGACCTTCCTATCACCAATGACTCATACATACATCAATCACCCAACCAAGTGGGGATACATATTTGACACAACCACCCAACCAAGTGGGATTACATATTTGACATGATCTCTAAAGTCCATACATGACTGAATATGACAATTATTACATCATAGATATTTACATGACCTTTTCATCAAATGATATACATGAAATTTATAACAAATACCAAATACCTAAACAAGATCATGATAATTATCAGCAACTATCATACACCATATATGATCTGCACCATAAACATCTATCAGCAGCATCAAGAGTAACAACCTGTATATGTCCATCATCAATTCACAAGATAAGACAATGTAACTTTAATATCATCAACCTATGACTAAGTATGTCGCATATAGATATCAACTCATCCTCTTGATCTTATCAAGATCAACTTGCTTTGTTTCCTTAGTAGAAAAATCCTTAACATAGCCTTCCATGAATCAACTAAGCATATGTCATATCTCCAAGCAGTAATACAAAACCATTCACATCATATCATATATATGTGAAAGCACCATAGTCATCATCCATGACCACAACATCATCATCAAATCATCGTAGCAGGAACTGCATGTTCTTTTCATAACAATCCTCAATATATCAACCATGTATCACTACTAGGGAGTTCTCCAACATCCCACATTGGATAAGCATCAACCATGACAAATATATGTGATAACCAAACCTATCATCATAAAGTAAGAAGTCATTGTCATTATGTGACTAAGCCATGTCTCCAAATAGCCATGTCTTCATGAAACCTGTAGTAACACCATTCTCTTGGGTAATTTTCTTCATAGATCTTTTATACCAACATCATTTGCCAATGTGAAATTTAAATAATTATCCATGTATCCAACATAGAGATAGAAATATGTATCTAGCTTTTCATCAATGTGAAAGGAAAACCATGATCTCACAATCATTTTTTCAAACTTCCTTGATACCATCAAGTGCAATAATCCTCAACCATGTGAGAGCCAAGAAGTATAGGAATCCTCATCCATAACTGCACCATATGAAATTTATGCATCTTTTAAGGCATGATGGCAGCAGCATAACAGAAATGAGTGACACTTAACATCATCAAATAATGAAGATGTGTACTCAAGCTTTGTTCTTCTCCTTGAACTTATGAAGATCACCATGTAAGAAACATAACTATATGCATCATCAAAAGAGTCATCCACAAATCTGATCAGAAGCATCAAAACAACTAAGTGGCTCAAGCAAAGTATCATCTGTGATTTCATCATAGGAAATTCATGACCGTAGCATAGCATGATGCATCATTTAAACACTTCAACAACATAAGAATCCTCACCATTGATAAGAATCATTATGTACCAAAGACTTCTAAACATAATGCCAACAATGCATTATTAGAAGCATAGCATATTCTCCCCCTAAACCTGTGCCAACTGTTCACTGTCAGATCTGATTATTGCATATATCAGTAAGAATCATCAAGGCATCATCATCAACCAGTTATACATCAAGTCATCAAAAACTTATGAGGGTAAAAAGCACTTCTAAATAACATCCACAAACTGTAATCATCAACCATCAAAACAGAAAAGACAATTGATAATTGTCTGAACCATATCAGACCCTTTTTTTGAGTCTGTCCCACTACTTCTTCATCAAACCAACATATACGCGACTGTGCAGTTTCAAACTCGCGTATATACGCGACTTGTCTTCATAAGATCCACGTATGAAAATTGGAACACTGAAATTTCATACTTTCAGTTCCCCCTGAGTCTGTTCTGACTGTACCTGGTCCTAGAACTTTTGCTAAAACATCAGTTCCAAGAATATCATTATCATGATGGTTCTTCATCAGAGACTCCATTTTACTCTTGTCTCCAGTCATGTGATGAGAACATTCATCTTCGTCTTTGAATGAGCAGACAACAAGACCACACCTTATCTGAGATTCCTTTTCTTGATTCTCGGTGGATTCGTCTTTTTTAGATTTTCTTATATAAATGTGATTATTTTATTGCTTACCATATTTTCTACAGTGATCCATAGACTTGTCCCTGCATTCTTTCACTATATGCCCAAACTTGTTACAAGCATAAAATATTATATGTTTCATATTCCTTCTATATAAATTAATGGCTTTTTTACCAAACAAATTGCAAGAAAAACAATATCCCTTAAAGTACCTAGAAGCTGATGATATTTCTGTGAGATGGTTATTAGCTTGAAACATTCTACTTCTACATCTCACTCCAACATGTCCAAAATTATGGCATATAGAACATTCAACATTGTTGATCAGAGGATAGAATCGATTAGAACTTCTATAGTTAGGAGTAAATTATTTTTTTGAAGGCTTTCTTTCCTTGGTTGTTGATGGGGTTGACTTCTTATTTCCTTGTTTAGCATTTCAAATTTTGCATTAGAATTCCTTGCCTTAATTTGTGAGCTAGATTCGCCTTTAACAGTTTCATGAAAACCAAGACCAGATTTGATGGCAAGAGACCTTTGACTACTAATAATGTTATCCAAAATCTTATTACTATCTTGAAATCGTAAAATTTTATCCTTTTCTTCTAATTTACCTTTTAGGATTTTTACCTCAACTTGATATTGCTCTTCCTTTTCCATATATTGCTTCTTCATGATTTCTTCAACTTTTCTTCCTTCTTCCACTTTTTTTCTTAATTTGAGAATTTTATTTTCTTGTTCTTCAAATTCTTGAAGTAGTTCTTCATTCTACTTATTTGAATTTTCAAGATCTTCTTTTAGAGAGACGACCTCAGCTTCAAGACCTTCACAGTAACTAGTTCTTTCTATAAGTTCCTTGGTTGTTGCGTCATTTTTATTCACTTGATTTCTTAATGAGGTCACTTCATCCTGCAGCCTTTGACATTGATCTTCCTTTTCTTTGTACTGCTTCCTTATTTTGTTTCCTTCCTCCAACTAGGTTTTTAACCTTGGTGACCTTTTCTTTGTAGGTACAATCCCTTTTTCCAAATAGATCGTGTTGATATCTAATTTTATATGTGATCCTTTTAAATTCTGCCTCTATTAGATTTCTTTCACTTTCACCCATAAGAGAAAATTCAGTTGTTTCACTGTCACATCCATTCTCTTCAATATTGCATTAATAGAGAAATGTATCACCAGAGGACCAAAAATTAGTAGCGAGTAATTATTTTGCTTATTCATCTTCATTCTGAAGTGCTTCTAAATTTAATGCTTCCACCTAATATCCAATCGTCTCTCCCACTATCAATGTTCCTTTGAGATGTCTTCTTCTTTTGAGGTACTTTCTTCTTTTGCTTCTTTCATGTTGTTACAATGAATCTCCTTCAAGCGATCAAGATTCCGCCAAAGGATCTGCTCTGATACCAATTGTTGGGAAAAATATTGAGGGGGGGTGAATCAATATTTTCAAATTAATAACTTTTTCTTTTCATATTCATATTTCCAGATGCGACTTTTGTGAAAGGAACTTGCGTGGGTACGCGATTGTTCTTAAGACAACTAGCGTACATCCAGTAAACTTATGATTCAGTTAATTCATCATATGTTTGTCTTCAGCCAGTGCATCAGTACTTTATTAAACATTAGATGAACAGTAACCATGTATTGTAATAACAAAATAAACCATCACACGAAGAATCACACATGAACACCAGGACTTAAGGTGGAAACCCAATGTAGGAGAAAACCACCTGTTGTTGTCATCTTTGTCTTGTTTTTAATATAAAGAAAACGTTGTTTACAATCTTGTACTGGTGCAGACTCATACCAGTATGTAGGCACCCACCTATAGAAGGCTACAACCTTCACTCGTTCTCTAGCTTCTACTGGAAGGGAGCTACAACCCCCTGGCTCTTGTACTGGTGTAAACTTGTACCAGTACATAGGCACCGACCTATAGAAGGCTAAAACCTTCCATCATTCTCTAGCTACTACTGGAAGGGAGCTCCAACCTCCTGATCTAATCACCAGATACTACTGGCAGGAAGCTTTGACTTCCTCACTGAAGGCTCCACCCCTCATCATCCTCCATGGACCACGTTTCGTTAAATTTTTAGACTGGATCCACCTGCTTCAACTCATCATAACTTGTAGGCCACATTTCATCAAATTTTCATACTGGACCCATACTTAAGCTCAATATAAAAAATCAAATAGTAACTCATCATTGCAACACTGCCATTTATCTCTCACACAACTGAATCAATCAATCACTGAAACCCAATCATCAATCAGTGAAACTCAATCAGCAATCTCTGACATAATTGAAACCTAAATCATTAATCTCTGACATAACTGAAACCCAAATAGTCAATAACTGAAACCCAATCATTAATCTATGAATCAACCAATCACTGAAACTTCTGACATAAATCTTTGACACGACTGAATTAATCACTAAAAACCCAATTAACTGACACTTAATCAAAACTCAACCAATTAACTAGAACAGTCAGATCACCATAACTAGTACATAAAATGGAACCTAGAATGATGTATCAACAACCAGAACCAATTGTAACCTCAAAAATCATATGTCAGAATGTATATGCTACTTCAATGAGTACAACCTGCATGTATACGCTACTTTTTGTAACCCAACATGCGTATACCTCTAAAGATACCAAGTCATAAAACTTCTGAACCAAAAAATTGTACTAACCAAAGACATTCTGAAGATCTACTATCATATTACATAGTTCTAAACATATAGTAGAAAAGATCACCCTTCTTACTCAATTAATCAGTTAGCCAGACTCAATCTCCTTACACAATTAGTTTAACTCCAGATCTAATGTAGACATTAATGACATACAATAGTAAAACAGGAGCATTGATCAGATAGATCAGTCATTTCTGAACTACATGCCCTTCCTCTACATATGCTACTTGGAAGTGTCGAATCCGCATGTATACGCGCCTTCATCGAGGTGAACCAGTGTATAGATCTGCAAATAATGACTTACAACTTCGCATCCTTTCAAGACTTCAGAATACCCAAATCATAACATTTAGAGGATAAAACATGCATTATCACTCAAATCTAGCCTATCCATTATCAAATCATACAATGATAAGTCATTTTAGGTCTCATGATCCTGATCCAATATTATATCCAAGGGTGCACAAGATGTTTCAGATCTATATCATAACCATGGCCCTTACAACAGATAATATACTTTAGATAGAAGTATTTATGAAAAAAAAAAACCTTTCACTTGTACATCTAACCCTTTGATCTTCTCCTCCTTATACACTTAGTGCCTTTGTCAATACCATGGACTAAAACAACACTTAGAACCTATGGTATTCTTAGACGAGATCAAGTAACCATTATTTTGCTCAATATTGTGGGCTAATACTATGGTATGGGCCCTTGGTATTTCTTAACCTTAATTTTCAATCCCATACGCACTTTTCCTTTTGTGAAACTATGTGCATATGTATACGCGCCTTTTATTTTGTGTACCAGCGTGTATACGCGACTTGGACTAGGTGAAATAGCATATAAAACTTAAAGCATTCTCTTTCCTCAATTTCTTGATTCTAATCTGTAATCCTTTGTCCCATCATCCTTTTCTTTTATGCCATTACTCTATTACCTTTGAATTGACCTGTTAGAATGTGAGTTGCCATCACTTTATTATTTTTGAACTAATTCCTCTGAACTGCCCTGCATTTTGTCACATCTGTAAACATAACTTCCATGCATTTTGTCACATCCTATTTATACCTTTATCAAGTAGTCCATTCATCAAATAGGTTGTCATCAAGGACAACACCTAATTCATAATGTTAACAATTTCCCGTATCAAGCTTCTGATTCTAATCCGTAAACATTTGACCCATTATTTTGTTCCATCATTCTGTCACCTCTGATCTGACTTATAGATTCATCTAGTTATCATATACTTGTTCTGTTACAATTGAGTTTCCATCAAGGACAACACATGCATCATAATGCCAACAAACTCACATTGGAGAGCAAACAAAATAATTCTAATATACATAGCAGTAACTACATATTGTGGCATATTTTATGCAAGGAAAAAGAAGAAATATTTGATTGGATATACTAACAGTGATTTTGCAGGGAGTTTGGATAATAGGAAATCACTTCTAATTATTTGTTTCATCTTGGTTCAGGTGTGATATCATGGGCATCTAAGAAGTAGTCTACTATGAAATTTTCATCAGTAGAAACTGATTATGTAGCAGCGACATCAACAACATGCCAAGAAGTATGGTTACGAAGATTTTTCAATGGACTTAAACATAAACTAGAAGGATCAAGAACAATCTATTGTGACAACACCTCAACCATTTCACTATCCAAGCATAGTTTGTTTCATCAAAATAGTAAGAATATTGATACAAGATATCATTTTATTAGAGAACTTGTGAGCAATGGAGAAGTTTATTTGAGGCCTTGTAAATCGAGTGACCAATTGGCTGATATGAGTCACTAAGCCATTAGAAAACTATGTCTTTTAATTCCATAGAGGAAACTTAGATGTTGTAATCTTAGCTGAGGCATAGACCAACAGGAATGTCACAGGTCATGTCTTAGTTTAGTGGTCATACTTAAGGGGGAGAGTTAAATATAACTATTTACTCATGCACGCAGAGTAGTCTAAATTTAGAGTGTGAGTTAACTGGGTCAAGTGTGAGTTAGTTCAATTTTATTCTTATATTTGGTAAAGTTGAATTTAGTATGCGTTTGCATGTTAAAGTTATTTTGAGCGATTCAATAGCTGAAAAAAAGTATAAATACCCCTCATAAGGTTCATTGTAATGAAATGAAGTTTTGTGTGATCAATAAAAGAGCAGCAACTCATGTTGTTTTTGTATATGAATTTTGTGCCTTTCATCCTTTTCCTTTCCAAAAAATTGGCATTAGAGTTGAGGAAGGAATACAAGATCCATGGAGCCTACAGAGCCAACAAGAAGAGGGCCAAGAGAAGAAGGTCAATGATTAACTTTTTTTTATTTCTTTGCAGAAGTATGGCATGATTAAAGTGTTAAAAGTGTCACAGTTTGGTGCGACACCCACACGTTCGTAGTTCAAAAGGTATAAAAATTGGGTGACACATATCACTATGTTGTTTTTGTATCCTTTCGTAGGTATGCTGTGTCGAAAGGTGGGAAAGCTAGGAATAAACTTGAAAGGATAAAAACATTCATTCCAAAGTTTTTTGAAAAGAGTCACGTGGTCTGTTTTAAGTCATACTAATTTTTTTTTTAAAAGGAACATGACATCTTTTTAAATGAGTTGGTTTATAAAAATTTTTATTAAAGCTTTAGCCATAAGAGCTATAAAAGGGCTTTATAAAAATATTTTTTTATAAAGTTTTTTTATGAAAATAATGAAGGGTTTATTAAAATTTGTTTTTAAAAGGGGTTTTTAAAAGAGCTTTGTAAGGTTTATAAGAGGACTATAAAAGGGTTTTGTTAAGAAGGGTCCTTGTTATTATTTGAATAGATTTTTTGAAGATGGATTCATTGAGATTCCAACCGCAATTTTCACCATTTATAGGGAAGAACTATGATATGTGGGCCATTAAGATGGAGAAAATGTTAAAGGCTATCATAATGTTTGGGAGCACATCAATCTTGTATTTCCATAACCTAGGAATGAAGCAGAAGAAATAGATCTCACTAATGTAGAGAGGGAGCAATTGAGGAAAAGAAAAAGAATGCACAAGCATTGCAATTGATCCAAAAAAGAGTAGACCAAGTAGTGTTCCAAAAGATTATGACCACTTATTTAGAAAAGACAATGTGGGAGACTTTAGATAAAATCTACAAAGGTATGGACAAATTCAACATTGTTAAGTTGCAGAATACTATGAGGTAGTTTGAGAGTCTGCAAATGAAGGAAACATAGGATATTGCTTCATTCATGAATCAAGTTTTGGCTGTCATAAACCAGTTAAAGATTTATGGTGATGATATTAAAGATCAACAGTGGTTGAGAAGGTCCTTAGATATTTGTCTACTAAGTTTGATGGTGTAATTGTAGCTATTGAAGAAGCCAATGATTTGGCGACACTGGCAGTTGATGAGTTGATGGGATTACTTCTATCCCATGAGGCGAGGATACACAACAATAAAGATTCCAACTTAGAAACTACATTTAAAAGATGGGTTTATGTCTCAAGAGACAGAGATCGAGGAAGAGGTAGATTGAGAGGCAAAGGATGAGGTAGAAGATCAAGTGGTTAGAGAGATGGCAGGGAAGAGTAGGAAGAAGAAAGTGGAAGAAATAGCAGAAGCTTCAACAACAATTAAAGAGTCAATAAATCAAAGGTGAGATGTTATTGTTGTAATAAATTTGGTCACTATGCCTATGATTACAGGAAGAGGATACTTGATCAAGGAAAGTGGAGAGCTAATGTAACTATAGAGAATATGGACTCCATTTTCCTAGCTTTCCATACCATGCATGAACCCTTAGATAATGTTTGGCTATTAGACATTAGTTGCAATAACCACATGATAGGAAACAAGAATCTGGTTGCAAATCTAGATCAATCTGTGAAGACAAAGGTAAGGTTGAGAACTGACAAGACTAGGGATGTATATGGAAAAGGGGTGGTCAACATTTTGACCAAGCATGGGGAGTCAAAGACAATCTTAGAGGTATATTATGTCCCTAGTCTCAAACATAATTTGTTAAGTGTTGGTCAATTGATGCAGAAAGGATACATAGTTATTTTTTAGGGACAATATTGTGTTATATATGATAAGCCCCCAATCAAGCAACTGGTAGAAAGTGTGCATATGATGAGGAAAAGACTCTTTCCTCTAGTCATGAATTACAAAGATCAAGTCAATTCTTTTATGGTTGCATGTTCTGATGATTATTGGTTATGGCACTTTCGGTTTGGACATTTTCATTTCTCTGGTTTAAGATTGTTGCAACAGAAACATATGGTTAGAGGATTACCTCCCATCAAAGAACCTTCTAATACTTTTGAGAGATTTATATTGGGAAAGCAACACTGTGAGAGTGTTCCAAGGGAACTACATATAGAGTTAAGCAACCACTATCATTGATTCATAGAGATTTATGTGGACCTATGCAGACACAATTGACTTGTGGAAGTTGTTACTTCCTCACTTTTATTGATGAATTTAGTAGAAAGAAATGGGTGTATTTTCTGAAGCAGAAGTATGAAACTTTTGCAAAGTTCAAAGAATTCAAAACATTAGTAGAAAACCACAGTGAATGTCAGATCAAGGTATTGAGATCATATTGTAGTGGAGAATATGATTCGAAGGCATTCCATGCTTACTGCAAAAAACATGGAATCAGAAGGAAGTTTACAACCACATACACACTACTGCATAATGGTGTAACACAAAGAATAGAACAAAAAAATTATGAACATGGAAGGAAGTGTGTTGAAAGGAAGAAACTTGTCAAATGAGTACTGTGAAGAAGTAGTTGCATGTGTTGTTTATGTGATAAACAAATCTCCCACAAAGAGCATGATGAACATAGTGCTAGAAGAAGCATGGCCAGGTACATCTTGTAGTGTGTCTCATCTTAGAGTGTTCATATTTGTAGCATATGCACATGTAACTAAAGAGCTAAAAGGCAAGTTGGATGATAAAAGTGAAAAATACATATTTACTGGTTATAGTGAGCAACCAAAAGCTTATGAATTGTATAACCCTGTCACCAAGAAGACTATAATCAATATATTTTTTTTTCAAAGAAAAAGAGTCATGAAATGGGAGTGTAGACAAAATAGTTGATATAAGAGTACCACTCATAGAAGAAGAGGATGTAACAGAAAAGTAGAAGCAAGAATCACAAGAGAAGACACCAAACAAATTTACACCAGCAAGGAATTCAAGATTCTTTGAACAACGTGGATCTTCAAGTAGATTAATAGATCGAACTACTCTTAACTATCAGTCAGGTGATGAATCAAGCAATGGTCGGAGAAATATGAGAAGTCTGCAGAATATTTATGATGATTTGGATGTTAGTTCAAATTTTTCATTTTTGTCATTTCAATCTTCATGTTTTGAAGAAGAAATCAAAGATGAAAATTGGGTGCAAGTTACGAATGAAGAAATGGAATCTATTGAAAATAAAGATACTTGGGATTTAGTTGATTTTCCAAAAGATAAAAATCTCATTGGTGTGAAGTGGGTGTACAAGAAAAATTTGAATGATAAAGGAGATATTGATAGACTTTAAGAAAGGCTTGTAGCAAAAGGGTTCTTGCAGCAACCAAGGAGATACTTTGGAGAAACAATTTCTCTAGTAGCAAGATTGGATATTGTAAGAGAAGTCTTGAAAACAATAGCCAAAAATAAGTGGAAATTGTATCAGATGGATGTCAAAACAACCTTCTTGAATGGAATTCTAGAAGAAGAATTCTATGTGTAGTTGCCTCTAGCTTAAGAAGTTGAAGGTCATGAAGATAAAGTTTACAGATTGAAGAAAGTGCTCTATGGACTCAAACAAGCTCCAAGAGCCTGGTATAGCAAAATTGACAGTTATATGATCAAGAATGATTTTTTCAAAAGAAACAATGAACCGACCTTGTAAACAAAGGTAAATGAAGATGGACGGATTTTGATTGTTTACTTCTATGTGGATGACATGATTTATATTGGTGATCTTGAATTAGATGAATTTAAAGTAGCAATGAAGTAAGAATTTAAAATGATATATCTTGGCCTTATGAAATATTTTCTTGGCATAGAAGTTGAGAAATCAAAGAAAGGAATTTTTATTTATCAAAATAAATATGCTAAAGAATTGCTAAAAAGATTCAAGATGGAAAATTGTAAACTTGCTCCTACACCCGTTGCAACAAGTACAAAGTTAAGGATGATGAAGGATCAAATTTCAATCCAACTCTATTCAAAATATTGGTTCGCAACCTTGTGTATCTCACAACTAAAAGACTTGATATTATGCAAGGATTTATTTTTATTTTTGGATTTATGGAGTCTCCAAAAGACTCAAATTGGAGAGCATACAAAAGAATTATGATAGCAGGAACTACATATTGTGGCATATTTTATGCAAGGAAAGAGAAGAAATATTTGATTGGATATAATGACAGTGATTTTGCAAGACGTTTAGATGATAGGAAAAAAACTTATTGTTATGTGTTTCATCTTATTTCAGGTGTGATATCATGGGCATCTAAGAAGCAAACTATTGTGACACTTTCATCAGTAGAAGAAGAATATGTAGCAGTGAGATCAACATCGTGCCCAAAAGTATGGTTACGAAGAGTTTTGGAAGGGATTCAACAGAAGCAAGAAGGATAAAAACAATCTATTGTGGCAACACCTCAGCCATTGCACTATCCAAGCATAGTGTGTTTCATCAAAAGAGAAAGCATATTGATACAAGATATTATTTTTATTAGATAACTTGTGAGCAATGGATAAGTTTATTTAAAGACTTGTAAATTGAGTGATCAATTGGCTGATATATTCACTAAGCCATTAGAAAAAGATGTGTTTGAGTTTCATTAAGGAAACTTAGGTGTTGTAAGCCTAACAGAGACTTAGACTGGCAAGCATGTCATGATTCATGTCTTAGTTTAACAATCATAATTAAGCGGGATTGTTAATCATAACTAATTACTCCTGCATGAAAATTAGTCTAAATTTAGAGTGTGAGTTAATTGGAGTTCAATCTTATATGTGGTAAAGTCGAATTTAGTGTGTGTTTGCATGTTGAATTTATTTTGAGTGAGTCACTAGTTGAAAAAGTACAAATACCCCTCATCAGCTTCATTGTAATAAAATCAAGTTTTGTGTGATCAATAGAAGAGAAACAACTCTATTGATTTTGTGTGTCAATTTTTTGTCTTCCCCCTTTGCCTTTCCAATAAGGCTGAGAGAATAACTAGATGATTATTTCATTAACTCAAACCTTTAATGTTTATTCATTTTATTTGCTACAAGGGACTTTTGGTTTTTCCAGTTACTCCTCATTCCATCTATCTAACTATTACTTGTAGATTATTGTGTCAATAGGTGCTCACAATATGGAATATATGTTGTAATGTCATTGCACCGAGCCTTGTTAAACATTTTGACTCGATCAAAATAAACAAAAAAACAAAAACAGAAAAATAAAAAATTAATAACTATAATTACAATTAATAATTAAACCTCTTTTTAGATTGAAATGAGATTTGATCCCTCTCAGCGTTGAGAACCAAGATGTTAGTATATTAGTGTAGGTTTCTCTTAACTTGATAATTACTTGTGAATTCTTGTTGGATTCTTATTAAATTTATGTTTTATTCATCAAGCAATTACCAAAATGTACAAATCATTGATATCAAAAGAGACAAATAACACAAGAAACTAGCCTCAAAGCTAGGGAAAAACCCCATAAGGGGGAGAACCAAAAAATCCCATTGTTATAGAATCACATCAAAGTGAGATATCCAAGACCCAAGACCAAAACCAAGACTACCACAAAGACCTCAAGTCAACTCCCCTCCAATTTTCTTCAACAAATAAAAATCAATAAAAGTCAATGCTAGTAAAAATTCCAAAATCTAGTCAATTCCTGAAATTTTGGCCTCCCTAAAATTTTGGGCCTGCAGTACCTTAGACAAATTTTCATATTCATCTTCTCTCTCCTTTGTCCTCATCTCTCCTTTGACTTCAATGGTTTTTCTTCTTGTCTTGACACATAAATTGTTGTGGATGATGAGTGAGTGAATGAGGTTAATCTCCTTTTATTTATATGTGTCCAGTAGGTCAAATAGCTACCTCTTTAGGTAGACTTGTCTAGGAGGGGAAACTTAGTATTGTTGATGACAAATTGATCTTTTTGACTCAATAAAAATTCTTTTTCTTTTTCTTTACAAAAGTTCAAATGGGACTTTGACTCAATTACTTTTCTTTTTGACTCAATAAACCTTATAAGAATGAAGAACATGCTTTGAATATACATAAGAATAATGAATATAATAAATACATTACTAGTACATTTGAATTTCATTATGAAGACCAACACTAGTTTCATTTCGACACTCCCTCTTAACTAGGTATGTATTCATAATGACACAACTGGATACTCACAAATTGAAATATTCTCCTTAGAAGGGATTTCGATTGATAAGCATCATCATAACCAACATTGTCAAAATAGTAACACCTTAAATAACAAGCTCTATCTCTCAACTAGATCAGAGCACAATACTGGGAGGCATAAATTTGGAAACCACCACCTCTCTAGTAACATAACTCAGTTCACCAGGTATGTCCTCACAAGACTATTCTTATATTGGATACGCTATCCTCAAAGAATATCGGTCGTCGGAACTATTCTTATCTTGGATCCAAATCCTCAAAGAATATTAGTCTCAGGTGCTAATCCAATCCATCATTCTCCTTACCAGTGCCTACACTAGGCTTATGATTTTTATTCATATCCATAGTGCATGACACATGGAAAATACAGTGTCCATCCTCACTCCCTCTCAACTAGGAAGGAAATCCTCACTCCCTCTCAAATAGGGAGGAATAACCATAAGATTAAGCTTGTCAATGTTAATTTTTCATAGGGCTATATTGTTCTTTGCTTTGATAATTGCATTTATTCATTAACACGTTAATTTCACCCTAGAAAATCATAACATTATTCATATTTAAATCATTACTCATCATCATTGCAACTATGTAGAAAGAAAAATATCATCATCATCAATGCAATAGAACATAAAGGAACAATAGAAGAAAATCATTCACACATAGAGACACCAAGATCGGTCGGAGACCAAGGAAAAACCCACTATGGGGAAAACCCTTTCAAATTATTCTTTATATTATATTTTCATCAAATAATTTAGAAAAAACAAAGTATAATGATCCATATCTTCATCTACGCAACTAACCAGCAAAATAACTACAACATCCTTGAAATGAACCCAACGATGTATATACTCAAAACCCGATTCTGAAGTTTGTAATAAATTTTCGTTGTCTGCGGTTAACTGTCAAACTCTGTGGTCACTGAGAAAAATATTTGGACAACCAATATTTCATATTTTAGGCCTTGGTTTCATGGAGGAGGTGTCATGTGAGTGATTATGGATTCCCAATTTCTCCCTTAACCCTAGCATGTGAGCTATTGGGTCATATCTAGACTACAGAAACCCTAACGCCCCAGTCACATAGATGGAGAGTTGTTCGTGCGACTATAAGGCTCCAGTTGCATGAATGATATTTTCTTCAAATGATTTTGGTTGAACCCTTCATGTGTTGTGCCTATGACTGAGGCCCAAAACCCTAAATCATAGATGCGAGCTTTGGACCCTGCAATTTCACCTCAGAATGAACCTAATCTTCCACGGACGAGCCTCAGACCTGTGCGAGCCAAAAACCGAGATAGAAGAGTGTCTCATCATTGTTTCTAAATTAGGTAGAGGGCACTTGTATTTATATCCTTTCAAGGTGGTCCACTTTTCTTTAGGGCTGACCTTATCAAATATGCACATGTGGGCTTTTCTTCATAAGTACACTTTCCCTTATCCGATTTGAGTGATATTTAGGTTGATTTTGGTCCTCTCGAAAAGAGAAATTTAATGCAATCATTATCTCCATCAAATGAGCTATCCAAAGTGGAATTTGACCATAGTTTCATATTTTTAATAGTAAAAAATACTCATCAATGCATCGACTACTTGTTCTTCCGTGGAGATTTGTTGTAGAGTTCTTGGCTCCTATCTGCATCATGCCATAACAAGCTTCAGAGCCAAAATTATTTAGAGATGATCACACAAGCCTTCTTTCATAACAAGATTATTCTTTCATGCTCTTCCAAGAAATTATATAAGCTCCAATCATTAGTAGTCTCATCAGCATTATCATCCCAATCAAATTATTCCTGATTGAACTAATTAGTTGTCGATACAACAATATCGAGAACTCTTTATCTTCTTGCTACAAGATATAGCCCTAGATTAGTTATCTTCTCTTTTTTATCACAAGATTAATTGGGTTTACTATCAAACCTTAATTAATATTTTATCCATCCAAGATCTTATAGCTCCAAATTTCAAGTCAATTTTTGCTTCCAACTCCCTCTAAAGTCAATATTAATTCCTTCTCATTTTCTAGATTCACATCCTTCAAAGAATCATGTTAGCCCCCAAAAATTATTAGTATCTCTATTAGTACTGTAAATATGTTTATGAATCGAACCAATCAAAGATCCCTCTTTCCAGCTGAGGTACAATGATCATCTAAATGACTTTTTCTTGCTCCTTAATCTTCATGCTTTGCCAATTTTCTTCCAAGTCTTCTAACTCTTAGCCGATATTAGATAATTCTTCTTTTAACCTAAAACCATTATTAGAATACTATGAGAAAAAATGAAAATTATAAAGACAATAGGATTATTAGTAATCAAGAAGTGTAGAGTCCAAAGATTATCTTACCATGACAACCCTTTTTGCCTAATATTCCTCTCTTTTCCTATATATTTACCACCTAAATAAAGCCATATCCACCAAGTTTTGATGAAGGTATGCAATAATATGTCTTCTTATTCATGTTTGAATTTATACCCTATTGTTTTGTTAAAGAATGCAATTGGCTATCGAATCGGTCTGTTTCCGCAGCTAATCCAGATTTCTGTAGTTGTCTCCATTGTTTGCAAGGTTCAGAAGCTCTAGGTCAGCAGCGAAGGATGCGGATGGATAGGGAATGGTTTCCTCATGGATCCCTTCCTATCCCCTTGAAACTGTTCATTAAGATAAGCACAGGAGATCACGGTCAAACCCCAAGTCAACTGCAGGATTGTCACCAAAACAAAATCTGAGTTCAATCGAAATCTTATCGATTTGCTTTCGGAATAGAAAATTGAAGATTTAGCGATATAGTTTAGCTAAGATAAAGATATTAGGCTTAAATTACTCATGTTGTTATGCCAGAGACTTGTTATAAAACTTATGGCCGCACTGTGATTTGGGGCGCCCCAGATGATGTAATTTTGAAACAATTTGTGACTTTCATTTGCCAGCAATAGAATTGGTTTTTTTTGTATGCTTGCATTGATTGAAGATTGTGAATTGATCTATGGAGGGCCCCTATGAACAGTGATAGGGCTTAATCAATTGCAATTCGATTTCTTTTCATTCCTTGAATACGTTGTTTTGTGTGAAAATGCAGCATAATGAATTCGCCAATGAATCGTTATTTGCATTAGTACTTTCATCTGCTTCATACCTAGTTCAGCCTGTCATTTGAATTGCTTTATACCTGGTACAACATGGTTACTTCATTTTCTTATTATCTAGCATAGTTCAAGTGTGTTTACTTCATAGTATAAGCTGTTGTTTGAAATATCTTGTTTGAATGAAAATTGAATAAGTAAAAGTGTGAGATTTTTCTCCTAAACAATTGGGTTCAGACAATATTTCTTCACAATTGATACAATAGATTTATTTTTTCACTTAGTGAATTAGAAGCTGCAGCATAAAGATTCAAGACCAAAAATCTCAAAACATTCTAATACAAGTAGCATCACTCTCAATCATCCATAAACTAGTTAGATAGAGAATCACTCCCAAGGAATTAGCTAACAACTCTAAGGATTGCAACCCTAATATAATTAAGAAACACCACCTCCATATTCATCTTAAGTTTAGATCCTAACAAATACATAACGACATATCGAATAACTTCTAGCACATATTGTATGCATGTACTTCAACAGTCTACGCACACTGGTTGACAATTTATGATTGACAATTTAAAGACATTAAATTGGCCATACATTTTGGCACCATTGCCAGGGAAGTACTAATAGAAGTTAAAAAAAAATCGAAACATGATATGTGTAGGGATAGAGACTCTAGAGGTAGATTTGTAGGGAGAGGAAGGAGTTTAATTCCCACAAATCCACTCACTTCACCTAGACTTCGAGAATCCACACTGCCTACTCAAACCCCAATTCCTTTTAGAGGTCGACAACGGCTTCCTAAAATCTCAAGATCAGAAATCCAATCCAGAACTTCACCCACTTCTTCGACTGAAGCTGTAATTGAAGAAAATCCTACATCCCAAACTACAGGAGTAATCTTTCTATCCTCCACTGGTGAGCAAATTTTGGGAGAAAAATTAGAAGTTCCTAGTGAAGAAGAGGAATTGGAAACTTATTTTGAGCAACCATTCATAGAGGAACCAGAAATATTAGAAGAGTGATATATTAGTTCTGAAGAGTCTATCATGGATGAAGAAGGGGAAGGAGAAGTACACAATGTCCATGGCGAAGAATATAGGGTTGGAGGAAGAGGAAGAGGAAGAGGTAGAGGTAGAGGAGGGGTTAGAGGTAGAGGAAACCAAGATCCTTCTGGATTCCTTATTCTTGATGAAGATACAAGCCTCACAATGAAAAATATATCACCCTCGATTCTTCCTAATTTCCACGGGGAAAAAACGAAGATCCAGAGACATTTCTCTTCAAATTCGAAGTATTATGCAGATCATATGACACTCTACATGATGCTCAAAACTTAAAATTGTTCCCTGCCACATTAAAAGACTCGGCATTAAAATGGTTCATGAGTCTAGGAGTGCATTCTATAGCAACATGGGGACAAATGAAAGAGGCTTTCTTAGGCAAACATAGAGATTATTGTATGCCTAGTAACCTTAAAGATGAATTCTTTAAAATGACACAAAAAGAAGATGAAAATATCAAAGACTTGGTAGAAAGGTTTGTTTATAATGTTAAAAGAGAAAAAATGGATAATTTGGATGAAGAAACTCTAAAAGCCCTCTTACTCAGAGCTATTAAAGATGAATGGATTGATCTCCTTAACCTAACTGGGAAAGGATATATTTCCCAACTACCATTTACAGATATTTTTTTATTTATGTGTACATATCTCAAGGGGTAAAGCACGAGTTGGAAGGAGTCCTAGAGACCCTCTCTTGTCAAGAATTAACAAATCCATAGCTGGGATAGCCAGCAGGGAAAAAATAGGAAATTTGCTTAACACCTTCAAAACGGATATCTTAGGGAGCCTAAGTGAGTAGATACACACCCTTAAGATACAAAACAAGCAAAATTCTAAAAATGTTGCATTATCTATCTTCTGTCCCAAATGTCGGAAGAAACATGCTCTAAGAGAGTGTCCCTTAGACTCAAAATCCATAGAAACCTGTGTCATATGTACAGATAATCATGATATGAAGGAATTTCCATCCTTACCAGGTCTTAAGGTTGTATTAAATGATGAAGGAATCTTAGAACCAGTAGACCCTCTCTACTTTATAGCCAAAAGACCCTAGAAAAACCCCTAACCAAATCAATCACAAGGATTTAGACCACAACAATTCACTCAGTCTTCACAAAATAATTGGAATTCAGCCTGGTAGCCTTGGGCTCTGCCACAGTCACAACCTTGGAATCAAGGATGGAAAAATCCTTATTGAACCTATGCTCAATATCAACAATACTCATCATCTTACCTTTCACTACAATTTTTACCCCCATCTAATCAAATTCCTCAGGCTAATCAATTTCCACAAGTTCCAGTTCAAAATCAAAACCCACAACTTTCCCTACCATTTCCACAAAAATCAAATCAACTACTGGCTCAACCACTTCTGGATCCTAATAATAAAATACCACAACAACCAGTGTACAACATGGAGGTTCAGAATCCTCAAACTTATGTAATAACTCCACTAGATCTAAACAATGTCCAATTAAGGTTTGGAAGAGTATTACCAAGAAAACCTCCTATTGTCATTCAAGAAACAAGATCTGATCTTCAAAAACACAAAAAACAATCAGAAGAAAGGGAGAATTCTCCCCCTCAAAAAGAAAATAAACAAACAGAAGAATTTCCAATAAATACTCCTGTCATAGAACAACCCTCGATATCAGTTAGACCACCTTTCCTCGAAAGGTTGAAAATCGATGAAGGAGTAGAGAAACAAATTGTCTTGCCTTATTACAATATGATGGATGAATTGAGAAATCCTTGTGTTAATATTCCTTTATTACAAGCCATAAAAGAAATACCGATTTTTTCAAAAACAATTAAGGAATTAAGCACACAAAGATCAAGGAGGAGAAGAAAATATATAAAAATAATTGAGTTAGTCGGAAAAATTGCAGACATTATGATGGGGAAGATGACAATTCAAAAATATTTAAATCCACGAAGCCCCATTGCAAAAATTCACATCAATGGAATTGAAATACCAAACACTTTAATTGATCTAGGAGCAGCAATAAACATAATGAGTAAACAAGTTATGGGCACACTTAGGCTTCCTAACCTTCAGTACACACCAAACTTGTTGCAATTAGCGGATAGGTCTGTTATTAAACTAGATGGTGTGTTGGAAGATGTTTGTATATCCTTATATTCTTGGGAATATCCTGTTGATTTCATGGTCTTAGCACCCAAGAATAATTTATGAGGACATCCATTAATTCTAGGAAGGCCTTGGTTGGCTACAGTTGATTCTTTCATCGGCTGTAGATCAGGTGATATGTTTATCTCAGATGGAAATTCTACAAAGGAATTTACATTATATCCCCCTACAAGAACAACAATAGATACAGAAATTGAAGAATGGATAGAAGATGAAGACGATATACAACCTATTTTCATTATTGAACAAGTAAAGGAGGAAGACCAACTTTTAAATTTACTGGAAAATAATGAATCTTCCTCACATTATGATCGTAATCGAAATGAGTATCTCTCATCTAAACAAGTATCATTGCTCTCCATGGAAAATTTTGGGAATTCCTCAATGGAAATCTTTCCAAGAAAAACCTTGAATGTCAATAAAAATCTGGAAGAAATGCAAAAGAATCAATTGATCGAAATTTTACAGAAACATTCTTCTGATTTTGCATGGGAATACACTGACATGAGAGGGATTGATCCTAAAACTTGCATACATCATATCTACATTGAACAAAATGCAAGACCAGTTAGACAACCTCAGCGGAGAATGAACCCAAACCTAAAATAAATTGTTAAGGAAGAGTTGCAAAAACTATTAAATGTAAATTTCATCTATCCAATATCCGATAGTCAGTGGGTTTCACCCTTAGTAATCGTTCCTAAGAAGAATGGAAAATGGAGAGTATGCATCGATTATAGGGAATTAAACAAAGCAACATTAAAAGACCACTTTCCATTACCTTTCATAGACTAGGTCTTAGACACATTAGCAGGAAAAAAATAATTTTCCTTCTTGGATGGGTTCAGTGGATATAACCAGATTCAGGTAGCCCCTGAAGATCAAGATAAAACCACATTCACTTGTCCATGGGGAACTTATGCTTACTAGGTACTTCCCTTTGGGTTATGTAATGCTCCAACAACATTCCAAAGAGCAGTCCTCAACATTTTCTCTGACCTTATTCATGATTGTGTGGAAGTGTACATGGATGATTTCACAGTCTATGGGGATTCTTTCAATGAAGCACTAGAAAATTTAGAAAAAGTCTTAATAAGATGTAAAGAAACAAATCTCTCATTAAGCCATGAAAAATGCTTCATGATGTTTAACGAAGGAATTATTTTAGGTCATCATATTTCAGGAGATGGAATCAAAGTAGACTCATCTAAAGTTGAAGTCATTTCTAAGTTATCAGTGTTGAAAATTGGCAACAAGAAATTGCTAAAAATAGAAGTGCTAAAAATAGTACTACTAAAAATAGCAGTTTGGGCATCAGTGCTGGATTGGGCAACAGGGAATGAAAAATGGAAGTGCTAAAAATAGAAGTTCTATTTTTAGCAGTTCAAGTTGGATTCCTATTTTTAGACAATCCCTGGTCTAAAATAGGAAGTAAAATTTGAATTTGGTCTTACCAGCAGTTTGAATATTAATTAATTAATTCTCCATGAGTTAACTAGTTAAAGAAAATCAAACTTGAAGTCTTTGTGAGAACATGCAATAATTTCTCCACTAATTGGGGAATGTGTCCTTGATTTGCTCCATTGATTGAGGAATTAAGGATGAGTTCCGTATTGAGAGGATTGGTTGACTTAGTTTAACTTAGTCAAGTTCAGTTAGATTAATTTAACAAGTTGTTAAATTAATGAGATACAGTTTTTTAATGCTTGCATGCATGTGACAACTATTATTTTCAGATAACTAAGTATTCTCTCATGGATAACTAATGCATGGCAGTTCAAATAGAGACCCCGTTGAGATCAGAGAAGGGATAGTGTACTATCAGTTGGATGAATATTTTTCCTATAAAGGAAGCTCATCCATGATGAGGATTTATCTCCTTCAAGTTTGTGCAGTTAGATCAGAGGTTAGTGAGAGTCTGAAGAGGCCAATTCACATAGGTGGCAGCACTGGACCCCAAGGAAACTGCACAAGGAAATAGGAGGCTTGGAGGGCAGAGGATAAGGTTTGTGAGAAGCCTTTGACTATCTATGAGTAGCAGAGGGATTGTACTGAGAGTTGGATAGCTTCTGAGCTAAGGCTTTGTGTAATCCAGACTATATTTCCACTTGTATGATAATATAGAGATGGGGTTTTAGGCAGGTGCTTTCTCCGAGTAAATTCTTCTGTGTTATGTGTGATTGATTCCTTCTTATTAGTTATATGTGTTCTTATTGATGTTGCTCATTGTTGATTAAGCTTCTACTAAATTGTTTGTAGAAGTATATCAAGTGTTTTGCTTTAGTACATTGCATTACCAAGTTGATCTACAAATGGGAAATTTCTAAATGGTATTAGAGCTAGGTGATTTGTACAAAATGTTCTACAAGGTATCAAATCTAGCTGATTTGTAGGAAAAAATCTACAAAATTCTACATGGTATCAAAGCACAGGTGATCAAGGAGAGAACAGTATATTGAGAGGAGATTTCAAAGTTTTGAGTTTTGGGCCGAGAGTTTGCAAAGCAGATCTGAAAATTTCTGTACAAATTTTTCAGAAATAAATAGCATATTTGGATTCCTTGCGGAAAAATACCCAAAATAAAATAAATAAATAAAATACAAAAAAAATCTCGGTTGAATCGGAGTTCGGATGAGGGAGATATCGCTAATTTAAAATTGGCTCTTTTTCTAGAAAATTTCGTGACGACGGGAAAGTGGAAATAGATTGGTGTGCTAGCCAAGAACCTGTATGCACTTGAGGTACAAGATGCATGCAAAGCCTTGAGGAGCAAGGCAAAGGTTAGAGACTTGGTGGTTGAGAGGGAGAGTATATTACCTCTCAACATGCAGTGCCAGAAGAAGTCTCAGACAATTGTGGAGGAGCCACAATTGGTGCAGTAGCTTCAGGAGGTTGTAGAGCAGCCACAATAGGGGAAGCTGAGTGGAGATCTAGTAGATACATCTACTCATGCAAATGCCTCCAGTAGGGGGACACTTCGAGCCAGGTGGGCAGAGGGATCACATGCAACCATACCTCTAGGTAGGAGGTGGGGTGATGTGGAGTGATCGTCCCATGCAGGAGGGGCAGGATCCTTGAGGTACTCAACCTCCTGGATGAGACCTTGCTACGGGAACCCCAATGTGGAGTAGCAGGAACTGACTAATTAGGTAAAGACAGATGCAGATGGAGAGGTAGAGAGAGCTACAGTGCAGGGAATCTCAGGATAGCGCAGAGCATGCAGGCTGCAACAATGCGAGAGGCACAAGTGTGTTGCATTGTGCAGGGTAGCACAGAGAAGGGTGCAACGGTGCGAGATGCATGGAGATGTTGCAGTAGCGCAGAGGTCAGATGTTATGAAACCAGCACACAAAAAGATATAAAAGAGAGATTCATGCCTTAGAATTCAGCCTCTTCGAGGGGGATACCTCCTTTACATTACATAAATGAGAAGTTCTTGGATGATTCAAATGACAAAACCTCCTTTCTATATATAGGAGTCTAAGGAGTCACAATATAACCCAGCCGACCTAACAATAATAATATAAAGCCACAAAAATAACAATAGAGGGATTCTATGGGGCACAGTAATAACAATATGGGGACAATAGGGGCACAACAATATTAATAAGGGATACAACTACAATAGTAATGGGGTAATCACTAGTATTATAGGGACCCAACATGCCCCTCTCCTTCAAAAAAGTGTTGTCCTCAACGCTTCAGTAGTTTTGGATGCTTCTGTATAAAATTCTCATCCTCCCATGTGGAATCTTCAGCAGATAAGTTCTTCCACTTGATAAGATACTCCGAAATTGATCAATTTCGTAACTGTCGAGTTCTTGTTTCTGTGACTGCTTCTGGTTCCAATATAATTTTTCCTTCCTCGTCAAGTTCTGGAAATATTGTTTGAACTAGGAGCTTGTTGCCTATAGCCTTCTTTAAACATGAAACATGGAAAACTGGGTGCAATCGAAAAGCTGTAGGAAGCTCCAATTTGTATGCCATAGTACCAATCTTTTGCAACACCTTGTACGGACCACAATACTTTGGTGATAATTTATTATCCTTCTTAGCTTGCTTGACGAACATTTGCTTATATGGTTGTAGCCGTAGGAATACCCAATCACCTACATCAAAACATCTTTCGCTACGATGTTGATCTGCCTGTTGTTTCATTCTATTCTGTGCCAACACGAGGTTATCCTTTAAGAGTTGGAGGACATGTTGTTGATGTTCGATGTGATGTTCCACTGCTTGAACCTTATAATTTTCTCTTAAATATGATGTGATGGATGGTGGCTGATATCCATAAAGTGCCATAAATGGGGTCATTTTTGTTGTTGTATGGAAGGAAGTGTTATACCACCATTCAACTAGAGGAAACCATTTGACCCATTGTGTATGTTTATCAGATACAAAGAAACGAAGATATATTTCCAAACATTTGTTTACTATCTCAGTTTTCCCATCAGATTGAGGATGATAAGATGAGCTATGAGCTAACTGAGTACCAAGACAAGAAAATAATTCTGTCCAAAAATTTCCAGTGAAAATGGGATCTCTGTCACTTACAATAAACTTTGGGTTTCCATGTAGCTTTTGAATTGTTTCCATAAATGCAGTAGAAACTGTACTGGCTTTAAATGGATGTGATAATGCGCAAAAGTGTGCATACTTGGTAAGTCTGTCAACTACCACCATGATGACACTCTTTCCCTCAGACTTGGGTAAACCTGTGATAAAATCCATTGAAACCTCCTCCCAATGTTGGCTTGGAATGGATAAAGGTTGTAATAGACCTGGTGTCTTAATTGTTTCAACTTTATTTTGTTGGCAAACCAAACATTCCGCCACAAAATTTTGAATATCTGATTTAAGGCCATCCCAAAAAAATTCCTTCTTAACCCTGTGCTAAGTTTTTAAAAATCCTGAATGCCCTCCTAAGGGAGAAGTGTGCAATTCCATAAGAACCTTTTGTTTGAGTTGCGAATTCTTACAGAGGTATAAGCGATCCTTGTACCATAATGAATCATTTTGCCAGCTAAATGTATCAGACGTACTGGAGTCTTGTTGTAACTTTCGAATAAGTGCCCACACTTCTTCATCATTCTTCCATTCCTCCCTTGCTTTGTTTATCCAATCTGATTGGATAACAGAAATGGCGCACAACAATGCTTCCACATCCTCATCCTTTCTTGAGAGTGCATCTGCCACCACATTTTGCTTCCCTTTTTTGTAGATGATTTCAAAGTCATAACCCAACATCTTTGTGACCCACTTTTGTTGCTCTTCAGAGGATAATATTTGTTCTAAAAAGTATTTAAGGCTATCATGATCCGTTTTTACCTTGAAGTGTCTTCCCATTAAGTAGGGTCGCCATTTCTTAAGTGCATGGAGTATTGCCAACATTTCCTTCTCATAAATAGCTTTGTGTAAGAACTTTCCCTTGATTGGACGACTTTCAAAAGCAGTGGGTCTTTCATCTTGCATTAAAACAACACCAATTCCGTTTCCTGAAGCATCACATTCCACAATAAAGGTTTTTGTGAAGTCTGGTGTAGCTAAGACAGGTTCTTGGCACATTGCCCCTTTAAGATGCTCGAAGGCCTTTGTTGCTTCTGGAGTCCATGAAAATGCATCTTTCTTCAATAATGTTGTTAGAGGCACTGTTATTCTCCCATAATTCTTAACAAACTTGCATAATACCCTGTCAACCTGAGAAATCCTTGCAGATGCTTTATGGATGTGGGGATTTTCCATTCATTAATGGCTTTAATTTTGCTAGGGTCTACCTTAACTCCTTCATGAGATACAATATGACCCAGATATTCCACCTCTTGTACTCCAAAGAAACATTTGGATCTTTTTGCATATAATTGTTTCTCCTCCAATAGTTGTAGCACCCTATCAACATGTTCAACATGATCCTTCCAAGACTTGTTGTAGATTAGTATATCATCAAAAAATACTAACACAAATTTTCTAAGGAATGGTTTGACAATGGAATTCATCAAACCTTGAAATGCTGAAGGTGCATTGATAAGGCCAAAAGGCATAACCAAAAATTCATAATGACCCTCATGAGTTCTAAATGTTGTTTTCGGAATGTCTTCAGTCTTCATTCTGATTTGATGATATCCTGAATGAAGATCCAACTTGGTGAAGTAAATTGATCCATGCAATTCATCCAATAATTCATCAATGACAGGAAAGGGAAACTTATCTTTAATAGTGAGCTTGTTGAGCTCCCTATAATCCGGACACATGCGCCATGATCCATCCTTCTTGTGCACCAATACTACTGGAGTAGAGAAAGAACTTTGACTCGGTTGAATTATACCAGCCTCTATTTCTGCAACCATACGTTCAATTTCACTCTTTTAGGCATATGGATATCTGTACGGCCTGATGTTTGGAGGAACACTTCCTGGAATCAGATGAATAGCATGATCATGATCACGAATAGGTGGTAGACCTTTGGGAGTCTCAAATACCTTGGAATGATTGTCCAAGACTTTTTGGAGATCTGGAGAAATAGATGATTCCAATGTGGAAACATCTAGCGAACATAATTGTGCAATTACACCTCTTTGTTCCTTTTTTAGAAGCTTTGTCATACCGTTAGAGCTGATTATCTTTCTCGGTTTCCCTGCAATACCCCTTAATTCAACTTCTTTTCCTTCCACAGAAAATTTCATGAAAAGTTCTTGAAAATTAAAAGCTATTGTACCCAAGGATTGTAGCCATTGGACTCCTAGTACAACAACAACACCTCCCATTGGAATGGAAAGCATTGGGCTAGTCAATACATATTCTCCCATGGATAGCTTGATATTATGGCACTTTCTAGAGCAATTTATTGTTCCTCCATTTGCAACCATCACTTGACACTTTGGTGCTGGATATAAGAAGCAATTCAATTCTTTTGCTACTTTACAATGAATAAAATTGTGGGTACTTCCTGAATCAATCAACACTATTACCTTTTTCTTCTTGATTTGTCCTTCTACCTTGATGGTTTGAGGAGTGGTAATTCCCACCAATGCATTACAAGATATGGTCGGATTCATTTCCTCTTTATCTAGCCTTTGTTCCTGGAGTATATCCTCTTCTTTTGACCTTTCTTGCTCCTTTTCTTCTTCCTCTTCACAATCTATGTAGAATAATTTCTTCTCAGCACACTTATGACCTTTAGTGTATTTGCTATCACAACTGTAACAAAGCCCTTTTGCTCTGTTTTCTTCCAATTGTTGTGGTGTCAACCTTATAGGTTTTGGAAGACTAGGGGCAACAACACTTCCATCTTTATAGTTGTGAGTGGTATGCTTCCCGGTTGCCATAATTTTTCGTTCCATTTTTCTTGCTAACCTGGAGGCCTTCTCTAATGAATCAAGTTCCCAAAGGCAAACATCATGTTGGATATTGTCCTTTAAAGTCCCTATGAACACATCAATCCTATGCTCCTCTGGAATATTTTTTACCCTTATGTTCAATTTTTGGAACTCCTCAATGTGCTCCATTATTGAACCCTTTTGTTTGAGACTTATCAATTGGCTAAAAAAAGTGTTGATTTTTGTATCCTCATAATGTGCTTTCAATTCTTCCATAAAAATTGCCCAAGTGATAATTTGTTTACGAGAGCAAAGCCATTGATACCATACAAACTGATTTGGTTCCAAATATAACGTTGCAATACGTACCTTTTGTGTGTTTTGCACATTATTGAGATCGAAAAATTGCTCCATCTGTAATATCCATGTTGTGGGATCCTTGCCATCAAACTTCCTCATATCGATTTTTGGAATATGGTGCGTCTTCGATCCAACATTAGAGTCTATGGAATCATGATTAACATTTCTTTTGTTCTCATCATGAGTTTCCTTTACTACCCTTTCATCATTTAGCGTCCATGCCATTCATCTTAGCTTCCCTACAATCCATCTTAGCTTCTACACCTTTCTTTAAACAATCCATCTTAGCTTCTACACCTTTCTTTAAACCATCCATCTTAGCTTCTACATCTTTCCTTAAACCATCCATCTTAGATTCTGTTGCTTTTTGTGCAAGTGACACTTGTTGCACTTGGTCTCGTAATTTTGATATATCATGCTGCATTTCTTCCTCTTCTTCATAAGTCATGCTAGAGCTTTCAGGTTGCTTACTAGGTGTTTGCATTTTCTTTCCTCGGGGCATCAATTACCAATTCAAACTAATTTTTCAAACCAACCTTATGCAAAAACACACCTTTTTTTTCACTTTGTAGAAGCTTGATATTGAATCTGGTGTATCTCTGTAATTTCGGATCATCCAGTTCTAAAATTGCAACCTGTGGTAGCCCTCTGTGTCCTCTTTCCAATGCCACCAGTCTGATCCAAGTTGGATTCTCCAAGGAAGAGTTATGCACAATCTCCCAAGATGACCTGATTATATACTAGTTCAGTAGAGCGAACTTTTACGACGTGCCACGAGTCATTGTTTCGACCTTTGGATCTGAAAAAGATATACAAGAAACTACAGTCTGTCCTCTTTTTGCACCTTCTTACGAAATTTCAATCCGATGCACAGAGAGAAAGTTATGATGAGTTTCCGCAAGTCACCTATTTGGAATGTAATTCAGGAGTCTGCAAAAAAACCAGCTTCCTTAGATCATATCTCCGCAAATATAGTGTGAAAAGCTCTGAAATTTGGACCCGAGATTCAGCGTGATTTCTTCTCAAATGGGTTTTTTTTTTAGCTTCTGAAACGTCATAGAAAAAATTTATAGCGAAAATTCCACGATGACCTATTTGGAGCAGCGAAACCCTAGAATCCAAAGCTCCGATACCAAATGTTATGAAACCAGCTCACAAAAAAGATAGAAAAGAGAGATCCACGCCTTAGAATTTAGCCTCTTCGAGGGGGAAACCTCCTTTACATTACATAAATGAGCAATTCTTGGATGATTCAAATGACAAAACCTCCTTTCTATATATAGGAGTCTAAGGAGTCACAATATAACCCAGCCGACCTAACAATAATAATATAAAGCCACAAAAATAACAATAGAGGGATTCTATGGGGCATAGTAATAATAATATGGGGACAATAGGGGCACAACAATATTAATAAGGGATAAAACTACAATAGTAATGGAGTAATCACTAGTATTATAGGGACCCAACATTTAGGCTGCAGCAATGCGAGAGGCACAAGTGTGTTGCATTCTGCAGGGTAGCACAGAGAAGGGTGCAACAGTGCAAGATGCATGGAGACGTTGCAGTAGCACAGAGGTCAAAGAGGGAGCACTTGTCAGCAGCAAGTAGAGCTTCAACATCAGAGTATGTTTCTAGCCCAATAGAGTGGTCAGTTGGGAGTTTTTTTTGTTCCGAGAGTTGTTGGAGCAACCACACTTGTTAAATGTGTTGCATGTAGAACATTCTAGAGGTACAGGATCGGGTTCGAGAGGAAGCCTTTCTTGTTGATAGGGAGTGTTGAAAATTGGCAACAAGAAATTGCTAAAAATAGAACTACTAAAAATAGAACTACTAAAAATAGCAGTTTGGGCATCAGTGCTAGATTGGCCAACAGGGAATGAAAAATGGAAGTGCTAAAAACAGAAGTTCTATTTTTAGCAATTCAAGTTGGATTCCAATTTTTAGACAGCCCAGGGTCTAAAATAGGAAGTAAAATTCGAATTTGGTCTTACCAGCAGTTTGAATATTAATTAATTAATTCTCCATGAGTTAATTAGTTAAGGAAAATCAAACTTGAAGTCTTGTGAGAACATGCAATAATTTCTCCACTGATTTGGGAATGTGTCCTTGATTTGCTCCACTGATTGAGGAATTAAGAATGAGTTCTATATTGAGAGGATTAGTTGACTTAGTTTAACTTAGTCAAGTTCATTTAGATTAATTTAAAAAGTTGTTAAATTAATGAGATACAGTTTGTTAATGCTTGCATGCATGTGACAACTGTTATTTTCGGATAACTGAGTATTCTCTCATGGATAACTGATGCATGGAAGTTCAGACAGAGACCCAGTTGAGATCAGAGAAGGGACAGTGTACTATCAGTTGGATGAATATTTTTCTTATAAAGGAAGTTCATCCATGATGAGGATTTATCTCCTTCAAGTTTGTGTAGTTAGATCAGAGGTTAGTAAGTGTGTGAAGAGGCCAGTTCACACAAGTAGTAGCATTGGACCCCAAGGAAACTGCACAAGGAAATAGGAGGCTTGGAGGGAAAAGGAGAAGGTTTGTGAGAAGCCTTTGACTATCTATGAGTAGCAGAGGGATTGTACTGAGAGCTGGATAGCTTCCGAGCTAAGGCTTTGTGTAATCCAGACTATATTTCCACTTGTATGATAATACAAAGATGGGGTTTTAGGCAGGTGCTTTCCCTGGATAAATTCTTTGTGTTATGTGTGATTGATTCCTTTTTATCAGTTATATTTGTTCTTATTGATGTTGCTCATGGTTGATTAAGCTTCCGCTAAATTGTTTGTAGAAGTAAATCAAGTGTTTTGCTTTAGTACATTGCATTACCAGGTTGATCTACAGGTGGGAAATTTCTACATGGTATCAGAGCTAGCTGATTTGTAGAAAAAGTTCTATAGGGTATCAAAGCTAGTTGATTTGTAGGAAAAGTTCTACAAAATTCTACAATCAGTGCCAAGTTGTCAAAAGCATGTTAGAAGTGTTCTCGGTTTTACTGGATACTATAGAATATTTATAGAAAACTTCACAAAAATTGCATCCCCACTCTTTAAACTACTCATCAAAGACTGTGAATTCAGTTGGGATTCTGAATGTCAAGCTACCTTTGAAACTTTGAAAAAGAGAATTTCAGAAGCACCCATATTAAAAGGACCTAACTAGAAATTGTCTTTCCATATCTCAACAGATGCTTCAGATTCAACCTTAGGGGTTATGTTAGGATTAAAATATCTTACTCCTTATGCAATATATTATACCAGTAAAAATGTAACTCCTGTAGAGTTAAATTATACTGTAACAAAAAAGGATTTTTTAGTTGTAGTTCATGACATTAACAAATTCAGACATTATATAACTAGTTATGAAACCTTTGTTCACACAGACCATTCTGCCATTAGATACTTAATGAATAAACCAGTCACTAATGGAAGAATAACTAGATGGCTCCTAAAAATTCAACATAACCATTCTAGATAGGCCAGGAAAACAGAACACAATCGTTGATTTTCTATCTAGAATACAAAATGAAAATAATGATCAAGCCGTAGAAGATAAATTTCCTGATGAATATCTTTTTGCAGTGTCTACTAAATCACCTTGGTTTGCAGATATTGCTAACTACTTGGTCACGGGAAAAATTCCATTCCATTTATCCCCTAGAGAAAAGAGAAGAATAGTCCACAATAGAACATATTATTCATGGATAAATGAAGAATTATACAAGACAGGGCCAGATCTCATCATCAGAAGATGTGTTCAGGAGGACGAAATACCAGAGATACTTAAAGCTTGTCATGATGAGCCATGTGGAGGACATTTTTTTGACAAAAGAACTGCTTACAAAATCTTACTTTTAGGATATTATTGGCCTTCCATTTTCAGGGACACCAAGGAATATGTTAAAAGATGCGACAGTTGTCAGAGAATGGGCAAACCTACTCTTTCAAATGAAATTCCATTGCAACCACAGGTACTCATCAAACCATTTGAAAAATGGGCACTGGATTTTGTTGGACCAATCAACCCACCTTCAAAGCAAAATAAGTATATTCTGGTATGTATTGATTATGTCACTAAATGGGTAGAGGCTAAAGCACTTCCTTTTGCTACTGAAAATGTTGTAGTTTCATTTCTTTTTTAGGATATTTTTACTCATTTTGGTGTCCCAAGAGAAATTGTAACAGATCAAGGAACACAGTTCACATCCAGACTAGTGCAGAAGCTTGTGGACCAATACAAGATAAAACATCGAAAGTCCACTCCATACCATCCACAAGCCAATGGACAAGTTGAGTCCACAAATAAGGTGATTGAGGCTATCCTTACCAAGACTGTACATCTACATAGGAAAGACTGGGTGGAAAAACTTCCAGAAGCCTTATGGGCCTACAGAACTACATGGAGGAATACTACAGGGCATACTCCCTATGAACTTGTTTATGGGAAGCAAGTCTTACTTCCGATAGAGTTCTAGATCCAGACCTATAAGACAGTAGTCCAGTTAGATCTTGACTTGTTAGAAGCCTAGAAGAAAAGGATGACACAACTAAATGAGCTTGATGAAATCAGACAAGAGGCCTTCCAGAGAGCTAGCCTAGTTCAACAACAGCGGTCAAGATGGCATGATAAGTACATTCAAGAAAGGAAAATTTCATCCGGGAGATTGGGCATTGCTCTTTGATTCAAAATTCAAAGATTCTCAAGGAAAATTCCAAACCCATTAGCTTGGACCTTATGAAGTTGAAAATGTCTTTGACAATGGTGCAACCAGAATCAGGACTATTGATGAAGAGAAAATCCCTCTATTAGTAAATGGACAGCGACTCAGGATTTACCAAAAACCATTAACAAAAGAGGAATTTGTTAAAATGTTTCAAGATAATTCAGAACTAAAGATGGTCAAGAAGAATTCTTCTTCTTTTCCACCTTTACTCAATTTACTCTTAAATTTTTTTTAATAATAATAATAATAAATAAATAAATAATAATAAGTAAATTATATATATATATATATATATGTGTGTGTGTGTGTGTGTTAAAAAAAATTATAAACATGAAAACCAACATGTTGTTGGCAGGTTTATACAGAAAATTTACAGTGAAAACCAATTTTTGTTGGCACTTCAAATTTTCCTTTCAAAAAAATAAAAATAAAGTCCCTTTATTAAAAGTTTTTCTTTCATAGCTGTAGAATCAGCAACTTTTAGTAGCTACAACAAGTTTCTGTAGCCTAATAAATTTTTGGAGCCTACAAGGACACTTGGTAATTTGGATTAAAGGTCAACTGATAGAGCAAAGTACCTGCAGGAGATCAAAGGACAACAAATAAGGTTAGCAAAAAGAGATCAAAGGTACAAGCTACTTTAATGTAACAATAGGGAAGGTTATATTGTATATATGATTAATAAAATATAGTACTTCCGAAATTAAAATGCAATCATTATAACCTAAGCTTGATGGACGCCTAATAAAAATATCATATGCCACCACTTAAAATGTCATGTCACGTCCCCATTTCAAATCCACCGAAGTAATTACCAAATCATTACTTTAAATGTGCCTAACGGTCGGATTCATTCCTATAGCCCTTATGATAGTTCACCCGTTCTTCCCTATTATTACACTCCTCTGAACTTTCATAGCTACTCCATCTTTCTGCCACTTAGCAAACCCTACTAGCTCCATTTTCTTGTCAAGGTAACCAGTATTCGAGGCAAAGCATCCTTCAGAATGGTTTGAAATGAGCTAGTAGGAAAGAAATTCTTGGAGGGGTACCCACAGGCTAAGGAGTTGCTGCAAAAGAAACAATGGTTGTGGTTCATTAAAAAATTCAATGGTTTTCACAGGGAAGTGACCAAGACATTTGCGCGCTCATTTGATGGGACTAAAGTTGAAATAGGAGACATTAAACTCACCATAATAGAGTCCATGATCACGGAGGCTACTGAACTACCAAGGAGTGGGGGAAAATGGTTTAAGAACGAGGGAATTGATGGCAAGGACTGGAAGGTCTTCCTCAAAAATCCAAACATGGACACTACTGTCTGCAAGAAATGTATTCCCAGCACTGCTCTTAAAAATAAATGGAGAAACTTATTACTTGTGCTTCAAAAGCTTTTCACTTGTGAGGGTAGGTTTGGGAAAATTTATTTTTATCATGTTAGGATGATGATGCGTTTCCTTGAAGATCACCAGATGAACCTTCCCTACTTCCTCTTAAATAGTCTCAAGAAAATGTCTACAAACGTTCAAAAGAAAATTCAGTGTATAGAAAACACCATTTATCATCATGGCCTGATAAAAATATTGGTCAAATTTCATCTCCAAAGTATAGGGGATAACTGGGAGAGTTCCTGGTGAGGAACCACTTTGAAGAAAAATCCCCAGAAAAAACGAGCAGCAGGGCCCCCCAGAGGAAGAAAGAGAACCATAGAAATCATAAAGGAGCTGGAACCTCAAACTCAGACAAAAGTATCAGAAGAAGAGCTACCTATAGTGAAGATTTTGCAGAGAATGAAGAGGGGAAACCCTAGAAGGAAGAAAGCCAGTATAAGTAAAGAAGAATTCTCACAAACTAAACCCCCTCCTCAAGAAGAAAAATCAGAGACTAAAAGAAGGGAAGTACAGGAAATACAAACCTCAGGATTGAGGAGGAGTACAAGGTAGAGCATAATCCCACAGACAATCTCAAAAATTACAAAGTACATTGACCTTGAGGGCAATGAGCCAACAAAGAATGAGCCAATAGAGAATGAGCCAACAGAGAACGAACCAACAGAGGATGAGCTAATAGAAAACCCTGGAATTTCTCCAAAAGGGTCACCAAGATCATGTTATGAAACCAGCTCACAAAAAGATAGAAAATATAGATAAACACCTTATAAATAAGCCTCTTCAAGGGGTAAACCTCCTTTATATTACACAAATGAACAATTCTTGGATGATACAAATGAAAGACCTCCTTTCTATATATAGGAGTCTAAGGAGTCATAATATAATCAGAGCTAACATAACAATAATAATGTAAGGGCATAATAATAATAATAGTGGGCTTCTATGGGGCACAATAATAACAATATGGGGACCACATGGGCACAACAATATAATAAGGGGGTTGTACTAATAACAATAAGGGGTTACACTAGTAGTATAAAGACCTAACATGCCTCTCTCCTTCAAAAAGTGTTGTCCTCAACGCTTGAGTAGTTCTTGATGCTTCTCTATAAAATTCTTGTCCTCCCATGTGGAATCTTTAGCGGGTAAGTTCTTCCACTTGATGAGATACTCTGAAATTGATTGATTTCGTAGCTGTCAGGTTCTTGTTTCTGTGACTGTTGTAGGCTCCAATATGTTTTTTCCTTCCTCGTCAAGTTCTGGCAATATTGTTGAACTGGGATCTTCTACAACTTTTGAATGAGTGGCCACACTTCTTCGTCCTTCTTCCATTCATTCGTTGCTTCGTTTATCCAATCTGGTTGGATAATAAAAATAACACAAAACAATGCTTCCACATCCTCATCCTTTCTTGAGAGTGCATCTGCCACAACATTTTGCTTCCCTTTTTTGTAGATGATTTCAAAGTCATAACCCAACATCTTCATGACCCATTTTTGTTTCTCTTCAGAGGATAATCTATTTTCTAAAAAGTATTTAAGACTATCATGATCCGTTTTTACCTTGAAGTGTCTTCCCATTAGGTAGGGTCGCCATTTCTTAAGTGCATGTAGTATTGCCAACATTTCCTTCTCATAAATAGCTTTGTGTAAATACTTTCCTTTGATTGGATGACTTTTGAAAGCAATGGGTCTTTCATCTTGCATTAAAATAGCACTAATTCCATTTCCTGAAGCATCACATTCCACAATAAAGGTTTTTCAGAAGTCGGGCATAGCTAAGACCAGTGCTTGGCACATTGCCTCTTTAAGATGTTCGAAGGCCTTTGTTGCTTCTGGAGTCCATGAAAATGCATTTTCCTTCAATAATATTGTTAGAGGTGATGCTATTCTCCCATAATTCTTAACAAACTTGCAATAATACCCTGTCAACCCAAGAAATCCTCGCAAATTCTTTATGGATGTGGGGATTTTCCATTCCTTAATGGCTTTAATTTTGTTAGGGTCTACCTTAACACCTTCATGAGATACAATATGACCCAGATATTCCACCTCTTGTACTCCAAAGAAACATTTGGAGTTTTTTGCATATAATTGTTTCTCCTCCAATAGTTTGAGCACACTGTCAACATGTTGAACATGATCCTTCCAAGACTTGTTGTAGATTAGTCTATCATCAAAAAATACTAGCACAAATTTTCTAAAGAAGGGTTTGAAAATGGAATTCATGAAACCTTGAAATGTAGAAGGTGCATTTGTAAGGCCAAAAAGCATGACCAAAAATTCATAATGGCCCTCATGAGTTCTAAATGTTTCTTTCAGAATGTCTTTAGTCTTCATTCTGATTTGATGATATCCTAAACGAAGATCCAACTTGGTGAAGTAAATTGATCCATGAAATTCATCCAATAATTCATCAATGATAGGAATGGGAAATTTATCTTTAATAGTGAGCTTGTTGAGCTCCCTATAATCCGGAAACATGCGCCATGACCCATCCTTCTTGTGCATCAATACTATTGGAGCAGAGAAAGAACTTTGATTAGGTTGAATTATACCAGCCTCTAACATTTCTACAACCATACGTTCAATTTCACTCTTTTGGGCATAGGGATATCTGTAAGGCCTGATGTTTTGAGGAACACTTCCTGGAATAAAATTAATAGAATGGTCATGATCACGAATAGGTGGGAGGCATTTGGGAGTCTCCAATACCTTGGAATGATTGTCCACGACTTTTTGGAGATTTGTAGAAATACATGATTTCGATGTGGAAACCTCTAGTGAACATAATTGTGCAATTACGCCTTGTTTTCTTTCTTTAGAAGCTTTGTCAATCTGTTAGAGTTGATCATCTTTCCCGGTTTCCCTGTGATACCCCTTAATTCAACTTCCTTTCCTTCTGAAGAAAATTTCTTCAAAATTAAAAGCTATTGTACCCAGGGATTGTAGCCATTGGACTCCTAGTACAACATCAACACCACCCATTGGAATGGAAAGCATTGCGATATTCAATACATATTCTCCCATGGATAACTTGATGTTATGGCACTTTCCAAAGCAATTTATGGTTCCTCCACTTGCAACCATCACTTGACACTTTGATGCTGGATATAGGAAGAAATTCAATTCCTTGGCTATCTTACAATGAATAAAATTATGCATATTGCCCGAATCAATCAACATTATTACCTTTTTCTTCTTGATATGTCCTTCTATCTTGATAGTTTGAGGAGTGGTAATTCCGACCAATGCATTACAAGATATGGTCGGATTCATTTCTTCTTTCTCGATATGATCTTTCACTTCTTGAACCTTTTTCTTCTTGATATGTCCTTCTATCTTGAGAGTTTGAGGAGTGGTGATTTTTTCCAATGCTTTACAAGATATGTTTGGATTCATTTCTTCTTTCTCTTGGGTTGGTTCCTGGTGTATATCCTCTTCTTTTGATGTTTCTTGATCATTTTCTTCCTCCTCTTCACAATCTATGTAAAATAATTTCTTCTCAGCACACTTATGACCTTTAGTGTATTTTCTATCACAAATGTAATAATGTCCTTTTTCTCTTTTTTCTTCCAATTGTTGTCGTGTAAACCTTGTAGGTTGCGGAAGGCTAGAAGAAAAAACACTTCCATATTTATATTTGTGAGTGGTAGGATTCCTTGTTTTCATAATTCCGCTTTTAGCTTTTCTTGCCAACCTGAATGCCTTCTCCAATGAATCAGGTTCTCAAAGACCAACCTCATGTTGAATGTTATCCTTTAAAGCCCCTATGAAGACATCAATAATTTTCTTCTCTAGAACATCATTTACCCTTATATTCAATTTTTTGAAATCCTCAATGTGCTCTGCCATTGAACCCTTGTTTGATATTTATCAATTGGCTAAAGAAGGTGTTACTCTTTGTATCCTCATAATGTGTTATCATTTCTTCTGTGAAAATTGACCAAGTGACAGGTGCTTTACGAGAACACAGCCCTTTATACCATAAAAATTGATCCAATTCTAAATATGAATATGCAATACATACCTTTTAAAACAATTGCACCTCATGTAGATCAAAATATTGCTCCATCTGTAGTATCCAATTTATCGGATCCTTGCCATCAAACTTCCTCATATTGTCTTTTCTTGATTTTAGGAGCTCAATCTTGAAATGACTATAACTCTGTAATTTCAGATTTTCCTGTTCTAAAATCATGACCTAAAGTATCCCTCTATGTCCTATTTCCAATGCCACCAATATGATCGAAATTGGATTCTCCAAGAAAGAGTTATGCACAATCTCCCAAGATGACCTGATTATATACCTTTTCATAAGAGCGAACTTGTATGAAGTGCCACGTTTCACTGTTGACCAAGTGACAAGTGCTTTACGAGAACACAGCCCTTTATACCATAAAAATTGATCCAATTCTAAATATGAATATGCAATACGTACCTTTTGTAATAGTTGCACCTCATGTAGATCAAAATATTGCTCCATCTGTAGTATCCAATTTATCGGATCCTTGCCATCAAACTTCCTCATATTGCCTTTTCTTGATTTTAGGAGCTCAATCTTGAAATGACTATAACTCTGTAATTTCAGATTTTCCAGTTCTAAAATCATGACCTATAGTATCCCTCTATGTCCTATTTCCAATGTCACCAGTATGATCGAAATTGGATTCTCCAAGAAAGAGTTATGCACAATCTCCCAAGATGACCTGATTATATACCTTTTCAGAAGAGCGAACTTGTATGAAGTGCCACGTGTCACTGTTTTGACCTTCAGATCTGAAAAATATAAAAAAGAAACTACAGTCCGTCCTCTTTCTATAACTTCTTACGAAATTTCAATCTGATGCTCAGAGAGAAAGTTATGACAATTTTCCCAAGGTCACTTGTTTAAGATGTAATTCGGGAGTCTGCAAAAACCCTAACTTCCTCAGATCATATATCCTAAAATATAGTGAGACAAGATCTGAAATTCGAAGCCAAGGTTTAAAACACTTTCTTCTCAAATGGGTTTTTGTTTTAGCTTCTGAAACGTCGTAGTGAACAAGTTATTGTGAAACTTCCACAATGACCTGTTTTAGATGAAATTCTAGAGCTTGCAAAAACTCTAAATTCCTTATATCATATCACTGAAAATATAGTGATACAAGATCTAAAATTCGGAACCAAGGTTCAGCTAGAGTTCCTATCAAATGGTTTTTTTTATTAGCTTCTGAAACATTGCAAAAAAAAAAAAAAATTATAGAGAAAATTTCACGATGACCTGTTTGGAGCAGCGAAACCCTAGAATCCAAAGCTCTGATACCAAATGTTATGAAACCAGCGCACAAAAATATAGAAAAGATTAACGCCTTATAAATAAGCCTCTTCGAGGGGGAAACCTCCTTTATATTACAAAAATGAAAAATTCTTGGATGATACAAATGACAACACCTCCTTTTTATATAGAGGAGTCTAAGGGGTCATAATATAATCCGAGCCGACATAACAATAATAATGTAAGGGCACAATAATAACAATAGTGGGCTTCTATGGGGCATAATAATAACAATATGGGGACTACATGGGCACAAAAATATAATAAGGGGGTTGTACTAATAACAATAAGGGGTTACACTAGTAGTATAGGGATCTAACAGATCATCACCGAGAATATCACCACAGCCATACAACTCACCTCTAAGAAGCCCAGTGCATAGTCCAAGTATTGACCCTGTTCAACAGGAAATATATGACTATATAGAGTCATTAGAAAGGAAAGAGACAACAACCAAAGAAACAATTCAGAGTCCTGGAGAAGGGACCAACTAGGTAAATGAATAATCAACCTCAAACATCTTAAAGCGAGAGATCTTTGAATTAGAAATGTTGAACCAGTTTCTCAAGAATGAGAATCAAGCATTGAAGACACAAAGTGAGATCCAGATTGCAAAAAGTGACAATCTCATCCTTCATCTGAGCTTGTGGTATAAGAAAAAAAAAGTTGAAGAAGGAAAACGAAATTATGTGAAGGGAGATTATCAACCTCAAATACAAAATTCTCATGAGAAAACCTAGAATGCCAATAACTGCCAAAAAGAAAAAAATAATGAAACTTGGAGGTGATAAGTAGGAGGAACAACTAACTGACAAGGAAGAAGTGTATGAGGACATACAAAATATCCAGTCTAGGGGAATGATCCAGGTGGCTCCAGAGACACACAGGACAAAGATGGCTTATGGAAGCTCGAAAATCAAAGTGATCAGAATGCTTTCGAACTAGGACCAAAGCGTAGATCTCATCGTCCTGATCGCGGCGGTGTGAACGGTTCTCAATCCAAGCTCGTATGAGGAAGAATGAGTTAGTTAAAGTTCTAGTCAAAGTTGGGTTGTGTGCCAGGTTTAAGTGTCCTATAATTCGACCGACCCCAGGGCATGAAACTTAGCTCCCGAAAGCGGTCGAAATTGTGGCCTCATTAATTTTCCCAATATCCCTTATTTTCTAAATATTTGAGAAACACCTCTACTATAAAAGTCAAAAAAATTATAAATGAGGTGCTAAGCCACCACCCCTGCCACCCCAAAACTACATAAAAAAAATATATTTTATTTGTTAAAAGGCCGATGGGCCATGACCCCCGCTGGCCCAACCACAACCTTAACCAAATTTAATTAAAAGTAGCTCGGTGGCCATCACCCCGTTGAGCCCTCCAACCAACATTGTATCACATATTAAACTAATATTGGGTGGGCACGGGCCACCTCCGGTGGACCCGACCCACACCCCACCAAACATAACACGTTGCATTTATGTGAGGCCCATGGGGATCGAACCCACCCAGCCCATGTGGGCCAGCCCCCACCAAGCAACGCCATGTGATATGGCCCAACCAACAAGCACCCCCCCATTAATGTGTTAAACCCCAAATAAATGTGCCCAAACCTTAAACATTTAACATGTCAGTTCAAGGGGTTATGGAGGATATGGGGTGGACTGCCCAATGCGGACCTGACCCCCTAAATACCTTAATGTAGTTTCATAAAATGAAAGAAGGTTAAACATGGAGGATGCAAGGTTTGACCACCCGACCTCCTCTGCCTAATATGCAATTCTAACCAATCCACCAAACTAATTTCATTGATACATCCTCCCGAAAAATGATATAAGCCCTCATTTTCACAGTGTGTCAGAGCAGCATGGAGGAACTAGGAGTGGGCATAGAAACTGAGATGCAGAATTTTTTAATTAATTTTTAATGCAGGTGGAACCATGAAGGAGCAAAATTTCCAGGAGGGTGAAATTTTTAGAGTGTCCAAATTGGACAATCTTTATGTCAATCTTACACCTCTCGGTGACACGAACTCGATGGCGCAGTCAGTTCCTTGATCTGAGTAGCCAATTTGTAGAGGACCCGGAGGAGGGAATCTTTGAGGAATCTATGGGGAATCTAAAAGATTCCTTGAGCCCTAGATTTTCATTTTCTCAGAATTCAGAAATTTGACAGTCAATTTTGCACTATTCAACGCCACAAATTTGATGGTACATTCATATTTTTCCATTTTCTCATTTCATTTTTCAGCCACTTTTCTAAGTGGAGTGCAGGTGTTAGCATTCATGTGCGAGCAATCATTTCCATTTGATTCGATGCCATGAGATTGATGTTACGAACAGCTTCAGCAGTTTGGCATCCTTTTCTTTAGATGGCCCCTGGATGTGAGGTATATGCAGTGTGTTCATGTAATTCTTTTGCTACGCATTATGCTACACAGATCCCTGTTTGATGTTTGATGAGGGATCTTGTTTCTTACTTGTTTTCATGATTCCTGCTTGATGTGATGTGGAAGCATTTGTGGGATATACTTGTTGTCATGATTCGTCATGTTTTATTTAAGATACCTTTGTTGTATGTTGCTAGGATACTCATGTGTCGTCATCTATGATTGAATTGAAATCCCTTTTATGCATGTTGGCGAGATGGTCATTATCATCATCCATGAATTTGTGTCATACTAATAGGAGTCCTTTTGACTAAGAGTTCTTGTAGCGGAACATCTCTTGGAGCCACTCCTGTGTGAGGTAATTTTCCTTGTATGATAGAGACATCACCTTTTATGTACATCATCACTATTGACAGCACTTAATGTAATGACCTACACCATCTTGACAGTGGGGCCTGGAGACGTAGTCCCTCCTGGATGAACTCCATTATCAACAGCTTATGTTTTCATGTGTTGATGATTGTCATGTTCCTCTTATTTACAACATGCAGATGTATTCATTTATGTTCTTTTAAAAATGCAATTTAACACATCACGAAAGTAAAAGGTCTTGGAAGGGTCCTTTTTCACACCCAGACCTGGATCAAGTGGTATCGGAGCAGTCTTTGCGTGGATGTGAATTTCAAACGTGAAAAATGGAACGTACAGCGACAGAGGATGAAAAGGTGATGTACGAGACCATGCTCAAAATTTCCAAAAGGGTGGAAATAATGTATGAAACTCTACAAATAGAGACAGATGAAAAGTAGCAATTGCAGCTTTAGTTGTGAGCCATAGAAGAGGCCCTCAAAGAACTGAAGCACAACAACCAGAATCTTCAAACAGAGAACACTGAATTGAAGATGTTTCTACATGAAGAGGAAGAGGAAAAACATAGTTTTCTACGACAGTTGCAAGCAAAGGAAAAGGCCTTGGAAAAGTTGCAGCGTGACCCATGTGAGGTAAAATGCAATTTTTTGAATTCATGTATATGTCCTAATGATGATTTCATTGTTTTTTAAAATCATACCACAGGAATTGGCTCCAAACTGTTGAAGAAAATGGGGTATGAGGGAAAAGGCTTAGGCATTAATGGCCAAGGCATTTTCAACCCCATCAAAGTAGAAGAATTACCCCATCAGGTAGGACTTGGGTATGTCAGAAAGGAAGTTGGGAAATGCGCTAAGACAACTAGCGAACCATCAACAATAGATGATAAGAAGCCCTCATTAGTTCTTTCCAAATCAATAGAGGAGGTAAAAGATGCTGATTTCCTTTTAGTTTCATCTTCACATAGTATGATTTCTGATGGGGATATGGAGATCCCAATTACAGGGACAAACATGAGGCTTCTTACCAGGATGAGGCATGAGGAGGAAAAAGAATTTGGTGTTAATAACCAAGACATAACTCAACCAGTGGATGTTGTGCAAAGGCCTCAATTTACAGGCTTGAGATACCCCGAGGGAGAATGCTCGAAGGTGTCAGATTCTTCCGAGACATCATTGAAATCTTCGAGGAAAGAGAATGATGGGAAAACATCCCCATCATCCCATGGTAGTCCCCATAGTAGTGCCCATGGCAGGGAAAGAGTTGAGGCAAGCTCTCATCACCATGCGTCCAACAGAGACAACAAGGAAAGGTATAACCACTCTCGACATTCGAATGTTCATTTCGATTATAATCATGTTGTTAATGATGAGCGTAAAACATGGCATCGAGAAACATGTACCTTTTGTGGATTATATAACCATACATTTTCTAAGTGTTGGAAAGGAATAGCATTGCCCAAAAGGAGGAGGCATGAAAGACCCTCTCAACAACAGGGAAAGAAACACGTTAAGAAAATCTGGAGGAAGAAGATGTATTGTAGTCATTGCGATAGAAGTGGCCATCAAAGAGCCATATGTTGGAGGCTCCATCTAGAGCAGCACCCTAAAGACAAAGTGTTGGTGCATGAAGCAGGTGAAACAATTGTTCGACATGCAAAACTTCCATGGGGGGATGACCCATTCATAGTGATAAGTGAAAAATGGTTTCTAGATACGTTAGCTTGTCATGTTCGTGCTTTTGTAAATCATTTGTTGCATTTTAAAATGTAAAAGTGATGACGTGTTTCCATCACTTGTTGAGCAACAATGATATCTGGTCATTTTTTGAGTTGCATGATAAACTGTGAAAGTGATGTCGTGTTTCCATCACTTGTCAAAGCAAAAATAGAGTTTGGCATTATTGTTGTAAATCATGTGTTGCGGTGATGATCTATTTTCCATCACTTTTTGAAGCAACAACGATATATTGGCCTTGTTTTCGTAGCTGGGGTATTGTGTCCATCTTGATGTAAACTTGACAATCGAGTATGTGCTATAAACTCGTGGCAACTATGGGATGCTTGGATCATTAGCTGGTCATGTAAGTCAAGCATGTAATTTTTAGAATAATGTACTACAGGTTGTAGAGGTTGCAGGTGTCAAATCATCACTTAAGGCTCTGAAGAACAAAGATGAAGGAGATAGAAGCGAGACCTTTTAGGACACTTGTGATGTAGACAAGGTATAAAAAAGTTTCAGATTTTTTTTCATGCTTTTGGAGGACCAAAAGCTCCTCAGTGGGGAGGATTGATCCAGGTGGCTCCAGAGACACACACATGACAAAGAGGGCTTATGGAAGCTCAAAAATCAAAGTGATCAGAATTCTTTTGAACCAAGACTAGAGTGTAGATCTCATCATCCTGGTCGTGGTGGTGTGAATGGTTTGTCAATCCGAGCTCATATGAAGGAGAACAAGCCAGTCAAAGTTCTGGTCAAAGTTGGGTTATGGACCAGGTTTAAGTGTCATACAATTTGACCAACCCCGAGGCATGAAACTTAGCTCCCAAAAGTGGTCGAAATTGTGGCCTCATTAATTTGCCCAATATCCCTTATTTTCTAAAGATTTGAGAAACACCTCTACTATAATAAAAGTCAAAAAAAATTATAAATGAGGTGGTGAGCCACCACCCCGCCACCCCAAAACTACATAACAAAAAGAAATTTTATTTGTTAAAAGGCCGTCGGGCCATGACCCCCACCAGCCCAACTACAACCTTAACCAAATTTAATTAAAAGTGGCTCGGCGACCATCACCTTGTCGATCCCTCCAACCAGCACCGTATCACATATTAAATTAATATTGGGGTGGGCATGGGCCACCGCTAGTCGACCCAGCCCACACCCCACCAAACCTCACACATCACATTTATGGGAGGCTGGTAGGGATCGAACCCACCTAGCCCACGTGGGTCGGCCCCCACCGGGCGGCCCCATGTGATACGGCCCAACCAACGAGCACCCCCCCATTAATGTGTTAAACCCCAAATAAATGCACCCAAAACTTAAACATTTAAAGTGCCAGTTCAAGGGGTTACGGAGGGTATGGGGCAGGTTGCCTAATGTAGACCCAACCCCCAAAATACCTTAATGCAATTTCATAAAACGGAAGAAGGTTAAACATGGAGGAGGCGGGGTTTGACCACCCGACCTCCTCCACATAATGTGGAATTCTAACCAATCCACCAAACTGATTTCATTGATACATCTGTTTAAAAAATGATATAAACCCTCATTTGCAAAGTGTACAGGAGCAGCATGGAGGAACCAGGAGCGGGCACGGAAACCGAGATGCGGAATTTTTTATTTAATTTTTAATGCAGGTGGAACCATGGAGCAAAATTTCCAGGAGGGTGAAATTTTTGCAGTGTCCAAATTGGAAAAACTTTATGTCGATCTTACACCTCTAGGTGACACGAACTCGATCGCATAGTCAATTTCCTGATCTAAGTAGCCGATTTTCAGAGGACTCGAAGGAGGGAATATTTGAGGAATCTAGGGAGAATCTAAAAGATTCCTTGAGCCCCAAATTTTCATCTTCTCAAAATTTAGAAATTTGATAGTCGATTTTGCACTATTCGATGCCACAAATCTCATAGTACATTCAGATTTTCTATTTTCTCATTTCATTTTTCGGCCACATTTCTAAGTGCAGTGCAGGTGTCAGCATTCATGTGCGAGTAGTCATTTCCATTCAATTCGACGCAGTGAGATCGATCGTACGAACATCTTCAGCAGTTTGACATCCTTTTCTTCAGATGGCCCTTGGATGTGAGGTATATGCAGTGTGTTCATGTACTTCTTTCACTATGCACTGTGCTGCATAGATCCATGTTTGATGTTTGATGAGGGATCTTGTTTCTTACTTGTTTTCATGATTCCTGCTTGATGTGACACGGAATCATTTGTGGGATGTACTTGTTGTCATGATTCGTCATGTTTTATTTGAGATCCATTTGTTGTATGTTGCTAGGATACTCATGTGTTGCCATGTATGATTGCATTGAAATCCCTTTTATGCCATGTCGGTGGGATGTTCATTATCATCATGTGTGAGTTTGTGTCAGACGGATAGGAGTCCTTTTGACTGAGAATTCCTATAGTGGAACATCTCTTGGAGCCACTCCTGCGTGAGGGAATTTTCCTTGTATGATAGCGACATCACCTCTTATGTACATCATCACTATTGACAGCACTTAATGCAATGGCCTACACCATCTTGACACTGGGGCCCGGAGACGTAGTCCCTCCTGGACGAACTCCATTATCAACGGCTTATGTTTTCATGTGCTGATGATTGTCATGTTCCTCTTCTTTACATCATGCAGATGTATTCATTTATGTTCTTTTAAAAATTCAATTTAACACATCACAAAAGTAAAAGGTCTTGGAAGGGTCCTTTGTCACCCCCGGACGTGGATCAGGGAATGTAGAGTCCGAAGATTGTCTTACCATGACATCCCTTTTTTCCTAATATTGCTCTCTTTTCCTATATATTTACCACCTAAATAAATCCATATCCACCAAGTTTGATGAAGGTATGCAATAATATGTCTTCTTATTCATGTTTGACTTTATACCCTATTGTTTTGTTAAAGAATGCAATTGGCTACCGAATTGGTATGTTTCCGCAACTAATCCAGATTTCTGTAGTTGTCTCCATTGTTTGCAAGGTTCAGAAGCTATAGGTCAGCATCGAAGGATGTGGATGGATAGGGAATGGTTTCCTCGTGGATCCCTTCCTATCCCCTTGAAACTGTTCGTTAAGATAAGTGCAGGAGATCACGGTCAAACCCCAAGTCAACAGCAAGATTGTCACTGAAACGAAATCCGAGTTCAATCGAAATCTTATCGATTTTCTTTTGGAATAAAAAATCAAAGATTTAGCGATATAGTTTAGCAAAGATAAAGATATTAGTATTAAATTAGTCATGTTGTTATGCCATAGACCTATTTAAAACTTATGGCCGCATTGTGATTTGGGGCATGCTGGATGATGTAATTTTGAAACAGTTTGTGAATTTCGTTTGCCAGCAATAGAATTGGTTTTGTGTGTATTCATTGCATTGATTGAAGATTGTGAACTGATCTGTGGAGGACCCCTATGAACAGTGACAGGTCTTAATCAATTCCAATTTGATTTCTTTTCATTCCTTAAATACTCTGTTTTGTGTGAAAATGCCGCATAATGAATTCACCAATGAATTGTTATTTACATAAGTACTTTCATCTGCTTCATACCTAGTTTAGCCTATCATTTGAATTCCTTTATACCTGGTACAACATGGTTACTTCATTTTCTTATTATCTAGCATAGTTCAAGTGTGTTTACTTCATAGTATAGATATTGTTTGAAATATCTTGTTTGAATGAAAATTGAATAAGTAAAAGTGTGAGAGTTTTCTCCTAAACAATTGAATTCAAACAATATTTCTTCACAATTGATACAATAGATTTCTTTTTTCACTTAGTGAATTAGAAGTTGCAGCATAAAGATTCAAGACCAAAAATCTCAAAACAATCTAATACAAGTAGGATCACTCTCATATCGTCCATAAACTAGTTAGATAGAGAATCACTCCCAAGGAATTAGCTAACAACTCTAAGGATTGCAACTCTAATATAATTAAAAAACACCACCTCCATATTCATCTTAAGTTTAGATACTAACAAATACATAACGACATATCGAATAACTTCTAGCACATATTGTGCGCCTGTACTTCAACAGTCTATGCACCCTAGTTGACAATTTATGATTGACAATTTAAAGACATTAAATTGGCCAAACAAGGACATGTAGAGTACTTATCTTTTAAGGAAAGTCAACTCCCCCTTAATCTTGGACTTATTCACCAACCTTGTTCTCACACAATGTCATTTACGTTATCATCTAGGGTTAGATCTAATTCTTATAGAAGAAATGATTAGATAAAGTTTTCTCCTAGGGTTCATCTTAATTCAAATCGTGCTAAGGTTTACAAACCCTAGATGTTAAAGTCTTCAAGACCTGTCATTCAAAAATTGCAAAATTCTACAAACACACTGGAGAGTTAGTTGAAAAACCTTAGAGTCCTTATTGACAAGCCTTCTATGCATGAAATTTCATTCCTTTATCATAAAACCTAGTCTTCATATGCAAGAAGATACTTCAAATGTTGTCATGTCAGTGATCTCTACACAGGCCATTTTATGTATTGCTTTCATATAAGAGATCATCACATTAATACACTACAAACAAACAAGATTTATAAGTGCCTTTTTCAACCTTACTTTATCCTTGTAGAAATCTAATCCTTTGACTTATCTTCAGTTGTCATGTATCTTATTCCTACAACAGAGATGCTTCAAACTTTCTGCCAATGAACCATAGAGAATTTTTTAGATTCAATCCCTTTTAACTATGATTTTCACTGCCAGATAGTTCGACTTCATGGTGTAATCAATCCTCCTTTCAAGTATAAATCTGGATGGTATAGTCACATAGATATAATTTAGATTCTTAATCACATTCCTTAGTATAAGAAGATATAATACTGCATCTCGGAGTCTTGGCTTTTAGTGATGATTTTGGTCCCTTCCATAGACAATATACATTAGAAAAATTTTGAGGTACAAAATAGTCCTCAAAGGAAAAATGTATAACCAAAATCAACTTTATAAGAATGAATAGGATTTAGGATGATGATGTCAACCATGGGGGATTATTCACCATTTTTGGAGTAAAAAATGTAAAAAGATTAAAAAGTAAAATATATATTTTTAAATCGTATCTTGAACTTATCTTCCTATGGTTTTACTCGAAATTGAGTAGAAGCACTCATTGGATGCGGAATTTAATTCCTAATCCAAGGAGTACCCATGTTGCAGACTTTCGATGGACCCTACTACATGAAAAATGATAAATACATAATTAAAAACACCATTATTACAAACGTATTTTCATGTATTTCTCATTTTTCATGCAGCAGGGTCTATCGACAGTATCCAACATGGGTACTCCTTGGTTGAAGAATTAAATTATGCATCCAACGAGTACTCCTACTCTAAATTTTTGTAAAACTGTAAGGAGATAAGTTGACAATATGACTTGACAAAATAGTTTTTTCTTTTTTCGCTCTAAAATTTGATGATGTAATCTAATATTATTTTATTTTTTCCACTATTATTTTATAATATTCCATAGGAGGCCCATTTTAGACCTCAAATTTTCTATACTGCTCCAATCTTATTGGTATTGTAGCATTGAGTTGATCACTGAATTTTGCACAAAGATATATCCCAGAGAGGCTCGATCCTTTAGAGAGATAAGACATGCTTCATCATTCGTACAATTATACTTCTCAGAGTTATTGGTTCCTTTCATACGCACAATCCATTTTAACTTGAAATCACAATGCATAGGATGAGCTTTAGATCTTCATGACACACTTCTTTATTTCATCATTAACTTTACTGTGAAATATTGAGGTAACATCCCTTAGATCTATGCACATGTTGCCACAGAGAATTTTTGTAAAATGCAGTGCCATAGAAGTCATGGATGCCACTAAAGAAGGCTTGATTTTGTTAAAGGTTCATATTTCTCTTATATATATATTCAGGGATACAAGCTTTAATATAGACTTCAGAGATATAGGAATATTTCTTCAGTGTAGGAACTTACTGTAATCCAAAAAGATATTTCATAAGAACTTGCTTTATTGAGAGTTATGTCATCATCATAGTAACTCGTGTCATAATGGAAATATATGTACTACAGAGACTTGCATCTTTATCGCATAACTAGGTGTCTTTAGCTTGTTCACATCACATAGAATAAGATGCCTCATCTTGCTCACATATTGTTTCCATATCCAAATTTTCTTTATTGAATTATTGATTAAACTTAGCTCCATAATAATGTCATAGGTTCTTAAAGGAATTTTTCTTCTGATTTTCACAATAGTGGTCTTGGTCTTCTCTTCCTAGCCTAGAATTCTCTAGGGCTTGACCTAGTAATTATTCTCAAATTATAGAAAGTATTCATGCATCACAAAAATATATGTTTCAGGTTCACACTAGTCATAAAGTCTTAGTCTTTTGAGAAATAGATATGTTTAGCCTCATAATTTTTATTGGACTCCACAGTTATATTTTTCAAACTTATGTCACCTCAAAACTCAACCTTCAATCAAGGTCACAGAAATTTGGAATTTTCTTGAACTTGGACTTCAAACAAAGAATATAAATTTCTGACCTCCATGAACGTATTCACTACAAACTTTGGATCAATATCTCAGACATAAAACAAGATCATAGATTTGTAGTCATGCATATATCTTCAGGAATACAAGCTTTAATATAGACTTCAGAGATATAGGAATCTTTCTTCAATGTAGGAACTTGCATTAACCCAAAAAGATATGTCATAAGAACTTGATTTATTGAGAGTTATGTCATCATCATAGTAACTCTTATCATCATGGAAATATATGTACCACAAATACTTGCATCTTTATCACATAACTAGGTGTCTTTAGCTTGTTCACATTACACAGAAGAAGGTGCCTCATCTTGCTCACATATTGTTTCCATATCCAAATTTTCTTTATGGAATTATTGATTAAACTCAACTCCATAGTAATGTCACAAGTTCTTAAAGGAATTTTTCTTCTGATTCTCACAATATTGGTCTTGGTCTTCTCTACCTAGCCTAGAATTCTCTAGGTCTTCACCTAGTAATTATTCTCAAATTATAGAAAGTATTCGTGCATCACAAAAATATATGTTTCAGGTTCACACTAGTCACAAAGTCTTAGTCTTTTGAAAAATAAATATGTTTAGCCTCATAATCTTTATTGGACTCCACAGTTATATTTTTCAAACTTATGTCACCTCAAAACTTAGACTTCAATCAAGGTCATAGAACTTTGGAATTTTTTTGAACTTGGACTTCAAACAAAGAATATAAATTTCTGACCTCCTTGAACGTATGCACTAGAAACTTTGGATCAATATCTCAGACATAAAACAAGATCATAGATTTGTAATCATGCTACAAGATTTAGATGTATACCTTGGACCTTGTACAATATGAATTATACCCGAGTGAGAAAAATATACGCCTTTCTTGAGTAGACCTTTTATTGCTCATTTCTTATAGAATTCTGGTACTTACCATAATCTTCAAAAATGATAATATTTAAGATCTTTGTGTATCTTGAGAGGTGGATAATTGTTGTAAAGGTGTCTTCAAATAAGCCAACTAGAAGTGATATTAAAATTTCCTTCCCTTCACCTTAGCTTTGATTCCATGTTGAAAAACCAAGATGCTAGTATATTAGTGTAGGTTTCTCTTAACTTGATAATTACTTGTGAATGTTTGTTAGCTTATTATTAAATTTATGTTCTCTTCATCAAGAAATTACCAAAATTAAAAAGCATTAAGATCACAAGAGAAAAAGAACACAAGAAATTAAGCTCCAAGCCAAGGCAAAACCCCACAAGGGGGAAAACCCAAAAATCCTCTACTTATAGAGCCAGATCAAAGTGAGATATCCAAGACCCAAGACCAAAACCAAGATTGCCACTAAGACCCAAATTCAGCCCTCCTCCAAGTCTCTTCAACAAGTCAAAGTCAATAAAGGGTAAAGTTGGTCAAACGTCTGAAATTTGGTGAATTCCTGAAATTTTGGCCCCCTGAAATTTCGAGCATGCAGTGTTGGGTTGTGTTATATTCTTTCCACATAGTTAACAGGGGGTTTGAGGGGCACCCGTAACCCCACTTGGACCCTATGTTAGGTTGGGCGGACCCACCTATGGTCTTGTGCATGATTTTCGCACATGTTTTTTGGACGCAATAGTTTTCGGTCCATGGTATTGGATGCTTCGGTATGTATAAATATGTATTATAACATCGAAAGGAACATAATGAAAAATCAAGCTAGTAGTCCCAGTTTTGGGATCCAGGGGAAAATCTCTGTGTATATGTGTTTTACGTGTTATGCTCTCGCACTATTTATTTTCTGTGTTTTAGAATTCGTATGCAGGTAATTTCTGTACAGGGTTAAAACTTACATTTGGTATCAGAGCAAATTTGGCTTCAAGGGGATGCCTTTGTTGCTGAGGGGTTTTGCTCGAGACTGTGGTAGACCCTGTTCAGTGGGAGATCTGTGAGATCGATTTTGGTGGTGAAAGAAGATGGCGAGTAGTGGAAAGTTAGAGATCGAGAAATTTAATGGTCAGAGTTTTGAGTTGTGGAAACTCAAGATGGAGGATCTATTGGTGCATGTCACAAGATCTTGGGGGAAGACCTCCAAGATCTAAAAGATTGAAATGGATCTTGGGGGAAAGACCCCCAAGATCTGAAAAAAATTGAAATGCCAGAAGAAAAAGAGGAGAATGCCCGATAAACAAAACCACAAAGAATTTTTTTTATTTCAAATGGAGAATAACTGTAAGAGCTACATCGTGGTGGACAAACTGTCCTTTTACAAAAAGTGACTTGTTACTTATAGTATTTTTTAGTTACAATACCATGGGTCAATTCCATGGGTGAATGAATACCATGGGTGGATGTCACAATACCATGGGAAAATACCATAGGTGAATGAATACCATGGGTGAATGAATACCATGGGTGGATGTCACTTACAATACCATGGGTGGATAAATACAATGGGTGGATGCCACTTATAATGCCATGGGTAGATGAATAATATGGGTGGATGAATACCATGGTTTGATGCCGTTTTCCATTGGGATCACTGTGGTAGACCCTGTTTAGTGGGAGATCTGCGAGATCGATTTTGGTGGTGAAAGAAGATGGTGAGCAGTGGAAAGATAGAGATCGAGAAATTTAATGGTCAGAGTTTTGAGTTGTGGAAACTCAAGATGGAGGACCTGTTGGTGGATAAAGATCAGTGGATCGCGGTAGATCCGGGTACTAAACCAACAGGAGTGTCCGATGAAGAATGGAAGAAGTTGGATCGGAAGGCAAAGAGCACAATATGATTGTGTGTCTCAGATTCAGTATTGCTGAATGTATCAGGGTAAGCTATAGCAAAGGCTTTGTGGGAAAAGTTAGGGACTTTGTACCAATCTAAGTCTCTGGTGAATAAACTGTTCCTGCAGAAAAAGTTGTATAACTTGAGGATGAAAGATGGAGACTGGGTGACAGAGCATCTGAATTCATTTAATACTGTGGTAAGTCAGTTAGCATCTATTGATATTAAAATTTCAGATGAAGATAAGTGCATCATTTTTTTGTGTTCTCTACCAGATTCGTGGGATGGTCAGGTTATTGCAATAGGTAGCAATGCAACTGCCTTGCAGTTTGATGAAATAGTCTCAACCTTGCTGACAAAGGATATGAGACGGAAAAATATGGAGAGCCAAAATGGTGATGCCTTGTCTGTATGAGGACGGTCCCAGAACAGAAACAAAAATAATTCATCGAGTGGGAGATCTAAATCTAGAGGGATATCTAAATCTCCAGGAAAACCTGTAAAGGTGGTATGCTGGAAATGCGGAAAGGAAGGCCACTTCAAAAGTGACTGTAAATCTAAAGCTCTTGAAAAAGGAAAGGGATCTGATGAGGGTCCTTCTGCAGAGGCAAAAACCACCTTAGATGAAGGTGGGAATGTGTACTTGGCTTCTTCAAGTACACATGTAGATCATGAGGCATGGTTGATTGACTCAGGTGCATTCTTTCACTTCACTCCCCATAGAGAGTGGTTCTGTGAGTATGAGAAATATGATGGTGGTGATGTCTTCTTGGGGGATGACAGGAAGGCTAGAATCATTGGTCATGGAAAAGTAAAGTTGAAGCTACAAGGTGGAAGGGTTAGAACACTTCCGGGTGTTCTGCATATTCCTGCATTAGCCAGAAATCTTATTTATGTTAGTAAGCTGGATGATGTAGGTGTAAAAACAGTGTTCGAGAAGGATACCTGCAAGATGGTTCGGGGAGCACTAGTATTGATGTGGAGAGTTCAGATTGGAACTCTATACAAGTTGCAAGGTAGCACTGTTGTTGATGGGTGCAACAGTTCTATGGTTCCTGAAAGTGGAGTAGAAAATCTAGTGGTCTCTGGAGAAAAGACCATGTTGTGGCATCAAAGGCTTGGACATATTGGAGAGAAGGGCCTTCGAATACTTCATGGTAAAGGTATGGTAGAAGGTATGAGTAATACCTCTCTGGATTTTGATTTCTGTGAAAATTTTGTATACAGGAAGCAGAATCGAGTGAGTTTCCCCTCTGGTGGTAAGAGGGTGAAACATATATTAGAGCTTGTGCACAGTGATGTGTTTGGACCCGTGGAGGTTCCATCACTGGGTAAGTCTGTGTACTATGTATCATTTATAGATGACTTCTCAAGGAATACATGGATATATTTCCTTAAGAATAAACCTGAATTCTTTGATAGGTTTAAAGAATTTAAGGCTCTAGCAGAAAACCAGACATAGAAGAAGATAAAGGTGCTGAGGACACATAATGGTGGAGAGTTTTGCAGTAAGGAATATGAAGAATTCTTCAAGAAGTGTGGTATAGCACGATAGAAGACTACTCCATATACACCTCAGCAAAATGGAGTTGTAGAAAGAATGAACAAGACATTGATGGAAAGGGCAAGAAGTATGCTCAGTGGTGCCGGGTTAGGACAAGAATTCTCGGCAGAGGCGGTAGATACTGCATGTTACCTGGTCAATAGGTCACCTTCATCAGCTTTGGAGGATAAGACTCCACAAGAGGTATGGACTGGTAAGAAACCCTCTCTTTCACATATGAGAGTATTTGGATGTGATGCATATGTACATGTTCCAAAGGATAAAAGAACAAAGTTGGATAGTAAATTTGAAAAGTGCATCTTTATTGGGTATAAGGATGGTTTAAAGGGTTACAAGCTTTGGAACCCAATAACAAGGAAGGTTATGTACAGCCGAGATGTGGTGTTCAGAGAGGTGAAAGATGTTATTAAACATGAAGTCTAACCAAAGGAACCTGAGAAGATAGAGTTTGAGATAAAGGAGGAAGAATCAGACTCTACAGTAGAGGAGGAATCAAAAGATGAAGAGCCACAAACTCCGGCTGTGAGAAGATCAGTTCGAGAAAGAAGGTAGCCAGAAAGGTATAGTCCATCTGCTTTCTGTTCAAATTTTGCTTTGTTTGTTACTGATGATGATCCCAGAACTATGAAGGAAGCGGTGGATTCAGAGGATGGAAAACTCTGGAAAGAGGCCATGGTTGATGAAATGGCATCTTTTCACAAAAATGAGGCTTGGGATTTGGTGGAGTTGCCGGCTGGAAGGAAACCCATTCGCAGCAAATGGGTGTTTAAAAAGAAGACAAATACAGAAGGAAAAGTGGAGAAATACAAAGCTCGGTTGGTAGCAAAAGGTTATTCCCAGGTGCCGGGAATTGATTTTGGTGATATTTTTTCTCCTGTTGCCAAGGTAACTTCTATTATATTACTTTTATCTGTTGCTACTACTTTTGATTTTGAGGTAGAACAAATGGATGTGAAGATAGAATTTCTTCACAGGGATTTGGAAGAGGAGATCTACATGAAGCAACCTAAAGGATTTGCGGTGAAGGGGAAGAAAGAGCTGGTATGTAAGTTAAAGAAGTCTCTATATGCGTTAAAACAATCACCAAGGATGTGGTATCAGAAATTTGATACATTTATACGAGGACTTGGCTTCACCAGAAGCAAAGCAAATCATTGGGTGTATTTTAAATTAATTGGTGACCGTGTTATTTATCTATTCTTGTATGTGGATGATATGCTGTTGGTTGGAAATGACAAAGAAGTTATCCAGGATTTGAAGACCCAATTTTCCTCCAAATTCGACATGAAAGATCTTGGTGCTGCAAACTATATTTTGGGCATGGAAATTAAAAGAGATCGGGCAAAGAGGAAGCTCTTGTTAAACCAGAGGAATTATGTCGAGACAATATTGCAGAGGTTTAATATGCAGGATAGTAAACTGGTAAATGTTCCTATTCCTGTAGGTGTGAGGTTATCTACTGAACAGTGTCCCAAGACACAAGAAGAGGAAGAGGACATGTCTCGTGTTCCATATGCAAGTGCAGTCGGTAGCCTGATGTATGCAATGGTCTGTACTAGACCAAACATTGCACATGCAGTGGGAGTATTGAGCAGGTTTATGTCAAAACCAAGGAAGGAGCACTGGATAGCAATGAAGTGGGTTTTCAGGTATTTGCGTAGCACTAGTGATTATGGTTTGTGCTACCAAGGAAGACCAAGATTGGATAGAGTGTTGGATATTCATGGCTTTGTTGATGTAGACTGGGCTGGAGATCTGGATCAGAAAAGATCTACAAGTGGGTATGTGTTTAACCTATTTGGAGGTGCAGTCAGTTGGATAAGAAACAATCTGTAGTGGCACTGTCAACTACAGAGGTAGAATACATGGCAGCCACTCATGCAAGCAAGGAAGCAGTTTGGTTGCAGAGATTGTGTTCAAGTATGGGGTTAGTATAGGAAGCTATAAGGATAGACTGTGACAGCCAAAGTGCAATTTTCTTGGCAAAGAACCCCGCATATCATTCAAAGACAAAGCACATTGATGTTCAGTATCACTTTTTGAGGGATATGATAGAAGACAAAAAGGTGTTGCTGGTAAAGGTGGACACTTTGAAGAATATTGCAGATGCATTGACAAAATCTGTGAGCTTTGAGAAGTTCTCTTGGTGTAAAGAGACAATGGGAATTTCAGGGCTGTAAAAATGACTAAGTTCTCTTGTGGCCCCCTATGGAAAGAAAACAACAAGTGGGAGAATGTTGGGTTGTGTTATATTCTTTCCATGTAGTTAATGAGGGGTTTGAGGGGCACCCGTAACCCCACTTTATGGGGTCCGGGGCAACGCCCCGAAAAATTTTGGTTTTGGACCCTATGTTAGGTTGGGCGGACCCACATATGGTTTTGTGCATGATTTTCACACATGTTTTTTGGATGCGATGGTTTTCAGTCCATGGTATTGGATGCTTCAGCATGTATAAATATGTATTATAACATTGAAAGGAACATAATGAAAAATCATGCTAGTAGTCCAATTTCGGGATCCAGGGGAAAATCTCTGTGTATATGTGTTTTATGTGTTCTGCTCTCGCACTATTTATTTTATGTGTTTTAGAATTCATATGCAGGTATTTCTATATAGGGTTAAAACCTACATCAAGTTCCTTAGACAAATTCACACATTTGTGTAGAACTAGAAAAAAATTCACAAATTTACCTTCTCTCTCCTTTGACTTTGTTGGTTTTTCTTCTTTTCTTGGCACATAAATCGATGTGGATGATGAGTGAGTGAATGAGGTCAAACTCCTTGTATTTATACATGTCCAATAGATCGAATAGTTACCTCTTTAGGCTGACTTGTCCAAGAGGGCCGACTTGGTCTTTTGGATGACAAAATGACCTTTTTGACTCAAAAAAATTAATTTTCCTTTTTCTTTGCAAAAGTCCAAATGGGGTTTTGACTCAATTACATTTCCTTGACTCATCATGAATTTTATTTTTGACTCAATAAAACCTATAAGCATGAAGAACATGATTTGACTAGAAATAATAATAATGAATGTAATAAATCAATATAATAAATAGATTAGTAGTACATTTGAATTTCATTATGAAGAACGAAACTAGTTACATTTTCAGCACCCGACACTTGTAGATCCATTATTAAGATCGAATAAAAAAACAAAAAAAAAACCAAAAAATACATAAAATTAAATATAAAATCAAATAAAAAAATGTAATGTTTAACATTTTGACTCAATTAAAAAAAAAAAAAAAACACACATAAAATTAATAATTATAATTAATAATTAAATCCATCTAAATCCATCTTAACCCCAGATCTACCAAGTGCAGAGAGGGATTAAATCTCTTAAGATGCAAACCTCTTTTAAAGTGAAAATAGATTTGATAATTGTTGGTAGGCTAAATTGTCCTATTTTTTAACCTCTATCCTACTCTAGACACATGACCTAAACCTTTGTTTTAACCTAAGAACCTATTCATTCATGTACCTTTCTCTGAAATCATGCACATTCTTGCACCCTCTTTGTATTTTCATATTTAAAGGCTTGTCATGGACTTAATTACTTATTTATGGATTTTATACCTTTAATTATCCTTGCAACTAATATTTGTCTTTCCTAAAGTATTTGATAAACAAATGTATTAATCATTGTGATAGAATGGTCGAGTGCAGGTAGGATTCCTGCACCAGCTGGCGGATTCCTGCACTCCCATGATAGCTCACCAACTGACGTGTATCTTTAGTAAAGGATCAGTTGAACTCGAGTTGGGCTCGGAGCACGAGAGAAATTGGTAGATTAAAGATCAGAACCTCGGCCAAATATCTTAGATTAGTATTTTGTAAAGAGCCGAAAGGCTTAGTTAACTTACTGTTATGATTTTGTTATGGCCATAGGCATGAAGGCTTGTATGTAATGTAAAACTATGATAGGAATTAGTTAGTGATGATATGGTAAAATTTTGATAAGAGATTGTAATTATTTTGGAGTATCTCTTCTCTGGGCTAGATCGCAGATCCAAGATGTATTTTTGCTTCTAAAACTAATATAAAGGAATGCGCAACTACGCAGCCTCATTTTCCATTTGCGTCGTGTTGAATCTTTTTCCGAATGCATTTCTCGATTTTGTAATAAGGAAAAGAGTTGGTTGGCCAGGGCCCGGCCAACCCAGCTCATTCTCCCTTTCTTTAAAGGTGTGTTAATTTAATTTAAAGTGCAGGCGTGAATTTGTTATTCACTTTAATTTTCCTCAAAAGTTACAAATTTGATTTCATTTACAGTTATTGTATTATGGATCCATGGTGTGCAGGCTTAGAATTATTTTATTTCAATTTCCATAAGCTTTCCTTTGTAATGCTTGATTTCATTTCTGCGAGATCAGTACAAGCACGCTACCTATACTAGTTCATTTCTGGTTCTGCAAGTTTATTTCATTGGTTCAGTTTCGCAAGTCTTTTACTGCTTTCCTTTCGCAAAAATTCTTTATTCCTTCCTGCGAGATTTACATTTGTTTCTAAACTAAGGGCATTATTAATATCTGAGGTTTCACTTAATATTTAATTGTCTTGTGATGAATATGGAATAAACATTGTAGTAACTTACAGGTTTGTGCTTGCATTGAACACTTTCGAAGAAAGGATTGAATTTCATGATTAATTATTAAATGAACCTTCTGAGTTAAAACATTAAAAGGAAGATCTAAATTATATGCACAACTATCTCAGGAAAATCATGTTTACACAAACAGATAATTTATGTAATTATATAGAAGAGTTTTTTGTTTTAAAGAAAGATTTACTTTAACTTTTGAAAATAATTTCCTGTCTAGAATATAAGTTTGGTTGAAGCATATTTCTTCTTGTGAGAATTTACTTTCAAATTTTGTTTGCTTTGCACTCTATTTCACTTAACACGCTTTTTATTTTTCGAAAGTAATCTAGAAACCAAGTGCAGAAATACTAATTATCTGGTGCAGGAACCTCAGATCTAGTACAGGATCATAGTGTTCTAGCTCGGAGACTTAGAGTTCCTGCACGAAGGTTAGAACATGAGTACAATTAAAAAACACCTTTCTCATATCTAAACCTCATTCCAGTGCAGGCACAACATTCTAGTACAGGAACGTTGTTGTAGTACAGGAATAACAGTTTAGTGCAGGAAAGAATATCTTTAAAGAAGACAGATACACTGAATAACTTATTTATCACATTGTCTCACTGAAGGTAAATATAAAGGGTCATTTCATTAGTTAAGATTGTTCACAATGAATTAAGAATCCATTTTAGTTTTTGCAAAAGTACTTTTCATTTATTCCAACACCAGACTTTCTTTGAGTATCAATTGCCGCTTGATCATCATTTTTCTTTCGATTCTGTAAATTTGTGATTTAAGAAGTAGGAATAGAATCAGGAAAAGTTCGTATCATTTCTGGCATTTCCTGTGCTTCACCTCTAAGTTTACGAAACCCCCGGGTTGACAATTAAGTGTTGAAGGAGTCTACTGAATTGTGATTCCTACACCCAACATTTTGGCGTCGTTTCTAGGGAGGCGATTTGAAATTGGTAATAATTTTCCATTGTTTTTTCCAACAATAGGGGTAAGTCTGCTATTATTTTTTCTACAGTGTGCTTCTATTATTTCAAGGATTTTATGAGTGCTAATTTCTTATTTTAATTGCAGCATTTTATTGAGTTTTTATTTTTTCATTTTTTGAGATGAATGCCTAATTAGGGCCGAGGATACACTGATAAATCTAAAACTTTTTCTCATATTGGGCCTTCTCTTGTAGACAGAAAGTCCAAACAAATGCAAACCCACCACGCAAGAACTGTCCACTTGGATTCTAGAAACAGTAGTTCAGGTGTGACACAACCAGCTAAGGGGAAGAAGGAGACTGTTGGACTTCAAACTAATTTGACCCATAGTCAGCCTTCTCAGCCTGTTGAGAGTGGTTTATTTGGAGGTACTAAAATGGTAGAACACGAAGATCATGCTGAGGGAACTAGCGAAAATCAGGTAAATGAGGAACAATCCACCTTTGGATTTCCAATCATGGATCCAGATATAGTCGTGAAAATGAAGAATATTCCTCCATCGGCTCTTCCTCATTTCCATGGTAAGGTACACGAGGACCTAGATTATTTTCTATTTGAGTTTGATATCTTATGTAGAAGTTATGATTACTCATCAGATGCTCAAAAGTTAAATTTGTTTCCAGCAAATCTTAAGGACGCAGCACTACGTTGGTTCATGGGATTAGGAGGAAACACTATAGCTTCCTGGGAGCAAATGAAGAGAATATTTTTGTTAAAATATCAGGAATATTATAAAACTAGAGAGATGCAGGATGAGATCTTCACCATTGTACAGGGTGATGATGGGACCTTGGAGGACTATTTTAAAAGATTTTTGTATATCCTCCAAAGGTCGAAGCACGAATTTGATCTAAGTACCATTAGAAACTTTTTCTTGTGTGGGCTTTTTGATGATGCTAGGAATAATTTAAATTTGTTAGGACAAGGGGATATTTCTCAAAAACCTTTTGATCAAATTTGCGACCTGTGCAGGAAATTCTCAAGGAACCAATCTAGATCCGGCAAAGGAATCCGAAGTAGAAATAACAAACTTGGATCTACTGATGCTATGATTATTGGTTTGGAGAATAAAATGGACAATATGAAAATTGAAATAATGAATATTGTTAGCAAACAAATAGACTCTTTGAAATTTTAGCAAAAACTTGAAAAAGAACAAGAGTCATTGTCTATTTTTGTCCAAAATGTAGGAAAAAACATCCTTTGAAAGAATGTCCTAATGATATTAAAGGAACTAATAAATGTGTAATTTGTGCAGAGAACCATGCCACCGAAAAATGCCCCTCTATACTTGGATTGAGAGAAGTATTTGAGGGAGGTTAACCTGAACCTGAGTCATTGCATACTATGGGAGTGCGGAGAAATTGGCCTCAGGTAAGTGCAAGTATGCCTCCTGAACTTCCACCACATTTTTTCAATTATAATGCACATCCATATTCCTATCCTAACACTAACCACTCTCAACATTGGTAGCTGGGAACCACTATCAGTATGGAAAACCCTCCCAATCTTAGAAACAAGGTTGGAGAGGGTCAAACCATTCACATCATTCCTATCCTACACCTATGCAATCATATCCTCCTACATATGCACCTTACCCAATGCCACAACCATCATTGCCCCAGTTAAGTCAACCTATGCCACCATTACCTTTACCTCCACCTTTTCGACCACCTCAACTGCCTGCTCAACCCATACCAAATCCCAATAACAAAGTGGTACAAATGATCTATTCCATGAACTCTCTTCTTCCACCCAGTTATCAGTCCATGTCGGTTGGGGTCAATGACCTCCAACTAAGATCGGGGAAGGTAGTAACATTAGAAAAGAAAAAAACAACCCATGGTGATTATTGAAGAGAAAGGTGAGGAGGAAACTCCTAGCCATTCTAGGAAAAATGTCACCATTCAGCCTATCCCCGTACCTTCTGAGCCTTTGCCATCTTCTTCAAACCGACCTCCCTATCCAGAGAGGCTAGTTATGGAGAAGAATGACCCCATTCCCAAGTCTAGTCTGGCTTCTGAGCTTAGGAATATTTTTATAAAGGTCCCTTTGCTCCAAGCTATCAAAGAGATCCCCATCTGTACCAAAATCATTAGGGAACTCTGTCTCAAGAAGCCAGGAAGGAAAAGAGTAGAACCCCAAACTATTCAATTTGTTGGAAGAGTAACAGAGTTGATGACAGGGTGTGTGCAAATGGAAAAATACATCGACCTTGGAAACCCTATGGTCTTTGTTCAGATAGGTAATGTACTTGTCTCCAATGTGCTTATAAACCTAGGGGCAGCCATTAATTTTATGACCAAGCAAACCATGTATCAGCTTGGGGTGGTCCATATTTGTCCTACTCCCATTGTGCTTGAATTGGTAGACAGATCTAAGATCAAGCCAGAAGGAGTGTTGGACGATGTGGTTGTTTCGATAGACTCTTGGGAATATCCCACAGACTTCATTGTGCTTCAACCAAAGAATCCTGTGAGAGGAAATCCCTTGATCTTGGGATGACCATGACTTGCTACGATCGATGCTTACATTGGAAGTTGTTCTGGTGACATGTACATTTCACATGGAGTCTCTAGGAAGAAGGTCACCTTATATGCACCTGCTAGATCTATCTAAGAGCTTCGAGATACCTTATGGCTAGATTACAGTAGTGATGAGGAGACTCAGTCAGTTTCTCTGATACATCATCATACTGAGTTAACTCAGAAGGGTGAGATACAAGACTTCATGAATAATCTAAACACTATGCCAAATCTTGAATCATTGTGTCAGATCTTTAGTCTGGATTTTCAGGAAAATCATGATCCCCAACCTTCCTCATTGCTGACTCTAACAACACCTCTTTTGACTCTTGAACCCAAAACCACTCTTGTTGAAATTAGTCCAGGCAAATCTTTACATATTAGTTCAGGCCTGGATTCCTCTCAACAAGAGCAGCTTGTTAGTTTGTTGCGAGACCATCTTGATGCCTTTGCATGGGGCTACGAAGACATGAAATGCATCCCTCCTGAAACCTATACTCACCACATTTATATTCAGGAAGGAGCCTGACCTGTCCGACAACCCCAAAGGTGTATGAACCCAGCTCTAAGAGATGTTGTGAAGGAAGAATTACAAAAACTCTTAGATGTTGATTTTATTTATCCTATTTCTGATAGCCAGTGGGTCTCTCCATTGGTGTTGGTCCCAAAGAAAGATGGGAGATGGTGCATTTGCATTGATTATAGAGAACTGAACAAATCCACTCTCAAGGATTACTTTCCCTTCCTTTCATCGATCAGGATCTTGATACCCTTACCGTTAAAAAGTACTTTTCTTTTTTAGATGGCTTTAGTGGTTACAACCAAATACAGATCACACCCAAGGATCAAGACAAAACCACCTTTACATGCCCATGGGGGACATTTTCTTATCGAATGCTTCCCTTTGGGCTATGTAATTCCCTAGCTACCTTTCAGAGGGCATTTTTTTCCATTTTTGCTGACCTTGAGTGTGTGGAAATCTATATGGATGAATTTTCTGTGTTTGGTGATTCATTTCAGGAAGCCCTCAAAAATCTAGAAAAAGTACTTTTTCATTGCCAAGAAGCTCATCTTTCCTTGAGTGATAAAAAGTGTAGATTAATGTGCAAGGCAGGAGTAGTTCTTGGCCACCTCATTTCCGACAAAGGTATCCAGGTTGACCCAGCTAAGATAGAAGTTATTTTGTGTCTTCCTGCACCCAAAACACAAAGGGAAGTGAGAGGTTTCCTAGGACATGCGGGCTACTATAGGAGATTCATTGAGAACTTTTCTAGGATAGCTACCCCCCTTTTTCAACTTTTAGCTAAGGATAGTGAGTTTTCTTGGTCCACAACTTGCCAACAGTCTTTTGAGACATTAAAGGAAAAATTAGTACAGGCACTAGTTTTGAGAGGACCAAACTAGTCCCTTCCATTTCACATTTCCTCTAATGCCTCAAATACTGCCATTGGCATAGCTTTAGGACAGGAAGAAAATAAACAGTCTTATGTTATCTACTTCATTAGTAAAAACTTGTCACCCACTGAACTGAATTATACAGTAACTGAGAAGGAGTTTTTAGTTGTGATTTTTGCTATTAATAAATTCAGACATTACATTACATTATATGAAGTCTTTGTGCATATTGATCATTCTGCAACAAAATATTTAATGAATAAACCATTGACTAGTGGTAGACTGACTAGGTGGTTACTTTTGTTGAAGGAATTTAATGTTACTATTGTTGATAAACTATGAAAAATATAATGTTGTAGCAGATTATCTTTTTAGATTAAATAATCAAGTTGAAGTAATTCCTGTTGATGATAATTTCCCTGACGAACATATTTTTGTTGTGTCAAAAAAATCCTCGTGGTTTGTTGACATAGCCAACTATTTAGTCACTAGAAAAACACCACCTCACTTATCTGCTCGTGAAAAGCGGAATATTATATAGAAAAGTGTTGCATATTCTTGGGTTCAAGGAGACCTCTTTTACACTGGACCAGATCTCATTATCTGTAGGTGTGTAAGAGAGGAAGAAGCATTTGAAATCTTGAAATATGCCCATGATGAACCTTAAGGAGGCCATTTCACTGATAAGAGGACTGCATACAAGATTCTTTGAGCTCGCTATTTTTGGTTGTCCTTGTTTAAGGATGCCAAACAATATGTCAAGCGATGTGATAGTTTTCAGCGAATGGATCAGCCGGGACAAGCCAATGAGATTCATTTATGTCCCCGGGTTATGATTGAGCCCTTTGAAAAATGGGCTATTGATTTTGTGGGACGTATAAACCCGACATCTTTAAATAAAAAGCATATATTGGTTTGTACATATTTTGTTACAAAGTGGGTAGAAGCTAAAGTTGTTTCTTTTGCTACTGAAAAAGTTTTTGTAGACTTTTTATTTACTGAAATCTTTACTAGATTTGGTGTGTCTAGAGAAATTGTTTCTGACAGTGGACCACATTTTATTTCTAATCTGGTATATGGTGTGATGGAGAAATATAGAATTTAGCACAGGAAATCTATACCATACCACCCGCAAGAAAATGGCCAAGTGGAATCCAAAAACAAGGTAATTGAGTCCATCCTCACCAAGACAGTAAACATGCATAGGAAGGATTGGGCCAACAGATTACCGGAAGCCTTATGGGCATATCGGACCACTTGGAGGAACAACACAGGACATACACCATATGAGCTGGTGTACGGGAAACAAGTCCTTTTTCCGATAGAGTTCCATATCAAAACCTTTAGGACTGCAGTTCAATTGGGGATAGATCTCTCAAAGGCACAACAACAACGTCTACTACAGTTAAATGAGTTAGATGAGTTTAGATGGGATGTTGTTCAGCAGAATGTATTAGTTCAACAACAGCGCAAGAAGTGGCATGACAAGTCCATCAAGAATAAGAAATTCCAACCAGGTGATTGGGTACTCCTTTACGACTCTAGATTTAAACATTTTAAGGGTAAATTCCACACATGCTAGATGGGACCTTATGAAGTGGTGAAATTTTTTGAAAATGGAGCGGTAGAAATCAAAACTATTGATGGGCGAGATTCAATATTCCTTGTGAATGGGCATAGGCTTAAGGTATATTTTCAGCCCCTCACAAAGGAATATTTTATGCAGCAAGTACAGTAGCAATCGAAAGTGAAGATGGTAGGTGGCCATGCCAACCTATTACAAATTTGATTCTTTCTTTTCCTAAAATTAAAATGATAAAAAAAAAAAGAGAAAAATGACAAAAACTAAAAAAAAACAACAACAACAAAGAAAAATATTTTTCCTGTGGTCGTGAAAATCAGTTTACTGACATGATTGCAGAAGGATCAGCCTGAAAACTAGCTTGTTGGCAAGAAGATCAAATTCTAATAAAATGGGAATGTTGCTTGATCTTTAGATGTGTTAATTGTCACCAAGAAGAAGCAAGTTCAAGTGTAGGAACCAAGCCCTTATCCAAGTTTGGGATAGATGGAATGGAAATTTTTATTCAAACAACACTCAATTCTCGCTGCATTTATTTTTCAGTTCAACATTATTCAATTATATTTCAGGTAAAATTATGTCGTTCTTCTATTCCCATTTTTGTAAAATTCCCTCTATTTTTATTCTTTTTATCCCATAAAATTTACCACCCCTTTCTTCACATGGAAACTGTCCCTATCCAATTTCGTTCTTCCCTCTTTTTCCCCTACATTTTGTTTCCCATATCCCTTTTTCAATACGTCCCTCTTGGTAGTATCACTCTTTAATTTTGTGTCATAATTTCCTTCCCATTTTGAAAATCTATCCCATTTCCCACTTCTTTTCTCCATCATGAATCATATTGCAGAATCTGATTCAAGCTTATGAAACAAATCAAAAGGCATGTATTGATATAGAAAAATCTTGTGAATAAAACCTCCTTTATGATTCAACAAAAATCCTTCAGAATCCAACCTATGAATTTTATCATAAAGTTTTTGGCCAAAATATCCCTGGTGCAGGTATATGTGTTTAGTGCAGGAATGTTCAGTGCAAGAATGTTCAATGCAGGAATGTTCAAGTGCGGAAATGTTCAGTGCAGGAATCTGCACTGCTGAGCACTCCCGAGTACAAAACTACATGTCCTGGTGCAGGAACAATGGTCTTTAGTGCAAAAATTTATAATATGGTGTAGGAATACCTGGTGCAAGAATGTGCATCTGGAAAGTTTATTCTTGTTTCATGAAAATCATGTGCAGCCAGAATGACTGCACCATTTCTAGATTGATAGCATTCAATAATTTTTTATTATGATTAAGCTTTGTTTTATCATTTGCTAAAATAGGAAGGAAATCTCTTAAGTACATGGATAGTTAAGTTATGAAATATTTTTTTTTAAGTACCATGTACACCTTGTGTGAAATAATGAAGTGATTGCGGGATGTGTATGATTTAACCTATCATCCCATACTTACCTTTTTGAAAAAAAATCTCGTTACCTATTAATGATGACCCAACCTCATACCATACCATGCATGACTGTCATATTAATCATGGCACCTTAATCGCTACCTTCACTAATGATTATCTCTGCTTGTACCACAACCTACCCGTATCGCATATGTTCGAAGGTCTACATTTAATGATGGAGTGTGACCATTAGGAGGTGGCCAATATAATGGCAGTCTGATAGCTCAACTATCACAAGGTTCATTTTAGATAGTGCCCCTAAATCCTGACTATGTGATCTTTTTGAAAAGCTTTAGATAGAGTTCAGTGAATAGAGGATGGCACCCGTGAGAATCGAACCCTATTCCGTGAAAGAGTTAGAGAGAACGGTTGAATACCATAACAGTCTTCCATTGTTGCGGGAATCCAGGTTCCTCTCGTTTCTGTTGAAATTTAATGGTTTAGACTCAGCTGTGGCGTTATAGTTTGCTCGGACCTTTGATGGGAGTCGAGTCAAGGTAGGATAACTAGAATTTGAAGTAACGGAACAGTCTATATCACAAGCCATGGGATTACCAACAGAAGGTGAGCAATGGTTCAAAAAGGAGAAGATCGAGAAGAAAAAGTGGCGCCGGTTTGTGGTCAACAAAAAACAAAAAGTGGATTGGAAGAAAGGATTGCCACGTAGCGCCATGCAAGGAAAATGGAAAGACCTGTTGTACATATTACAAAAGTTCCTCACCTGCGAGGGTCACTACTCATTGACCTTCTTGTATCATATTCGATTGTTGCTACATTTCGAGTCAGGTAAGCTTATCAATTTCCCCTATTTTCTACTAAGAAGCTTGGAGAAAATGTCAAAAGGAGTTTAGAGAGGTAAGACGAGCCAAGTCGCATGCAAGTTATACCATCATGGGCTAATTGTAATTTTAGTTAGGAAGGAAGTAGAGGTTAAAAATATGACCTGGGAAGTATTTTTGAACGAGTTACAGAAAAAAGGTGCAGGGAAATCCTCCAGCAAGAAGAGTACAAGCAAGAAGAAGAATCTTGAAACCCTAACCTTGCACCCTACCAAGACTAAGAACATAGAAAAGTTAGTGCAGACAGAGGAGCGAGGACCCCATCTACATCAAAAATGAGAACCTGAAGCTTGGTCAAGACGACTGCCTCCTTGAAGGAAGCCCACATTCAATTGACTTCCCCAATTAATTTGGACGACTCCTAGCCTCCTTCCCCAGCCGCAGAAAACCTTACAGTGATTGTGGATATTGTGGCTCATGTAGTGATTAGCGAGGGGGATATTGATGAAGAATACATCACACCCTTATCAGTTTTTCTTAGAAAAATGAAGAAAAGGAAAATGGCGTCGACACCTAGTGCAAGTGCAGGTAAAGACCCGACAGAGGATCAAATGGATGTTGAAGTGCAGGGTACTGAAACCCTTCATGATATTGAAATGTAGGAGGTTAATGACCAGGGTGATATCAACCTCGATGATGTCAGCACTAGTCTGGAGTCAATTATTGAGAAAATTCTTGCACAAGAAGAATTCGTTAAGGAAGACCCCACTCTCCACCTGAACAGTCAGACAGAAGAGCTTAAGCAACATATCTATGGGCTGGAGGTACTAAACCAAACTTTGAAAGAACAAGGGATAGTGCAGAAACAAAAGAACACAGAGCTGGAAGGAGAAGTGAAGGAGAAAAAATTCCAAGTGAAGATATGGAAATTCTGAGCATCAAAGTGCTATGGTCGTCTCAGAAAGGTGACCAAATGGCTCAAGAAGGCTCAAGGAAAGAAGAGGAAGACAGTGAAAGCAGGAATTAGCATACAAATACAGGACTGAAAGAAGGCTCCCTTGTTTTGGTTTTTTTGCAGCAGGTAAAGGTTGTGTGAGGACACACAACAAAATAGGGATGGGAGGATGTTGGTAGGATAAATTGTCCTATTTTTTAACCTCTATCCTACTCTAGACACGTGACCTAAACCTATGTTCTAACCTATGAACCTATTCATTCATGTACCTTTCTCTGAAATCATGCACATTCCTGCACCCTATTTGTTTTTTAATATTTAGAGGCTTGCCAGGGACTTAATTACTTATTTATGGATTTTATACCTTTCATTATCCTTGCAACTAATATTTGTCTTTCCTAAAGTATTTGATAAAAAAATTAATTAATCGTTGTGATAGAATGGTCAAGTGTGGGTAGCATTCATACACCAACTGGCAGATTCATGCACTCCTGTGACAGCTCACCAACCGTCGTGTATCTTTATTAAAGGATCCGTTGACCTTGAGTTGGGCTTGGAGCAGGAGAGAAATCAACGGATTGAAGATCAGGACCTCAACCAGATATCTTAGATTAGTATTTTTTCAATAGCTAAAAGGCTTAGTTAAGCTACTATTATGATTTTGTTACGATCGTAGGCCTGAAGGCTTATATATAATGTAAAACTATGATAGGAATTAGTTAGCGAAGCTATGGTAAAATTTTTCTAAGAGATTGTAATTATTTTGGAGTATCGCTTCTTTGGACTAGATCGTAAATCTAAGATGTATTTTTGCTTCTAAAACTAATATAAATGAATGCGATGTTGGATTAGGGGGACCTAACCCAGGTTCAAAGTTAGTTGCACCAACCAACAAAACCCTACACTACTGGCCCTTTAGGCAACAACCTGTGTAACACAGGCTGCAGTATCACACGAAGTAGTATAGGTGGATGATAGAACCAAGTTTCCACATCCAGAGATCAGTGTGATGTGATTTAGCACCCTAGATCTACCTTCACGCAGATCTATAAGCCCCTAGGGCTCGGTACTGCAACTCCACTTAAACACCCTTCAAACCTTCGCGAAGGTTAACGATCGGTCCTTGCAGACCCTTAATAGTTTGTTTATCCACTTACGTGCATCAGAGAACTACTCTAGACTAGGGCTCGTGTAGATAACCTTGTGTTATTAATAAACATTAGATAATTCATCAGAGTCTTTGCGTAGTTACATAAACATGCTTGTGTACATCATGTTAGGGTCCTATAATAATAGGAGTCATAATTTTGAATGACTAAGGTTAAGCCTTGTAATATTGTACATACCTTTTCTTTCTAAAAATGTTTTCCATATTAAAAAGATTAAAAAATGTAAAGAGGGTATGTCCTAAAAGAAAATCAAAGGACAAAAAGAATAAGAGAAGGTCAAAAAAATGAAAATATATGAACCCCAAAAAACAAAAAGAGACCATGAAAGTGTGCAAGTCTAAATGCCACTACTATTTACTTTTATGCATAATAATGATTGTGTGCAGCTTGTTATTTGTGCCACAATCCATGGTAATCAAACTATTTAATCTTGGTTATTTCATGCTTTGAATTTTATGTTTTTAGTTAGAGAATAAAATCTGACCAAACAGCTTAATCTTGGCAGATCAATAGATAGGTAGAGAAATAAAAGGAGCTCATCAGTTTAATCCGAGCCCTTGGAAGATATAAGGTTAGAAGTAGATAGTTTGTTTTATAAAAGAAAAGGAAAGAAAAGGGTTTTCTAGCCTAAATGCACCCTAATAAGTATAAAGAAGAATAAAATGTTAGGGTAGGTAAGGGGTAAGTAGAAGAAAGGTTGTTGAAGTATAAAGTTGATTGGATCAAAACACATTCATCATGCTTAGACATATGTGCTAATATGTATGATCAACTATGGAAGCAAAAACAAAGGTTTGCAAGCTAATATGTTTAACTCCCCCTCATTCATTTTTCCCCTTACTCACTAATTTCCTATCCACAAGTATATTCTAGCACTTTAAATCCTTCAAGTCAAAGAGGCTCAGAGCATTTCTCTAACTTTTGGTGGGACCAGACCCTCGGCTTAATGACTTATGGACATCAAGTGTTGGAATCCCCTTCATGAAATTCATTTCCCCCTCATTACCCTAATAAAACCCCTTTTCCTAAGGATAAACTTCAGTTACCTAGGAAAAGTGAAAACCCCCATGTAAATCCTATTTCATTCAAAAACCCACAAAAGACATCTTATCCTAAGTATTAAGTGTATGTAAATAAAGTGTGCAAATATTACATTAACATTTATACTTAAGGGTATATTCACTCCGCCAACTTCATATTGATTTTTAACTTTATTATATAATTCCCATAATACCTTTTCCCTTATATTAATTAAATCCCCTATGTAATATCCCAACCCTTAGTTTTAATAAAAACTATACAATTCACCCCATATCCCGACAAAACCCTCTTAATACACCCCTACACGATGAACCTAAACTAACCCCGTCATTAAGCCTCGCCCGATCGCTTTAAACCCATGATTAAATATTAAATAATCACAATCCTTCGTGATCAAATTCTTACCCCCCCCCCCCCCCCCCCCCCCCCCACCTCAATTCATATCACCAGCGCGCTTCCCTCACTCGATTGTCGTATGATCAGTATCCCCCTCATTCGACGGTCCACAGCCATATCGGCCGCGCCCAATAGCCGATTGTTACCTGCCCGATCAAGCCGTTTTCCCCTGAACCCCAAATTCTACGTGTCAGGTGCTGGAGTAAATCGAGTGACCCCTCCCAAATACCACCTTCACCACAAAAGCGGTGCGATGGCTTGGAAAACCGCCTCCCCGCTCAACCCGAGAAACCATCACTGTTCATTTAACTAATCCCATTCCAAATTTAAAAAGTTGGCTGTTAAAACCTTGAAAACCCTCGTTTTCATTCCTTTTTCCCTACTTCACAGTAAAACCTATCAAACCCTTCTGAAGCCACCCTGAACTTCTGCAACATAATTCGACCTCCAATTACTTTCGAAACATTGCCACGACTCCTTCCCAAAACATCCTTGTACAATAAAGCCATCAATTGCCTTTCCGCCAACCTATATTTTCTTAATGATTGTTGTATTTTGCAGGTAATTAGCAGAAGACCAGAGCTTGGATAAACAGTTTTGATACTAGTCACAAACTTTTTTACTCCAAGGCTCAAAAGGAAATCTATTTAAAAACCTTCATTCAGAAGAAGAAAACAGTTATACACAAAACAAAGAAAGAAATCATTCACACAGAAACATTGACTGTTAAAACAAAGGAACCAGACAGAGCATACAGTCAAAGGAAAAACAGATCAAACATACAGAAAGTTGATGAGTATCCATTACCATATGCTGATACATATAAAAAACTAAATGATTTACTATTGAAATACACAATAAAAAGTTAAAATGTATAGTAAAAGTAAAAACACAGTAACAGATATTGACAGGTCATCAAAGTAAAAGTGTATCATATGAAAGAGTATCAATAAAAGTGTATCAGATTGAAAAATCAAAGTGAAGATAGATGAAAAAACAGAGCAGAAATGGTACATTTTCCAGAAATTTCATGTTTAAGTCATAATTTTTCAGAAACTATTGTGGCCAATACAAGATGAATTTTGAGAAACAGGAGGAGGTTTGTGTTCCTAAAAGGCGATTCTACAAAAACCTATCTCACTTTTTACACAGGTATTACAAAAAATGAGATAAATGCATATCTTCAGAGCCTATTTTTCAGATTGTGCAAAGTCTTGTTTTTGACATCTTTTTGCAGAGAATATTGTGAACATCTGGAGCTTAATTTTGGGAAACTGAAAGAGATTTATCTCAATAACATATTTATATACAATAGCCTCTTTCTCTCTTTACATATCTATCTCATATTAAGATATAAAAATCTATCGTTGGACCCTAATTTTTCATAATTTCTGGGGTAGAATGCACAAAGGAAGGAGGCAGTGAGTGACTTGGAAGCCTCATCGTCAATTAAGAGTTGATATCAAATTCAAATTTCTCTTCTTTTTCACCACAAATCCATAAATTTAGTTCCAAATAGATTCATTTGTTTTGAGTGTCATTTATTTAAGTTCTATTAATGTAAAACAGTTTGGGATATATGTAAAACCAACCTTGATATTTTTTCAAGATATTTCAGTTTACAATTTGTATAAATACTTCTTCATTTGAAGTATTTTAAGGTGGATTATTATAAATTTCTATAGACTTCTTGATCAAAAGATTGTAAATCCATTGGAGCATTGACTGAGCCAGCAAGCTGGATTGATGAAAAAAGACTAGATATTTCAAAGGATTCATGTGTTGAGCAAAGTGCGGACAAGTGTTTTCTCACGTTGTTGTTATCTTTCTTAAAGTTTTTCCATAATGTATATCTAAATCCGAATGCTATAACTGGAGTATTATCTCATAATTTGTTTAATTACATTATATTTTAACAGTTAGGCATATAAACGTTTTCTACTGATATCTGAGTTAAGGAATTCTTAATTGCTCCTTAGTTTAGGTTGTTTCTTTATAATCTATAGCAAAGGACTCTTAATTGCCCTTTTTTTCCGATTACCCTTTGTTTCTCGTTTCAATCCTGGTCTGAGAATTCTTAATTGCTCCCTCAGCCTGGTTAAAACTTTTTCATCCCTCTGGCCTAAATACCTGCACTCTACTCTGTTATCTTGCCCTTTGAACATTCTATTTAGTGAGTTGATCTAGTTTTGTTGCCCTTCTGTTGACTCCATAGCCCAATGGTCTGGAGACACCATTCTATCCATCTGTTTAAAGAACCCCACCACCAAATCTTCAACACAAATCAAAAACCCCCTAAACATTCATAACTAGCCTAAAATTCAAACAAACAAAGCTAAATCATATAGAGAGAGCCCTCTCTAAGCCTAGGTTGGCTAGAGCCTATGCTCCAAAAGTGGTTTGTGGTTACCTCGGTGACTTCTTTCTTTAACCTTGGGAAATTACTGAGTGATAACACATTATATAATAGTTATTCAATAGAATCACGCATTATTAGATCAATATTCCATAAACATATTACTCATCAACAGCATAATTCATAAATAGAAATAAACAGCAATACACAATATTTCTCCAAAACAGCTTCCTTATTCATTTCCAGTTTAAAATACAAACTCAAAACTTCCCTGTGCACACAGCTGCAGGGGTCCGTGCACTCAGCTGCAGACTCTACCTAAGCCTTTGTGCACTTAGCTACAGAGCCTTTCTCTCCTATCTGACTCACTTCTCTGTGCTAAGACTTATCTTCTATCGACCCATTACTATCATCATCACCAGATCTCTTCCTTAGACTCTCTAATGCACTCCTACTTATATCTTTTTACATACAATCCCATGGTCCATGGACCATGGGTAGATCTCAAAACCGACTCAACTTTTACATAAACAAAGGGATAAACCCCCTTTGAATCCTAATCCATCTATGTGCTCTGCATCCACAAATCGCGAGACATTACATCATTTACAACAATTACATCAAAATTTGGGTTTTTAACCCCAAAACTGACCCAGGGGGCCCCATCCCAACATGCCCCAAACACAAAGATCGTGACTCGCCCTCGAGTCACTCGGCTAGTGCTACGATCTTACAACGAAGATCCCCTAGCTCCACCTGAACTACTGCAGCCTTGGCAATGCTCTGCATGGTTGCTTTCTTGACCTCTTCCACTAGCTTCCTTGTCCCTCTGCAGCTAGCTTCATCGTCTGCTGCAAGCCTGTGAGATTCTCCTGAATGTTGGTCATGACCTACTAAGCTTCTTCTAACCAGGGCCCTAGCCTAGCCTTAAGCAAGGCCTCCCTCTTCTGTTCAGCTTCGACCTGCGCGAGGAGTTGCTTCCCTTCTTGCAACTTGGCTAGGCGTTGTGCTGGGGCAATGGAGTGTGTCATTGCCTGGACTTCATCATATTGTTTCTGTAGCTCACCAACCTCTGTATTCAGTATCTGCAGTTTTGGATATTCATGCAAAGTCATCACCAACTCCATTTCTTGCTCAAATAATGTCGAACGGTCAATGACTACGGAATCCAAGGTGGCCATCCATTAATTTATGGCAGCTCTATGCTACTCCCTGACCTCGAGCGAAGCTGTGGGCTGCAACTTTAACTGTAGATGAGTTATTTTCATGTTGAGTTCGAATTGAACTCGGCTAACCTCTGCTTTTTCCTCGTGCACTCCAGTGGCTAGCTTCTTGATCTTCATTTCCGGTTGTGCATCCTCGGGAATGTAAAGCTCAGGCATTGTTTTTCATGCCTCTGCAACTGCGGACTCCAGCCAAGAACTTTGTGTCTGCAGCATGTCCTTTTCTTTCAAGGCCTCTGTTTTCTCGGTGAACATCTACTCATTGTTCACCCTATATTCGTTGATCAGATTGAGAGCACACTGCTCCCTAGCTCTCAATTCCTCTGTCAACCCTGCATGCAGCGCTTGAAGAATCTCATTGGGGAGCGCTGCGATGTTCAGCCCGATGTTCTTAAGGGTGCTTACAATGATGCGATCATTGGCCGATTCTATGCGTAGGGACCCTTTGGGTAATGAAACAGTGCGAATATCTTGGTCCTTACTAATTCCACTACTTTACTCGTCCCTGGGACCAAGCTCACTTATGTTGCGCTCGCGTGACCCGCACCCACCTGTATCATGTTTGCCTAGATCTGCAACTCACGCAGATCCTTTTGGATGCTCCTCAGCGTCTGCATATACTGCTGCTCAAACTTTTGCAACCCTTTAGTCATAGTGTCCTGGATTTTGTCTTTGATCTCATCAAGATTGCCCTCCATCAATACCATGGGATCACCCTACGACTTGTCCATTTTTTTCTTTTCTTGGGGACCTTCCCGCTGCTCTTGTCTGCACTTCTTTAGATGAAATGGGTTTCTCTTCCCCTCATCTCCTCCGCCACCTTGTTCGGATTGTTCTTCCTCCTTGGTCTATGGTGAAGGGGATTTTCCACTTCTTTCTAACTCGCACTGCTCCTGTTCAGCCTGTTCCTTAGCAGTGTGCTCTTTCTGCATCTGAGCCTTCTTTTTGGCTTCCTTCTTCCTCTGCATGGCCAAGTTTTGTGCAACCTGCTTAGCTGCATCCTTTCTTTTCTATGTTGTTGAACTGCCCATGGCCTTACTAGTGTCGGCATCTAAGTCTGAGGGGGCGCTCCACTCTATAGGCCATCGCTTGATCACCTCCTATATGTTTGTATCTGTTACCAAATATGGCAAGTCATGACATTTCTGTTGTGGTTCCTTCTGCGCCTGAATGTATACTCGGTGAAAGTTAGCCTTAAACGCGACATAGGCTAACAAATGTGTGTACAAGGTCAAGGACAACCTTGGGCACTGGTTAATGGCCATGTGGAGGCTGGATTCCATCAAAAGCCAAAAGATTTTTGTTTTTGTGACCCGCACAGGGTCCTTCGTAGCCCACAGGGAGGCAAACTATGCTACCTCTGGTAATCCTTCTTCCAGCGGAGGAAACTGACTATCCTCCAGTAGCTCCCATGCAACCAAGACAATGGAGAGCAGCAACCAAGCATAGTGGAATGGCTTCGTTTCATCCTAGGCCTCACAGAAATTTACGAGGAACTCTTGGCATAGGTATCTCAAACATTTGAATTGTACGCTTTTCGCGCACTGTGCAGCTAAGGAGACCACGGGTGCTGAAACTTCGTCTATGTGACACTTTCTCATTACTTTCCCTACTAAGATCTGGGTGGTTATTTGCACTACAGGGTTGTTTATGGAGGTGATTGAGTATCCTCATGCCTTCTTCACAAGGTCAAATTCCTTCTTCATTATTTATGCTAAATCTTTTTCTCCTGTCTTTCCACCAAACTCCTTGGTCGGATTCAATCCCTTGTATGGCAAGTGTGTGATCATCTGGATGAGCATGTCAATGATGGGGATAGGCCCTCCTAGCCATAAGCACCCATCGTGCACCAGAGTGAGTAGTTGGTGCACATAAGCTGTGTTGATAGGGATTCGGTGATAATGGGGCACCCACAATAGGTTCAGCAATCCCGAATTCTCCACACCGTGGATGCATTCCACTGTCTCTAGCACGGTGACACCCGAGTCTGTGTAGTAGACGCACTTCATATAGTTAGTTTTTTCTAAGTGAGGAAACCTAAGATGATCTGTGAGGTCCAAATCTTCCATCTTCAGCAGTGGGATCTGCGCAAGCTGTGGACCTTCAAAGGGAACCTGCTCAGGCAGCAGGGGCGTAGAAATAGAAAATTTTCTTGATTTTGGGTCCTTGGTGACCTTTGCCTTCCCCTTGTGCAAAGGGATATAGTCAGAAAGCTTTGTGATGGGCTCCATTCCCTCAGCATCTATGTCTTTTGTGCTCTGTCCTTCCTCTGCCTCCATATTGACGATCTTCTCAGGTTGCTTGTCCTTCTTTTGTTTTTGTGATGCAAAATGCTTCCCTAGTTGATTCACGCACTAGCACTGGCTTTTTTGTTTATCCTTATTTGGTTTCTGTGTTTCTCTAGTATGAGTAGGCTTCAGCCTAGGCGACCTCAATGCCATAGGAACAGGTGCTAGAGCTTCCATACTTACCACCTCTGAAGCAGCTCCTTCAGAAGCAACATCACCACCAGTACTCACAGTCTCTACAGGGCTTGGTCCTAACATATTTTCAAGGATGAATTTCTGGTTCAACTCGGACAAATTGGTAAATTCAGGGCTTGTGACTAAATCCCCCCAATAAGAGCAATTCATAAGCAACAGACAGCACATCTAAACAAAAACTTGAAGGGTGCAAAGTGTTCTCTGTTAGACAGGCATGCATAATTTATAGGTGTTTTTGAATTTGAATCTGATCATTCCCACCAAACTTTGACCATTAATGTTGTTTTGGTGGCATATCTTCAAATATTTTGGCCTTAAATGCCACCATCCCGCTCCTCCTAACCGTCTTTTGGCTGTCAAATCATGAACAGTGACTTCAACGGTCACTTTTCTGGTGTGTTGCATGGTACCTCCCTTCATAGTGCAGCCCCCTACACGCAGTGTCACAGATTATATCTACATCATCCTCCGCGCAGCCCACTCGATGCATAGTCCTTTGACCCTAGTAGTGTATTTTATAGTCTCGTTCTCCCTTGCAACTGCCTGGAGCACTAAGACTGTCCTGCAACCTCTAGTCATTGCAGAGGATCCCCTATATACAGCTTTAATCGACTCATGTTCACTCTTCCTGGAAAAGGTTCTCCATTCAGCTTCACGAGCTGAACTACGCCTTCATCTATAATTTCTTTGATAACATATGGCCCTAGCTAATGCATCTGAAATTTCCCTGGGAAACTTAGTGAACTTACTATCATATAACAAGATAAGATCATTTACCTTAAATGTGTGAATCTTGATGTGTCGATCATGACATGCTTTTTCACATTCTTTCTATACTTGCTGATGAAATCCAGCCAAGAATCGGTCCTCTTCAAGCGCCATCAGTTGCACGATTCATTCCTCCAGGGCTTCATGATCTTCCATACCTGTGAGAGTTCCTATACATAGACTATGCACAATATATTCCATATGCATCATAGCTTCTACGCCATAGACCAATTGGAACGGTGTTTGTCCTACCATTTTCTTGCAAGTAGTCCTATATGCCCATAGTATTGTAGGTATGCGCACATCCCAATAATTTCGTTGCGCGTTGCAGATATTCATCAATGCGTTCTCCAAAATCTTGTTGGAGGCCTCAACAGTTCCATTCACTTGCGGGTGATATGTTGTACTCTTCTGATGGTAGACCTGGAATTCTTTTGTCAGTGCACTGATCATTTCATTTAGAAATTGTGTACCTTTGTCACTCATTAACACTTTTGGGAAGCCAAACCTAGTTAAGACATTCAAATAAAAATTTCACTGTTGTACCTCTTATACAATCCTTAACCGGTTGTGCCTCTGCCCATCTGGTTAGATACTCCGTCGTTGTGATGATGTAGCATACACCTGTCTTCTTTCCTGGGGGCTAAATTTTCCAACAAAATCAATTGCCAATTTTTCAAATGGCTACAAGGATACTTGAGGATTCAGTGGCAACTCGTCCCTTCGTGATGGTCTACCAGTTATTTGACAAGCATCACATGCCCTACAATACACTTTGGAATATTTATGCATAGGCCACCACATACCTGCACGCAAAATCTTCTGTGCAGACACCTTTCCTGCATAATGTCCTCTTGCAGCCCCTCCATGAGCTACAACAAGAATGCTATTTCTCTCAAAATCTGGCACATATCTTAGCAATATCACGTCTGCACCCATCTTATACAGATTTCCCACAATTACTTAAAAGGTTTCCATGCACACTACTATCTCCTTCTTCTGTTGACTTGTATACCCTTCCAGTGTCAACCCCGTAGTCAAAAAGTGAATAATATCAACAAAATGATTATCCTCTATGCACACCTCAAATAGATGTGCATTTGGCAACCCTTCCTCCAAATTAGTAGGTTCTCTCCTGTCTCGATCTGTGACAGATGGTCAGGTCCTCCATTCAACCTCCCTGGCTTCACAATGACCTCAAAGTCATACTCCTGGAAAAGGAGCAACCATTGGAAAATCTTGCCCCCCAACACAGGCTTATTGACTAGGTATTTCCAGGCAAAGAGATTTGTGTACATTTTGAAATGCCCGCCCAACAGATAGTGCCTAAACTTTTGCAGTACATATACCATAGCCAACCCTTCGTGCTCCATCGTTGAGTAATTATTCTCGGCCTTTGATAGCTTTCGACTCGCGAAGGCTATAGGATGGTCCATCTCTCCTTCACCGACATGTATTAGCACTACACCCAACGCAATGCAAGAAGTGTCAACATGTACATGGAATTCCTTTTTCTAATCAACGAAGACCAAGATCGGTGCGGTGACCATATTCAACAACCTTATTCACAGTAGCATCATCCCAGTAATCCCCAATCTTTGCAAACTTTGGTTCTACTTCAGTCCCGATGTTTACTTGCTTGGTTTTCAATGACGCAATGATGTCCAAGTTCTCTATTTTTCAACCTTCGACTTCGTAATGCCCCTCTGCCTCTAGAATATTAATATTTCTTAGATCAGCATCCTCTCATTCATCTTTCACATTATAACATTCCAGTGCATGGCACAGCTGGGTAGTTCAACCTGGCTGGACCCATTCCAGAGGTTCTTGCGACGTTCTGAAGATCACTGCCTTAATCTCCTGCAGAGCTTCATCAATGCTCTTGAACCCATCTTCAAAACTGAAGGTCATTAAGAATCCTTCCCTCAATATATCCCACTCCACGGTGCCATGGTGGAGCTCTGTCTCCAAATACCAGTTCATGGGGATTGTGTCTAAAGTATGGAAAAATAAGTGCACCCACTCCGGTTGCGGCTCCGTTCCATAAGCTTTAGTCCACTTCGCTAGATGATCGCGCGAATCATTTCTCCCATCGTATTTCTTGGTCAATTGAATGTTAGGTCGACCAAACCACAATCTCATCATTCTTCTGTAATTGTGTCATCCATCAAAGCTATCCTTTTGCGTACCCCACCATCGTGCAGGCGTAGCGCGCAGTGCCAAGTCTAACGCTTGGAAGTGGTGATGCTTAGGGACTTCAGGCTCCATTGCATCCAAAAACTTATCCACGTCAGTTAAACCATAATAATAATGTAAATTCCTTACCTCCGACGAAACGCAGAACAACGATTTAGTCATCATATTGCATCACAGCATGGATACTTCATGCAACCGATTATGTCAATGCTCCAACTCTTCATCTAAATAAGAGGTGCATGAACTCTCCCAGTCCCATGCAATCCATCCATCTGTTGTTGTATTGACCTAGTCTTAATCTCGTGTTGTGATTTCGTAGATTTGATCTAAATCATCTTCACTTTCTTCATAATCACGGGCCAGTTCAGTGTAACGTGGCCCTTCTACAGGGTCCAACGGTAATACAACTCGAAGAGATTTCTTTTCAAATGACATTGTCTGCTTCTTCAAGTTGATCACCCCATTCGTGTTAATGGCCCAATCCATTCCAAGGAGTGCGGGGAATGAATTATTGTCATCAATGATCTCTATTACTTCAAAATCAACCAGTGGACTCACACCTTCTATATCCACTATTACTCCATGTAGTTGTCCCATAGGGATGATCTTCTGCTGGTTTGCCATTCTAAGCTAGATCGGAGACCACTACAGCATTGGTCTCCCCATTCTCTCCCAGGTTTGTTTTGGAAAAAATTTCGCATCTGACCCCAGATCCAATATAACCAGGTCCATCTCATAGTATCCTATTTGTGTGGTGAGCTTCATCTCCCGCCATGTTCTTGCCTTATGTTTGCCAATTTTTCTAACTACGTGGTGTCCATCAGGGGTGTTTTATTTGTTGGCACATTTGTTTATTAACTCCTGCAGGCCTTTCACAGCTTTTCTATCATGTAGCAATTTCATGCAGGTCTCCAAGAACGTAGTAAGGACAGAGGGATCAACCTCTATAGGCACATTGGTTTCTTGCACTTTGTTCTAGCTTCTTGAGGTGGATGCCTCAGCGAAGATTTTCTTGGCCTCCATAAATGTTTCCTTAGAGTGCGCCAAATCAAAAGCAACATCTTTTTCTAGGGCCTTAATGACCCATCCGTCCTCTTCAAGCTGTTTTCCTTTATCATCACCAATTTTTATGTCGCTTCTCAGCGCTATGTTCACATTTTGATCTTCTTTATGGGGCTCAGATCTCATAATCTGTAAGTTTTGTGTAGGTTTTTGAGGTTGTGCCTTCTTCTCCTACATCTTAGCTATCAACACAGGGTATTCTTCTATAGTGTGGTCAAACTAGCTGCAGTATTGACATAACGGGTGTGCTTGATTTTGACACTCCCGCGCATAGTGCTCTGGTGTTCCACAGTTATAGAAAATAACCTGTCTGTGACCTCTACCATGTCCTCCTCCTCCTCAGCCCCGTCCTCTTCCTTTATAACCTCCACGCGCTCCTCCTGCACCCTAATCTGGAGGCCAAGTTTCTACTTGCATTCGATAGGTAGGTGTTCTTTCCATCATCAACTCATAGTTTCGGCAGTGGCGCTCATCGTGACCCACTAATTTGCAGAAGCCATAGAACAACTGTTGTGGTGTCTGAATGAATTTTTGAAGAAAATGGCAATTATCTGTTGCATGTTTTCCAGCCACCTAACAAGTAGCGCACCATAGCACGACCCCCATACTCGGTCCTGCTGGAGCTTTTGGCCTCAAGGGAACTAGTCCCCCTCTCATGATATAGTTCACAAATATGGGACAGTGGTATTTATCATGCCCCTGGATCTTACATTTCAAACACCAGACTTCCGCATGCACCTTTGGCTTATCCTCCATATCTTTCTTCAAGCTCTGCAATTCTAAGCATAAGCTCTGTAACTAAGAATGGATTTGTTGTACCCCCAAGGTCGCATCCTGCATAGGCATCACATGCAACCTCATTGTGATTTCCAGGGCTTCTGCCTAAGTTCCTATCTTTTATTGTGACAAAGCAATCCTCAGGTGGGGCAGAAGCGAGGCTATAAACCACTCGCAGTGCTGACCATCTGTGAGATGCATATTAGCTTCTTGAATCACACATTTCAGCCTTTGATCTAACTCCCAAGGCATCTCATCAACCCTCATCATGATCTCCTTAAATCCAACTACTGACTACGAGTCAGACTTAGGCTTACTAAACTCTTTGTTTAAAGCAACCTTAGTTTCTTCTAGCATTTCCATAGGATGATCAGAACAATACTTAATATACCACATCAGCGTGTGATCCTGTAAAGCAATAACCAACTGTGCCTTCTTTATGTAGTCATCAGTAATCTACTATGCTATCCACACAGCATTTGCAACAAACCAAAATTGATTTGTATCTTCACTCCCTATACCTTTGAAAATTGGCAACTTCAATGTGTTCAACATGTTGAACGATGGTGGTGGTGCTGGAGGTGTGGGTGAAGTTGTATGCAGTGGAGGTGGAGGTGGTGATCCGAATTGGATCCATAAAATACTGTCAAAGAACCATGACTGTATCAGGTCAAGACAAATCTATAAAGAATTCCAAAACAGTGATCAAAAACACCCTAAACCAGTGGTAATGGCAACCAACATGGAATGACGAGGACCTCGGTCAAAGCACGCTGACCAAGGCCCATGGGGATTGCGCGGGAGGTCAAAGTAGCCCTTAGGAGCCCCGGATTGGGAAAATAAGGAGGTTTTTGATGCGCGGTTAGCGCTTAGCTGAGCGAACAGGGCCAAAATGGAGGAATCCCGAGCATGCAGACACATGGGGAGCCAGAGAACTATGGGCGAAAAGCAAAAAGTGCTAAAAGGATAAAGGCGGGACCCGCACTATGGAAACTGGCGGTATTGATCGGGGCGCCCTCAAACGGTAAGCGGTTTTGGATGGAAGTGGAGCGATCCCACTCAACGGTCGATGCGTGGCAAGCAAAAGTGAGAGAAAATTGTCGTTGATCGCACGCTAATGGTCGAGAAATTAAACTGCTCGAAACATGCGTATGGCATCGGATCTGGAGGCCTTAGATCTAACGACTAAGATTGTGCTCGATGGGGGAAGCGGAATTGATGAAGTAATGAGCCGCGATTTAGAAGGATTTGAAGTCCGTTTTGACCGCCATGGTGGAGAAAGACTTCATCCAAGACGTGACTGAAGAAACGAACCGACGAAGCAAGCTAGCGCCATTTAGAGGAGGACATGTGGCCACTCCCTGAGTGTTGATGATGATGCCGAATAGGGAACTCCAAGCGCAGCTACAGAAGGTGAATTGGCAGAGGCGGAAGAGGAGTCGAACAGTCTTGGAACGGATGGCTTAAAAGCCATGAACAGAGATAGACAGACGGACAGAGGAGGTTAGTCAGACCGAGAGGGACAGAGAACCCCGAGAGACAGAGGAACCAGAACCCCGAGAGGAGGATGGTACACAAAGAAGAAGACAGTAAAGAAAAAGTAGAAGGAGACAGAGGGCTGAGCTGACTAAAGGCAGTGTCGAGCACCAAAGGCTTGAGAGATCCAAGCCATCCCAGAGAGGATCTGTCTGGTCTGAGCACCACATTGGCTCTTTCCATTGTAGACCAGAAGGTCACAGAGCTGGTAGGCAAGTGAGTCTATGCACTCCAATGACTTGGAGAATCCAAGAACCACCCTGCCAAGCAAACCTGCTGCAGGAGAACTCACATTGATTACCTGCATTGTAATTCTCCCCTTAAGACACAATAAAATAAGGCCACCACTAAAAGTTGGACCGGAGATGTAGCCCTAGAGAATAGGGTGAACTCCTTATTAATTTCTTGTGTTCTTGTATTTGGTTACTGTATTTCTCTGTTGTCTTTCCATTTAAATATCTGTGTATTGGCAATCTGATCGATCCGTTGCTTAAATAACACAGAGCACACACCAACACATGAGTCTGTAATACCTTGTTCATTAAATCTTTAACTGATAACACTCATAGGGTGAATATCAGATCAAGTGGTATTAGAGCTCTAAGTTGTAAGGTTAGAAAAGCTTGTGTTGGTTAGCTGTGAATGCTCACTAGATGAAAGTTCAAATTAGGAGAAGGAGAGTTGGTGGAAACTAATCTTGAAACTGGGAGAGTCTATCCTCGAAAGACAATGTCAGAGGAAGGTTTTGTGGGGCCAGACCCTCAATTCATAGAAAGTTTCCTAGCTATAAAGTCTATGGTAGAATAAATGTATAGGGACTTTAGAAAGCATAAGGTTGAAGATTCATCAGGTTCTAAACAAGATAAAGAAGAAGATGAGTCTCACTTCCATGACCACTCCAAAGGAGAAGGGAAAGAGGAAAGCTTTCTCACACCTCCTAATAGCCCTGTGCATAATAAGAAAGCATCTTTGATTAAGCTAGATGTTAAATTTGATTTGCCTATATATGATGGAGAGCTAAATGTTGAAAAGTTGGACACTTGGATTAGACAAATTGATGTGTATTGCAGGGTACAGAACATAGACTCAAACAAGAGTAAGATTCAGTTGGCAAGCACCTAGGAGGCACTGCCTTGGTTTGGTGGGAAGGCAGAACCCAAGCTGATATGAAAAGATATGGTAAGACCATACCTTTCTAGAGTGAATTTGTTGATGCAATTAAAAAGCAGTTATATCCATTGGCCTACATGCAACAAGCCATGATGAGTTGGCAAACTCTTCGACAGTTGAAGGGGCAAAGTGTGCAAGGGTATACTCAAGAATTCAAAAAGAGAGCATTGATGTTGGGTATCTCATTAGACTCACCAGAGACTCTTTTGAAGTACATTGGTGGTCTACACAGCTACATGAGGCATACCATCATCATGTTTAATCCCACTAGTATAGATGAGGTATCTGTACAAGCTACTCATCTAGAAGCTAGAGGAAAGAATGGAAATCCGGAAGTTGGGGGACCATCCCAACCCACTGTAAGCAAGAGCAAGGAAAAAAGAAAGTAGAAGTGGAAATCAAGGAAGGCTAACACTGCACAGAAAAGAAAAGCTTCATGCACTCACTGTGAAAAGGATGGGCATGATGATGAGCATTGTTGGATTCTGCATCCAGAGTTGAGACCTAAGAAGTCTGAAGGCAAGAAGAAGAAGACTGCTACAGCTATTCAGAAAGATTTGGGATCAGACTCAGGAGATGAAACAACTATAGCAGCCACAGGTATAAAAGGTAAGAATTCTGAAGCATCTACTAGTAATTATTCTCAATCTGTTATTGATGAAGAAAATGAGAGAAAAAGACATGAGATTTTCCATATTCGAGTTATTTCCAAAAATCAAAATATTGATACTTTGTTTGATAGTGGCTCACAAGTAAATCCAATTTCTGAAGCAATTGTAAATAAATTGGGATTAGCAACTACACCTCACAAGAAACCATACCCATTAGGATGGTTGAATGATAAAGCACAACTACAAGTGACTAGACAGTGCAAACTCAAGTTTTCTTTTGGGTCAGCATTTGTAGATGAGGTTGAGTTAGACATAATTCCTTTGGATATATGTGGAATTGTTTTAGGAAGTCCTTACTTGTATGATAGAAAGGATATTTTCTATAGAGCTAAGAACAAGTATCTACTTCTTGAAGATGGAATCGAATACTTTGTAAGAGCTCATAAGCTCAAGAATAATTATACTCTCATAAACTCAGGGCAGATGAAAAGAATGATAAATTCATGCAAACAATTCTTACTTATGGTTGTAAAGGAAAAGAAACCTGATAAAACCAATGTATTTGATGGCTGTAGTGTTGAATAGCAAGCTGATATAGAAAAGGTTGTTTCATGGTATGATGTCTTATTTTAAGAACCTAAAGATCTGCCACCCAAAAAGGGAATAGTACATGATATTATTTTGTAGCAAGATGTTCCATTGCCTGGCATTGGGATGTACAGGTTGTCTACTTTAGAGAATGTTGAAATCAAGAAGCAGGTGCAGGAGTTGCTCGAGAAAGGGTTCATCAGGCCTAGCACATCACCATGTGGGTCACCAATCGTTTTGGTGAGAAAGAAATATGGCTCGTGGAGAATGTGCATTGATTACCGAGCACTGAATAAGATAACAATTAAAAATCATTATCCCCTTCCTCGCATAGATGATCTTTTAGATCAATTGAAGGAAGTTGTTTATTTCACCAAGCTGGATTTTCATAGTGGATACCATCAGGTCAGAGTTGCAGAGTAAGATGGATGGAAGACTGCTTTCAAAACAAAGCAGGGATTGTATGAATGGTTGGTTATGCCTTTTGGCTTAACTAATGCTCTTGCTACTTTCATGAGATTAATGAATGATGTACTCAGACCTTTTCTTGATGATTTTGTTATTGTGTATCTAGATGATATTCTGATTTTTAGCAAAACGTGGGAAGAACATTTAAAGCATGTTAAGCAAACATTAGATGTTTTGAAAAGAGAAAAACTTTATGTTAAACTCTCAAAATGTGAATTTGGCAAAACATCTCTAAACTACTTTGGTCATATAGTAGGAGGAGGTGAATTGAAAATAGATCCCTCTAAAGTGGCAGTCATTGTGAATTGGACTAAACCCAAGTCTGCTACAGAAGTGAGAAGCTTCTTAGGAGCAGCACAATATTGGAGGAATTTCATTTCTAACTTTTCCTCAATTGCAGCTCCCTTACATGCTTTAACAAGATTGAATAAGGTGTTTCAATGGGGAGGAAAACATCAGGAAGCCTTCGACACCTTGAAAGAAAAGATTAGTACAGCACTTGTACTAGCACTGCCAGATCTACAAAGACAATTTGAGATCCAAACTAATGGCAGTGACTATGCCATGGGAGCAGTGTTGACACAGCACGGTAAACCCATATGTTATCATTCTGAGACTTTTAGTCCTATAGTAGTTAACTATCCTACATATGATAAAGAATTGTATGCATTAGTTCAGAGTGTGAAAAAGTGGAAACATTACTTAACCAAACTAAGTTGCAGCAATCAAGACATTACAGATGGATGGGTTTTCTACAACAGTTTCATTTAGTCATCAGATATAAAAAGGGCATACATAACAAGGTTGCAGACATGTTATCTAGACCCATTATAAATGCATCTACCATACTCAAGCATAATTATGTGCTACATTGAATAATATGCTCAAGATATGGACTTTAAAGATGTATATGCAACTTTGAGTCAAGGCAAAAGAGTAAAAGAATTGGACTATCATGTGAAGGACCAACTCTTATATCATTGTGGGAAACTTTGCATTCCACAAACTGAGAGGATAAAGATAATTAGGGAAGCACACATTTCTTTTATATCAGGTCACTTTGGGGCAAGTAAAACAGTTGCACAGCTGCAAAGGTTCTTCTATTGGCCGAAAATGAATGAGATAGTTTCTAGATATGTAAGAGGGTGTGCTATGTGTGCTAAAAGCAAGCCCAACAATAGAAAACTAGGCTTGTACACTCCATTTCCAGTTCCTTCTCATCCTTGGGAAAGTGTTTCCATGGATTTTGTTGGAGGACTGCCTAAATCTAGGAAAGGTCATGATTATCTATATGTTGTTGTGGATAGCTTCAGCAAAATGTGTATTCTGATACCTTGTAATAAACAAATTATAGTTGAACAGATTGCAAAATTGTTCTTTGAACATGTATGGGCTCATTTTGGATTACCCACTTCCATTGTATATGATCGAGACACCCAATTTGTGGGGAAGTTTTGGTCTAGTCTGTGGGAATTGATGGACACCAAACTAAAGAAAAGCACGGCTTTTCATCCACACAAAAAATAGCCAAACAGAAGTAGTAAACAGGACAGTGATACAGTTACTGAGAGGATATTACAAAAAACATCCTAAGCTTTGGGATGAACACTTGTGTTATGTGCAGCATACTTACAACAGAGCAAAAGACTCTTCTACACAGAGATCTCCTTTTGAGACCTGTTTTGGGTTCACACCAAGGTCTCCTTTGGATTTTGTCTTTGGTAAAGATACCATGGTTGATGGACACAATGATGTGGACAAGGCAACTAGGTTCATTGAACAAATCCAGGAGATCCACCAAGCAGTACAGGAACAGCTGGAAAAGAGTCAAGCCAAGTACAAGGCTAGGCATGACAAGCATCGGATGGAGCATAGTTTTCAAGTTGGAGACCAAGTCTGGCTATATATCAGCAAGGACAGAATGCAAGGTGAAGGTAAAATGCTAAAGCCTATCAGGTATGGACCCTTTAGGATACTTGAGAAGATTGGTGAAAATGCTTTTCGCCTTGATCTACCAGCTTACATGCACATCTACTCAGTTGTAAATGTAGATTGCTTGAGATTGTTTGAACCTTCAATGATTGAGGACCCTGAAGAGAAAAGTCAGTTGCCTTATATTGATGACCTTCTACCTGAATATCTTAATGAATTGCAGGAAGACACGGTGTTGGATAGGAAGGTGAGAACAACACGCAGGGGAGATGCTGAGTACCTCAAAATTGGGCTCAAAGGTTCAAAGCCAAGCAGTGCAAAGTGGATTGAGATTGGACAAGTGAGAAAGCAATACCCTCATTTAGTTGATGCTTGAAAACCAACTTTTGGTGGTCCAAAAGCTTTTTTAGTGGGAAGGCCGTGATCCGAATTGGATCCATAAAAGACTGTCAAAGAACCATGACTGTATCAGGTTGGGACAAATCTCTAAAAAATTCCAAAACATCAATTAAAACACCCTGAACCAGTGGCAATGGCAGCCAGCGTGGAACGACGAGGACCTCGGTCAAATCGCGCTGACCGAGGCCCATGGAGACTGCACGGGAGGTCAAAGTAGCCCCTGGGAGCCCCGGATTAGGAAAATAAGGAGGTTTTTGATGCGCAATTAGCGCTTAGCTGGGTGAACAGGGCCAAAATGGAGGAAGCCCGAGCACACGGATGCATGGGGAGCCAGAGAACCATGGGAAAAAAGCAAAAAGTGCTAAAAGGACAAAGGCAGGATTCGCACTCTGGAAATCGGTGATATTTATTAGGGCGCCCTCAAATGGTAAGCGGTTTTGGATGGAAGCGGAATGATCCCACTCAACGGTCGATGCATGGTAGGTGGAGGTGAGAGAAAACCATCGTTGATCGTGCGCTAATAGTCGAGCAAGTCAACCACACGAAAGGTGCGTATGGCGTCAGATCTAGAGGCCCCAGATCTAACGGCTAAGATTGCACCCAATGGGGGAAGCAGAATCAACAAAAGAATGAGCCGCGATTTAGAAGGATTTGAAGTCTGTTTTGACCGCCACGGTGGAGAAAGAATTCATCCACGAAATAACTGAAGAAAATAACCAATGAAGCAGGCTGGCACCGTTTAGAGGAGGACATGTGGCCACTCCCTAAGCGCTGATGATGATGCCGAATAAGGAACTCCAAGCGCAACTGCAGAAGGTGAATCGACAGAGGCGGAAGAGAAACCAAACAATCTTGGAACAGATGGCCTAAAAGCCATGAACAGATACAGACAGGCAGACAGAGGAGGTCAGTCAGACTGAGAGGGACAGAGAACCCCAAGAGACAGAGAAACCAGAACCCCAAGAGGAGGACGGTACACAGAGAAGAAGACAGTAAAGCAAAAGTAGAAGGAGACAGAGGGCCGAGCTGACCAAAGGCAGCGTCCAGCACCAGAGGCTTGAGAGATCCAAGCCATCCCAGAGAGGATATGTCCGGACTGAGCACCACATTGGCTCTTTCCACTGTAGACCAGAAGGTCACAGAGCTGGTAGGCAAGTGATTCTGTGCACTTCAGTGGCTTGGGGAATCCAAGAACCACCCTGCCAAGCAAACCTGCTTCAGGAGAACTCACATTGAGTCCATGTATTGTAATTCTCTGCTTAAGACACAATAAAATAAGGCCACCACTAAAAGCTGGACCGGAGATGTTGCCCTAGAGAATAGGGTGAACTCCTTATTAATTTCTTGTGTTCTTGTATTTGCTTACTGTATTTCTCTGTTGTCTTTCCATTTAAATGTCTGTGTATTAGCAATCTGATCGATCCGTTGCTTAAATAACACAAAACACACACCAACACATGAGTCTGTAATACCTTGTTCATTAAATCTTTAACTGATAACACTCATAGGGTGAATATCAGATCAGGTGGAGGTGGAGTGGATGGATGATGCGTCTACGGAAAACCCTGCCTTATCAGCTGGACAGCACTCCACAGTGAGGCATGTACTGCTCCCTCCTCGTCGCTCGAAGGAGGTTTAATCAGCGGGCTATATTCTAGACCTGATTTCTCTTGATCCCTAAAGAGTTTTCCACTTCGTGTAGCTTCGAACATCAAGGCAATGGCATAATCCATTTTTCACATAACAGCATCTTAATCCAAGTATTCAAAGATCTTAAATACTTACCTCGCAGTCCCTTAAAAAACCTTCACTCTACATCATTGTAGCTGACTGAGGTATCAACTGCGAATTATGTAACAAATCCCCCTATAATTCGATCAATCCAGTGATCAACAACGCGCACAATATTGTCTTCAAAGGCTTCTAATCGTCACACTAGCTCCAAAGTCCACACTATTGGACTGTCAATTCCACCTCCCTTGTCCATTTTCCAACTTAGCAAACCACTCATATAATTTGATCAAGAAGGTGCAGAACAAAATTGTGTGTATTTCAGTATACAAATATCTATCCAACCACTTCTCCTTTGTCAAGTGCAGATTTCTATTTTCCTATGTCGTGAATTCGTGAATCTTTCTATCCAACCACTTCTCAATTTCCTTCTTGGTCAGATTCCAATGATGTGACATAACACATCTCCTTAGGAAGATCTTGGTCCCAGTAATGGAACCATTTGTTGTCTTAGGGGGTCCTGACCCAGGTTCAGAGTTAGTTGTGCCAACCAACAAAACCCTACACTACTAGCCCTTTTGGTAACAACCTATGTAGTGTAGGCTACAGTCTCACCTAAAGCAGTATGGGGGGATACTGAAACCAATTTTTTGCATCAAGAGATCAATGTGATGTATTTTAGCACCCTAGATCTGCCTTTGCACAAATCTATAAGCCCCTAGGGCTTGGTACTGAAACTCCAGTTAAACAGCCTTCAAACCTTCTTGAAGGTCCATGATAGGTCCTTGCGGACCCTTAATAGTCTGTTTATCCACTTATGTGCATCAGAGAACTACTCTAGATTAGGGCTCGTGTAGATAAGCTTGTCTTATTAATAAACATTAGATAATTCATCAGTCTTCGCATAGTTACATAAACATGCTTGTGTACATCATCTAACAATTATTCAATAGAATCGTGCATTATTAGATCAATATTCCATAAACATATTACTCATCAACAACATAATTCATAAATAGAAATAAACAACAATATTCAATATTTCTCCAGAAATAGCTTCTTTATTCATTTCCAGTTCAAAATACAAACTCAAAAGTTCCCTGCGCACTCAGCTGTAGGGGTCCGCGCACTCAGCCGCGGACTCTACCTAGGCCTCTGCTCACTCAACTGCAAAGCCTTTCTCTCCTATCTGACCCACTTCTTTGCGTTAATACTTCTCTTCAATCGACCCATTACTATCATCATCACCAGATCTCTTCCTTAGACTCTCTAAGACACTCCTACTTATGGCTTTTCACATACAATCCCATGGTCTGCGAACCATGGGTAGATCTCAAAATCGACTCAAATTTTATATAAACAAAGGGCTAAAACCCCTTTGACTCCTAATAACGTCCACAAATCGTAGATACTTTACATTATTTACAACAATTACATCAAAACTTGGGTTTTTAACCCCAAAACTGACCCAGGGGACCCCATCCCAACATGCACCAATACATAGTCTCATTTTCCATTTGCATTATGATGAATCTTTGACCAACTGCATTTATTGATTTCATAACAGGGAAACGAGCTGGTTGGCCAGGGCCCAACCAACCCAGCTCGTTCTCCCTTTCTTTAAAGGTGTGTTAATTTAATTTAAAGTGCAGGTGTGAATTTGTTATTTACTTTGATTTTCCTCACAAGTTATAGATTTGATTTTATTTACATTTATTTTGTTATGGATCTGTGGTGTGCAGGATTAGAAGTATTTGATTTCAATTTCCATAAGCTTTCCTTTGTAATGCTTGATTTCATTTCTGCAATATCGGTACAAGCACGCTGCCTGTATTAGTGCATTTTTGGTTCTGCAAGTTGATTTCATTGCTTCAGTTTGGCAAGTCTTTTAATCCTTCCTTTAGAAAAATTTCTTTATTCCTTCCTGCAAGATTGATGTTTGTTTCTAAAATAAGGGCATTATTAATATCTAAGGTTTCACTTAAGATTTAATTTTGTTGTGATGAATATGGAATAAATGTTGTAGTAACTTACAGGTATGTGCTTGCACTGAACACTTTCGAAGAAAGGATTGAATTTCATGATTAATTATTAAATGAACCTTTTGAGTTAAAAAATTAAAAGAAATACCTAAATTATATGCACAACTATCTCAGGAAAAGCCTATTTACACAACCAGATAATTTTTGTAATTATATAGAAGAGTTTTTTGTTTTAAAGAAAGATTTACTTTAACTTTTGAAAATCATTTCTTGTCTAGAATATAAGTTTGGTTGAAGCATCTTTATTCTTGTGAGAATTTACTTTCAGATTATTTTTGCTTTACACTTAATTTCACTTAACACGCTTTTTATTTTTCGAAGGTAATTTAGAAACCAAGTGTAGAAACATTGATTATCTGGTGTAGGAACCTCGAATCTGGTACAGGATTAGAGTGTTCTACCCCGGAGACTTAGATTTCTTGCATGAAGGTCAAAACTTCAGTACAAGTACAAAACATCCTTTCGATATCTAAACCTCATTCTAATGTAGGCACAACATTTTGGTACAGGAACGTTATTGTAGTACAGGAATAACAGTTTAGTGCAGGAAAGAATATCTTTAAAGAAGACAGATACACTGAATAACTTATTTATCACACTGTCTCACTGAAGATAAATATAAAGGGTCATTTCATTAGTTAAGATTCTTCACAATGAATTAAAAATCCATTTTAGTTTCTACAAAAGTACTTTTTATTTATTCCAGCACCAGACTTTCTTTAAGTATCAATTGTCGCTTGATCATCATTTTTCTTTTGATTCTATAAATTTGTGATTTAAGTAGGAATAGAATCAAGAAAAGTTTGTATAATTTCTGGCATTTCCTATTCTTCACCTCTAAGTTTACGAAACCCCGGGTTGACAATTAAGTGTTGAAGGATTCTGCTGAATTTTGATTCCTACACCCAACAATAACTCTTGGCACTTGGTAGATCCAAAGTTAAGATGGATTTTGGCTAGTGTTATGTTATTTTATCTAAACATTTTGACTCAACCAAATTACATAAAAATAAAAATAAAATAAAATTATTAATCATAGATCCATCTTAATTATCGATCTATCATACCCTGAGAGGGATCAAATCTCTTGAGGTGCAAACCTTTCCTCAAGTTTTGCGCTCAAATGACACGTTTTCACATTGAGGGATTTGATCCCTCTTGACACTTGATAGATCCGGAGTTAAGATCGATCTATGCTTGTTTACAATCTAAAATTTATAAGAATTTTATGTCTAATAAGTTCATCATGATACAAAAGTTGATTTAAAATTGCACTGGAAATTGAAGATTTTATTTATGGCCAACATTGATTTTTTTGTTATTATTATTTTTTAATTTGTTAATGTAAGTATAATTTTATTATTTTTAAATATAACGTTACATAACAACTTCTCCCTCATACTAGAGGCACAAAAATCTTACTAATGAAATTGTAGTTTTTGAATTAAATTCATTGCAAATTTTCCTTTATTGAACTTCCATTAAACACTCTTAATAAACAAGCTATTGTTTCTCCTCATTTTAAAATCCCTCCCAAATATATTTCTAAATGATAATTTAGGAATAAATGAGAAGTTAATAGTAATTAACCTTCATATTTTTATCTTTATTTTCCCACTCTCTTTTCACTCAGCGTCTTTTCTCCATTATTAGGGTTTTTAAAGCTCGAAAGAGGTAATGAAGGCTAGGATTCAAGAGTCTTGAAGAGGAGAACTTAGGGAAAATACTCTCCTTTGAGTTTTGGTAACACTTTATGTCCTTTATTCTTATGTTTTTTTATTATTTTTCTTCTTACATATTATTCACCCCTTTTTTGTGTGTTTATTCCCCTTTGTTTTGGAGGTTTATAACACCCTCCTTTTTGTGTGTGTCTATGTTTAATCCCCTTTGTTTTGGAGGTTTGTTTGTTACAAGGTTTAAGAACATGGCTCCTCTCATGATAACCATAACCATACTTTTGATTGCACGATTGTCCTATAAGTTTCATTTCTTGCTTGCTAATAGGAAATAGAAATAAATGAAATTCTTTAGATTGTTGATATTCATTGCCACATATTCCAAAGAACTGAAGATTGTGTGGAAAAACGGGATGGATCAAAGTTAACATGTTCATATATCTCTAATCATGTCACCTTAAAGTTAGTTAGAATCATCACAAGTTAGAATATAAGAAGCGAAGTGACCAATTTCATTGAGCAAAAATTCTTGTAGTTAGGTTTCCTTGCATTTCATTCACAAAGCTATCTTATCTATCTAGCTTCTTTGTAGACTCGTCCTTTCTACATGCAAATGTTAGTAATTTGGCACATATATTTTGAACCTACTCTAAGAAAAACTTGGAGATGGATCCCATAACCCATTTTTGGTATGATTGATTTTAGAAATTGAGGTATCATGCTTTTAAATCATTTCCAAACCATAGATACAATAACCCAATTTCTATTTGATAGGTTTTACGACTTGGATATTACATTTTTAAATCTGTAATGTATGTTTAAATATATGTATCTAATCCATATAAGACTTGCTTTTGTCAACATATTAGATTGTAAGATAGAGATTGTTGCATTAAATTATTTATATGCTCTAGTCATTGTACCTAAGCTTTCTTTTCACAATGATCCACATGTATGATTGCTATTATTAGCTTGTACATGTGGAACTCAATAAAGTCATTGGATTTTTAGTTCCTATGACTTCATATTGAATACTTGATGATTTCTATTTATTAGTGGCACCTCACAAACTCTATGTGGTGCCATTTCTATCAATTAGAAGAGGGTCCATCCTTTGATCCTGTGGCCCCTGATGAAAGGTTGTAATGGGAGCTTGTTTGTGGCCAATGTCTCACTTGTTTCCTTGAGTTATCTGATATATTCAAATGTGCTTTGACCATAAACATAAAATGTGTATTCATATAAGTGATATCCCAATTCTTATTCATGGGTAGAGAGTAAGAAACCCTCTTGTGGTTTTACAAGCAGATTTGAATTCAAATCCCAATAAACATTATCTCATACTTTCTCTTCAATTGTTATTTTAGATATGGACCAATAAACTATTTTTATGTTTGAATTAAAGTGTAGAAAATTGGAAGGTTGCCATTACCTAGCTAATGTATGTGTTATTATATGATTCTAAGGCTTTCTTCCACCTCTAAGAGTTTTACACAAGTACCTATAAGCTATTAGATGCACATCTTATTTTCATATAATACATATATCTCTCACAAGCTAGCTTGCAAACTGTAATCAAGTATCTCTATATTCAAAGCTACTTTCTTCTACTACATATCTAGTTTTTTTATAGATCTATTTTCCTTATTTGTTGCATAGATATTCATATTTTTTCTTTTAGAGTTGTAGTACTCCTTATTTCTTTCATGGGCGAAGGAAGTCAGGATTTTTCTTAAAGAGATAATAGTGCAATTTCCCAACCATGAAGACTATAGATATTAACCATTTTTCCCCTCCAAATTTTCATAGATTGATTGATTTTCATATGCTTTTGATGGTCCTTTCAAATGGTTACAATTTAGAGCCTAGACTTTGACACCATGTGTACTACTCACCAAAATAAATATTTACAAAAATGCACAATAAGGTGATTTAAATAAATTGTTACAATAATATCTAATTGTTCATCACATTTATATTAACCAACAATAGACTTTCTCTGTATAAACCATTAATGTCACTACTAACATAAAAAATAATTTACTTCCAACAATAGCTACAATAATAACTAGTGAAATTATTACCATCTAGAGTAGATTCTGACAATATAGTCTATCTATTTACAAGAACCTAAATCACTATATATACTAGGAACCAAGAGAACTCATAAGAATTCTTGAAAGTAGTATGTTGAATTTTGACCGACAAATATAGGAAATATCAATAGACCAATTTCCACTAATGGAAACCAATAAGCAACAATAGATATGGACAACATATTTGGAGAAAAAAATCACCTTTCATTAAACCTCTCAATTACTGAGAGCCCTTGAGCCCTCAATCACTAAGGTTATATTGATGAACACTCAATACTTCCCCTCGGCACTAAAATTCTCATATATCCATTTGAACAAATATTTATTGAGATGCAGGATTTGAAACAACTCTAAAAAATGAAACGTTCTTCAATGCTCCTCCACCTCCATATATCCCCAAATTTAGACATAAGGTTCAAAATAAATATTATTGTATTGACACACACACCTCCATGTGTAATTCTCATGCAACTAGTTTCTTTTTAGTATTCTCATTAATCTTATTTGTGTGTGTGCAACCATCACAGAATAGTCACATAAATATACTAGTGTATTTTGTGAGTGAAGCAGTTGCTTGTGTGGCTACCATATGTATATATTGCACCTACATGATTAAACACACATATTTCCCTCATATTAATACATGTTTTTTCTTATTCTTCCTAAATGCCTAATATGATATGCAATAAGCATATAAAAGCATGCATCAAATCAAGTAAATCATCATGGTATACTTTCTCCCTTTTGTACCCTACATAGAATCATACCATTTCCTACCTCCATATCATCTTAATACTTTAGATGGTCCTACTCGTGATGGCATGAGTATTCTATTACGAGTATAAAATTTTCCCATCATGATGTGACTGTAATAGACATCAAATTCCCACATCACAACTTCTAGAGAATGCAAGCAACACCAATAATCTCCCTAACTTTCGACATCAAAACTCTATGGAATTTTCAACCTATGTCAAGATCTATGGCCTCATGCCTCATTTGGTATGTATGTCAACCCACGTTGCATGCATATTTCAAGGCTAGCTGAAATCCCTTCCACGACTAAATCTAGGAACTCAACCCTAGGGATATAAAGTCCATCATCAACATTCTATAACTTCAATTCTCCTCTCAGACTTTTAATACTAGAGGAGGTACACGTAATGTTGGATAGTACTTGCAATTTATTTTTTCCCCAAGTATGCCTTATGCATAGTCTTTTTTTTCGTGGTTATGGACTCCCACAAGATCTTTAATGAACCAACCCTCCAAGCATGTGGAGTTTTTCTCCTATACAACTTCACCTCACATCATGAAACCGAGCATTACTTATATTGATAACATCATCATATCATCATGAACATAAAATCCCCTGAAATGCCATCACACGAATATCAAAAAATCGTATGCTAGTCAAATGCCAACATGAGAATATAACATTATCATGACATCATGAATAATCAATTATTACATGCTATCATAATAAGATAACAATATTACACCATTATGAATATCAAAAAATTGCATGCTAACTACCACATGTGATATTAAAAACATGATATCCTTTGACATTAATAGAACCACATGCTACCAACCATATGTCATCATGAGTAGCATAGAACTATATGATATCATCTTAAGAAACATAAAACTGAAAAACATCATGAAATATTCCTATCATAATCAACACAACAAATAACATGTGTAACAACATAATAAGTAGCAAATACATGATTATTTTTGTAAAAGAGAAGATAAATGTCATATCTCACATCTAATGTCATAGTAAAAGACTATATCAATATATCGGAATAGTATTTCAGTTAGTTTGCATTGATTCAATAGCAACTCTAACAAAGATGGAGTGCTACAAGTATCCATTGGACTAATTTGGAAAGGTGCCCCAAAATCATTGCACGACATGCATGTATAGTGCCAATTCATATTCAAGTGTAGACTAGACATCAACAAATACCTTGCAAATTGCCACTCTTCTATTTATATCCTTATAGCTACATTCTCCCAGTTCAACTTATGAACTTGATGGGTTATAAACCTCATCCATGACACAAGACTTCTTTATATAATGGTATATATTGGTATAACACATAGAAAAGAAGCCCCATTAAATTATGGCATAAAATAATGGATTATAGACATTTTATATTATGAAATTAAATAAAAGTCATAGAGAAAGATAATTGAAAATGGTGAATTGCTATGTTATTGGAATATGACATGGGAAAATATAAATATAGTGGACTTTCTCAAAAAGATAAAATGTCAAAATTCATCCCATTGATAAGGACATAACACTAAAAATATAAATATACATCTAATAATTTTAACATTGGTCAACATTGTAATTCCCATTATTTAAATTATTAATTTATATCATAAAATTTGTGACATTAGTATGATTTTCTAGTTTTAAATGTTTATCTACTCTATTGAAATTGATAAGCTAGTAAATCAAAGAAGAAATAATCTTATTTATTTAGAAAATTGATCAACCGACCAAAGTAAAGGTGGTGTATTTAAAATTAACGAGTTAAATTAAGATATAAAATGATTGAAATTGATATGCTAGTAAATCAATGAAAAATTAGTTTTATCTATTTAGAAAATTAGTCAACCAACCAAAGGAAAGGTGGTGTATTTAAAATTAACCAGTTAAATTAAGATATAAAATAATTTCAATCACAGAACATAAAAATTATAGGAAAGCAAGTGAAATTAGCCAATTATTATTTGATTTTTTTCTTTGAAAAGAATCTAATACATAATAAAATAGATATACCCCTAGTAATCTATTTAAACTGTTTTTTTATGTTACTCTTTGAATAAGTATAAACTTTTCAAAATAAAAACTAACATTTACCACAAGTTTTGTTATAACTTATTTTCACCTATGCATTTGATTTTTGAAGTGCATGGTTTTCAAAAATTAAGTTAATTTTTTTTTTCATTTTGTAATAAAAACGCAAGTCTAACTATTGCTTTTAAATTTTTATTGACGCGGAAAAAATTATTTAAATGATTATTTTATTTTAATAAAGTTACTTCCGTTGAAGGAACTATATGTCGAGAAGTTTCCAACACCCCGGGTCTTCTCCACTCCAATCAATGGCTAGAAAGAAATTGCGGGACCCTCCACACTCCTGATGGTTAACGAAGAGGGGGTGGGGGGGCTCCAGAGAATGGTTTTCACTTTACTACCCACGAATAACGTTGATCAGTAGTTGTCATTTATGTCAACCCAAGCAACACCAGGGGCTGCCCTGATATTTCATGGGAATTTTGACTTGACAACTTACTCTATTCTAAGTCAAGGATCTTATAGATGGATTCTACTCGTCGAGATGTTTCTGTTGATATATGGCACACCATGTAATTCTTCATTGTTTAGGAGATATTCGTGTTTGAAGTTAGTAGCCCAATTAGTGGGCTAAAACCCTATGGGGTTGTGGCATGGCACTCATAATTGGTTGTGGTCATTGAATAGTCAATAATTAATAATGTTTTTTTTGCTCCTAAAATCCCTTCAACGTTCACTTGTTGAGGACCCTCTCAACTCAAGACATTCATATAAATAGTGACCCTCATATCCTCCTCTAGTAGGGATTTTATGGATTCAAATAGGTGTTTCTGGGAAAACTAGTGTATTTTCGATCTGCTAGTCCCACTAAGATTGGCAGCTATCTTAGAAACAAACAATCAAAGAAATTTGTGATTTCCTTTATGTATGATAGATAACGGAGAAGCAAAGGGACCAACCTGGATCTTCCGCTTGACTCCTTGCTTGATTTCTCTCTCCCTTGATAGAGCTTGCAACTCCTCTCCTACTTGTCCCGCTTAGAGAATACATGTAGAAACAAAGTAACAAAACACCATCAAATCATCTCGATCTATTATATCATAAACAATGCAGAATCAGAAATACATTGAACATATAATGGCATTCATAAATAACAAGATTCACAAGTACACGATTGTATGGAGGAAAACTCAAAGAACTTTATTAAAATAGAAGAGAGAATTACAACCCAGTTGTCTAATCTAGCATCATCCTCCCAGCATCAAAGCCCTCTTCACCTCATGAAAAGAAAGATCACCTAAAAATACAATGCTCTTTCTCAAAGATAAACTATCAGCACTTCCTTACAAATTACAAACTTTCAGCCTCAAGATCTCTCAGATGAGGGATCCATTTATAGATGTTTGCAAAGGTGTGAGTCATCTCTGGGTTTTTTATTAGTGTCATTCCACTTGTAGTTCTTGGTTCCACATGGAGACTTCTTGGATCTCTTACTCATCCTTGGGCGAATTCACAGAGGCAAGTGTCATAGAGGAAGTTTCTAGAAGATTCCATGAGCATCCACTTACCAAACTGTCTCAGACATTTGTCCATTCTCGCTCATCGCACCCCACAGAAGGCTTCTTCAGTATGCATCGCACCTGGCTAGTGTAGCAGTCAGTATGCATCGCACCCTGACAATGGAGCATTCAATATGGTCCTGTTTTGGCCAGTTCTTAGTGGTTTTTCAGGTGGAACCTCTAGGAAATGATGTAATCAGTTGACAATGATCCTTTAGGGTATAAAACAACACTTTTAGGGGTTAAAGAGCCCTTGGTTTATTGACATATAAGATTGGGGTTGCAGTGCCCAAATATGTCTATAAAAATTTCCCCCTAAAGCATGAAGTTGTAAACCTTTTGATGTCGGGTGAAATGCTTTATCATGAGGATCTGAGGTATTCGAACTGGAAGGTGACCTGTATAAGATACAATACAATACATCATCATCATATTATTTTCATGATCTAGCTGAGGCAGGCATTCCCATGCTCAGCTTTATAAATTCATTTTCATATACATAGAACAGATAATCGTCTACAGTTGCAGACAAGAGAGTCATCATCCCTAGCTTAGATTGTTGAAAAGTGTGCAACAAGAAATGCTTGTTGAGAATGCAACAAGATGATGGAGCTTAGTGGAAAGGAGTCGCCTTCACTAAGTGGGCCCGCAGGCAAATTATGGCGCAAGTTCTATTTTTGGATCCCAGCAGGGATGATCACAGCAGGAGTGACCACAGTAGGGATGATCACAGCAGGAGTGACCACAGCAGGAGTGATCACAGTAGGAGTGATCACAGCAGGAGTGATCAAAGCCTATTTTTAGATTGGCTGTCAAAAATAGAAAAGTCAAATATTATTGTCTCATAATAATATTTGGACTATAAACTTGATCTTATTCTCTTGGAGCACTTCAGTTTGAGCTACAGATGTGGCACATGCAGCTATCATAAGGAAGTACACTTTCTTTGTGGGTTAGTTGAGTTGTTGCATGCATGACTTTAGTTAGAACTCACTTAGTTGAGTTTGGTGGAGTTGATTGTAGAGTTGATGGAGTTGTGTTCAGTTTGACTTGGTTAAACTAGTTGTAATTAGTCTAACTGCAAATAGACTAATGATGAGTTGTTAAACTAATTATTAACTCATAATGCAACTATAGAATACATCAGTTAACTCAGTTGCATGTCATTGCATGTTCAATTCAGCAGGGACAGGTGTTAGAGGATCAGATTGCTATCAGTTGTGACTATAGTTGTGCATGATGATTTGCACAATCAAAGGGATTGAGTATGCCAATGAATTGGCCAATACCAAGTATTATAGCCTCTGCTCACGTCTTTCCTAGTGTGAGTGATTCTTTGGAGGTTAAATACGAGTTTGGTAAACCATTCTCATTCATTCTTGAGCAGGTATTGAGCTGTGGAGGCAGGCAAGCAGTGGAATAGATTTGGAGATCAGATCTGAGCTGTATTGTGTGTAACAGGTGGAGCTGGTACTGGATTGCTTGTGATAAGCATTATACTTTGTAATGTTACATGATTCAATCAATATAATATACAGATAGTTGGGGTTTTTAGCGAGATGCTTTCCCTGGGATACATACTGTGTTAATGAGTTTGATTGATGCTTCTATGTGCGCCTGTGAATGTTTCTGATTCTGTAAATTGATGATCAATGTAGAGGAGCTTATGTATTGTGTATGTATTCTGCAATAGTACATGATCAGGATAATCTCCATTGAATATGTTTCATATTATTCAAAATTTCTACATGGTATCAAAGCGAGCTGATTTGTAGAAGAAGTTCTACATGATATCAGTGATGTATTGATCATCAGATCTATTATTCAGAAAGTGTTTACATTTTATTTCTTCAGGCAGAGTCTGTGATCGGGCCAGGTAGCCTCTGGATTCATCCTTCTTTTGGAAGGTGGGATATCCAGTGAATGCCCATACAGTCGATCTCTATACAAGAAATACTTTGTTCTCACGAATTTTAGATCAGAAGCGGTTGAGTTTTTGAGCTGGTGGAATTCGAATTTAATTCCAAAGCAAGAGATAAAACTCAGAAACATTAAGTGTGAGAATGGAGACATTATGCCCCAGTATCTCACGAAGTTCACCCAATGCCGAGATGAGCTAGGAAGTGTGGGGGTGACTATCGGATGAGGATGGTGAGTCTAGCACTCCTTGACCTTCCTAAGAGTTGGCATAGCTACCAGGACTCGGTGAATCGAAGGGAGAAACTGACAGGATGGAAGAGACATTGGTCGGATCATGTGCAGGAGGAGATTAGACGGAGCACCAGAGATGGTTCTTCACCCATGAAGGATGAGGAGAACTGTGCCTTAGCGAGTAAGGTGAAGAAGGGGAAGGAGAAGGGTTCTCTTTCTGAATCCAGTTCTTCCAGTGGTGGGAAGAAGGTTGGTACCTTCACTATTCTGATCCCGCTATGAATGCTCTATATAGGATGATATTCTTTTCCCCGCATGGCATTGCATTGCATGGATTTGATTGGGTGAACTCCCTAACTTCCCATAAGTAGTGGTAGATTGTTCCCTTTCATGACTGAGGAGGACGATCCTCCCCAACTATTTTCTCCAGAACTCCCACGGCTATCAGAGTATACACGAAAGTCCATCCGCGTGAGGGGTGGATATCTATTTCAAGGCTTGGACCCCCCAACAAGCAGGGTCTTACGGAATAGATCCTGGCCCTTTTCGTGCACGGGCTTGGCTCTCGTACCAACCTTTGGGAAGGCACCATTCAAAAATCGAAAGTGTGATGCTTTCGTTGTCATGAGGAGGGTTCACGGGTCAAGAACCTGTATGTTCTTGAGGTTCAAGATGCATGCAAAGCCTTGAGCAGCGAGGCAATTGATGGATACTTGGTGGTTGAGAGGGAAGGTATGTTACCTTTCAACATGCAGAGCTAGAAGAAGTCTCAGACGATTGTGGAGGAGCCACGATTGGTGCAGCAGCTTCAGGAGGTTGTGGAGGAGCCACAACAAGGGAAGCTGAGAGGAGATCGAGTAGAAACGTCTACTCATGCAGAGACCTCCAGTAGGGGGAAACTTTGAGCCAGGTGGGCAGAGGGATCGCATGTAGCCATACCTCTAGGTAGGAGGTGGGGTGATATGGATTGATCGTCCCAAGGAGGAGGGGCAGGATCCTTGAGGTACCCAACCTCTTGGATGAGACCTTGCTATGGGAGCCCCGATGTGTAGTAGCAGGAACTGACTGATTGGGTAGAGATAGATGCGGATGGAGCGGCAGAGAGAGCGACAGTGCAGGGAATCCCAGGACAGCGCATAGCTAGCAGGCTGCAGCAATGCGAGAGGCACAAATGTTTTGCATAGTGCTAGGTGGCACAGGGAGGTGTGCAATGGTGCGAGATGCATGGAGACGTTGCAATACCGCAGATGTCAGAGAGGGAGCACTTGTCAGTAGCAGGTAGAGCTTCAACATCAGAGGGTGTTTCTAGCCCAAAAAGGAGGTCAGTTGGGAGGTGCAGTGCGGATGCAATACTGGGAGATAGAACTAGCAGCAGCACAGATGCAGTCAGAGAGCAAAGTGAAAGAGGCTAGAGCAGTCAGATATTGAAGAGCACAGAGATGCAGAGTTTTCAGTCGACAGAGGCAATAACAGTCAGAGACTTTGATGACAGAGCAGGTAGACGAGCCAGATGTGTTGCATGGAGAACATTCCAAAGTTACAGGATCAGGTTTGAGAGGAAGCCTTTCTTGTTGAGAGGGAGTGTTGAAAAGTGTGCAACAAGAAATGCTTGTTGAGAATGCAACAAGATGATGGAGCTTATTGGAAAGGAGTCGCCTTCACTAAGTGGGCTCGCAGGAAAATTATGGCGCAAGTTCCATTTTTGGATCCCAGCAGGGATGATCACAGCAGGAGTGACCACAGCAGGAGTGATCACAGCAAGAGTGATCACAGCAGGAGTGATCAAAGTTTATTTTTAGACTAGCTGTCAAAAATAGAAAAGGCAAATATTATTGTCTCATAATAATATTTGGACTATAAACTTGATCTTATTCTCTTGAAGCACTTCAATTTGAGCTACAGATGTGGCACATGCAGCTATCAGAAGGAAGTACACTTTCTTTGTGGGTCAGTTGAGTTGTTGCATGCATGACTTCAGTTAGAACTCAATCAGTTGAGTTTGGTGGAGTTGATTGTAGAGTTGATGGAGTTGTGTTCAGTTTGACTTGGTTAAACTAGTTGTAATTAGTCTAAATGCAAATAGACTAATGATGAGTTGTTAAACTAATTATTAACTCATAATGCAACTATAGAATACATCTGTTAACTCAGTTGCATGTCAGTGCATGTTCAGTTCAGCAGGGACAGATGTTAGAGGATCAGATTGCTGGTGGGCTCCAGTATTGTAGCAATAATGCTACAACTCCTGGGGCTTCCTATCTCTAATTTTATCAACCCGGTAGTTCGTACAAACTTGGAAGCGACGGTGTTGTATGCACAAGTACTAGCTCTTGTCGCAGCTGTCACTTGGTCAGCTGGCACAAGTCCGCTAGGGCTCAAGCCAACTTCTATATGCTCACAGAAGAAGCTTTATGAGTGATGGACGAAAGCTAACTCAAAGGAGGCTAATCTATTTGCAGAAAGAAACTGAAAGCCAACAAAGCATGAAAACCCTAGTAAACCTTAATTTGACTAGCTAGGCCCTTACAATGCGAAACTGTGAATGAAACTTCTACCAATGATGCCATTACTTGCAGTGAGCTGAAATACATGCATCTAAGCTACTTGCATCTGAAAAGACATGTTTTTGTATTTTTTCATTAAGTGGTTGGATTTATTATGATGATGCTTTTGATTAGGGTTTGACTGTGCAGGAGCGGTTCGAATGGAAGGAAAGCATGGGCAAGGTCAGGATGGCTAGGAGAGGTCCCAGAGGGTCTCTAGCATCAGTCCACATAAGTCTACCACGTTCGGCTGCTCAGCAACCGAGTTTGCAGGCTTCTACAGGAAGTCTGCAGGGGATCCTACAGGAAACTCAGGGGTTCTACAGGAAGTCTGTGAAATTCTACAGGATGTTCGTGTAGAAATTTTGAATAATTTAACACATATTCAATGGAGATTATCCTGATCATGTACTAATGCGGAAAACATACACAATACATAAGCTCCTCTACGTTGATCAAGAATATAGCAGCATCAATAACAATAAAACATCAAGAGCATTCACACATTAACACAGTTTGTATCACGGGGAAAGCATCTCGCTAAAAACCCCACACTATCTGTATATTAATGATTGAGTCATGTAACATTACACAGCATAATACTTCTCACAAGTATCTCCACCTCTGTTACACACAATACAGCTCAGATCTGATCTCCAAATCTCTTCCACTGCTTGCCTGCCTCCACTGCTCAATACCTGCTCAAGAACTGATGAGCATTGCTTCCCAAACTCGATTTTCACCTGCAAAATAGTCACTCACTCTTTGTGGACGTGAGCAAAGGCTAAAATGCGGGCCAAATACGTGAGCAAACTCATTGGCATACTCAATCCTTTGATTGTGCAAGATCTGGTGCACAACTATAGTCACAACTGATAGCAATCTGATTCTCTACCACCTGTCCCTGTTGAACTGAACATGCACTGACATGCAACTGAGTTAACTGATGTATTATTTAGTTGTATTATGAGTTAATAATTAGTTTAACAACTCATCATTAGTCTATCTGCAGTTAGACTAACTACAACCAGTTTAACTAAGTTAAACTGAACACAACTCCATCAACTGTACCTCCAGTCCACTAAACTCAACTCACTTGAGTTCTAACTGAAGTCATGCATGCAACAACTCAACTGACTCATAAGAAAAACGAATTTCCTTCTGACAGCTGCATGTGCCACTTCCGTAGCTCAAACTGAAGTGCTCCAAGAGAATAAGATTAAGTTTATAGTCCAAATATTATTGTGAGATAATAATATTTGACTTTTCTATTTTTGACAGCCAGTCTAAAAATAGACTTGATCACTCACACTGTGATCACTCACACTTTCATCAAAAATAGAAGTCCATCTATTTTCCCAACTTGATCAATCATCCATAAACATAGACATGATCCATATGTCTAAAAATAGACATAGTCTAAAAATAGACTTGCGCCAAAAATAGCCTGCGGGCCCACTTAGTGAAGGCGACTCTTTTCACTAAGCTCCATCATCTTGTTGCAATCTCAACACTCCCTCTCGACAAGATATGGATTATCAGCAACCCCTATCCTGCCTCGGTGGTACTCGAATTTTCTCCTGGTGAGAGCCTTCGCCAGAATATCAGCATCCTGATCCTCCGTTGGAATGTACGAAAGTAACATGATCCTCCGCTGCACACAATCTCTGATATGATGGTACCTGATGTGCTTGGACCCGAAAAACCCGACCAAGATCATCCTCATCCACACAGATCTCTGCTTCCTGCTGTACCAAGAAACTACTGTCGATCCGATATTGAAGACCCCTCCTGATGTGCTCTTTCTGTCCGTTGGGCTCCCTACCCACTCTGCATCCTCCTGCCTGTACCAAGATCCATATCCCGATGTGCCTCTCAAGTGGCGCAATACATGCTTGCCCGCCTTCCAGAAGAGCTTGGTAGGCTTAACCATAGCTTGTGAAAGCTGGTTAACTGTATAGCATATATCAGGTCGTGTATTGACCAAATACATCAGCGACCCCACCAACTGTCGATAAACAGTGGCATCCACTTCTTCTCCCGAAGTGGCATCCTCCTTCCTCCAACCTCCAGGAAGAGGAGTATCAACAGGCTTGCAGCCATGCATGTTGAACTTCTCCAGTATCTCCCGAGCATACTTGCCCTGAGAAACAAACAGTCCACCACTGCGCTGCCATATTTCCAATCCTAGGAAATAGTGAAGGAGGCCCAAGTCCTTCATCTCAAACTCTGTAGCAAGATCCTTCTTGCATGACAGTATCAACAGCTCATCACCCGTTAGAATCAAATCATCAACATACAGTACAATGATAAGCAACTTACCCTCCACCACAATCTGGTATAGGTTCGGATCCGCCTCGCTCTTGGAGAATCCAAGTCCTGTGAAATAGCTGTCTATCCATGTGTACCAAGCACGTGGTGCTTGCTTCAACACATACAGCGCTCTCTTGAGCCTGCACACATGCGACTCGCTGCTGAAGACTTCAAAGCCTTCGGGTTGCTTAATGTACACCTCCTCCTCAATGACTCCGTTGAGGAACGCAGTCTTCACATCCATCTGATGAATGTGCCATCCCATCTGCGCTGAGAGAGCAAGAATCGTCCGTATGGAAGAATACCTTGCGACAGGTGCAAAGGTCTCCTCATAATTGATCCCCTCAATCTGTGAAAAGCCTCGGGCAACAAATCTTGCCTTGTACTTCTCCACACTCCCGTCAGCTGCCTGCTTAACTTTGTAGATCCATCTCGAACCCACCACTGATTTCCCTTCCGGTCTAGGAACAATCTCCCATGCATTGTTTCTGACAATAGAATCATACTCTTCCACCATGGCGTCTACCCATGCGGGATCCTCCACAGCTTCCTCGAAAGAGGATGGCTCAGTCACAACACACTTGCTCATAAGAGCCATGTATCCAGTGTACCGATCAGGTGACTGTCTCTGCCTGCGTTGGGCTGTAGGTGGTCCTACAACTTTCTCTGCATCTTGAGCCAGTCGCTCAGCTTCTGTCAAGCGCTTTCGCCCTCTGATGGTTGGCGCTGCATGAGTGGTCTCTTCCACTCCATGAACCTCGTCCTGTGGCTGATCCACGTCCTGAAGCTCATCCTTAGGAACTAATAGCTCCTCATCTGCATGCAAGTGTAGCTCCCTCTCAAGTGAACACTTCATGGCTTTCTCCTCCTGAAATTTTATATCCCGTCGCACAACAGTTTTACCACTGTCTGGCAAATACACACGATAGTTGTGGGGCGTATCAGTGTACCCCACAAATATCCCAACCTCTGCAGTCGGCTCCAACTTCTTTCTGGCATCCTTCGTCACATGCATGTAAACGTTAGCACCAAAAATCCTCAAATGAGAAAGATCAGGCTTCTTACCAGAATAAGCCTCCTCGGGTGTACTCATGCCAAGTATCCTATGAGGACAACGGTTCTGCACATAAACTGTTGTATTGCATGCTTCCGCCCACAAGTGAAGGGGTAGGCCCTGATCATGCAACATTGCCCATGCAGCACCCACAATCGTTCTGTTCTTCCGCTCAGCTACCCCGTTCTGCTGTGGGCTATGGGGAGCTATGAGCTCTCTACGAATCCCTTCTGCCTTGCAGAAATCCTTGAACTCGTCTGAGATGTATTCACCACCATTATCGCTCCTAAGAGCCTTCACCTTCTTCCCCGACTCCTTCTCGACCAGTGCTTTGAATTCACAGAACTTTGAATATGTCTCGCTCTTCTTCTGCATGAAGAAGATCCAGCACTTACGAGAGAAATCATCAACAAAGTTCACATAATACCTGTGTTTTGCTGTCGAAGCAACTGAGAAAGGTCCACACACGTCTGTGTGAATTCTCTCAAGGATCGTCGTGGCGCGACTATCCTTCTCGTGAAAGGTGGCTTTCACAAACTTCCCCAAAGTACACCCCTTGCATTGATCTGACTGCGCAAGTGTGCCTTTAGGAAGCCCTGTAGTGATCTGCTGCAGTATCTTCAAGGCTCCATGGTGAAGGTGACCCAATCTCCTGTGCCACAACTCGCCATCATCCCGGCTCACCAATCCTTCTGCCTTGCCTGCCATTGCTGCGCATCCATCTACATGTAACTGATAAAGGTTCCTCACTCGAACCCCTATCTTCCGGGTCTCACCAGTTGTCTTGCTGCGCAGGAAGGCCTTTCCCTCGTTGAAAACAACATCATACCCCTTGTCTTCTAACATCGCCACTGAGATGAGATTCTTCTTCAATCCTGGAACATGCATGACTTCCTTCAATACAAATGGTTTACCAGACTCCCTCTCAAAGGAAATGGTACCGATACCGGTCGCACTGTATCTACCATCATCGCCCATCTCGATGTGCACTCCAAGATCTTTGTCCTCCAGATCAGAGAACAAATCTCTATCTCCCGTCATGTGAAAGGACGCACCACTGTCCAGAAACCACACTGATCCCATCACACTTGAAACCAAGCATGCGATCAATGAAAAATCAAGCTCAAACTGAGAAGCTAAAGCCTCTCCCCCTGCAGATCCAGCAGCTTGCTTGTTCTTCTTCTTCTGCGGACAATTTGTGGCATAGTGTCCATGCTGGTGACAGTGAAAACACTTCACCTTGGACATATCCTGCTTCTTGCCTTTCGCACCAGACTGAGAAGCTTTCTTGCTCTTCCCTTTCTTTGCTTTGGCAGCCAAAGCACAATTCTCTTCATCAGCTCCCTTTGACGAAGATCCGTCCCTGGTACTCCGCCTGATCTCCTCCTGCACAAGATTTGACCATAGTCTTTCCCATCCTGGCAACTTCTCCTGACCATTGACAGAGTCCTGATAGGAATGCCAACTCTTCGGAAGACCAAGGAGAGCCAAGCTCACCAAGTCCTCATCATCGACAGTAACCCCCACACTTCCCAGCTCATCTCGACACTGAGTGAACTTCGTGAGATACTTGGGAATACTGTCTCCCTTCTCGCATTTGATGTTTCTGAGTTTATCTTTGAGCGCCAGCTTCCTCTGATCGCTCTTGCTTTGGAATAATTCTGTTAATGATTTCCACATCAAATATGGAGTAGCCTTTCCATGGAGGCTGGACACAATGTGATCCTTCACGCCCTCCAACAGAATTCTTCGACATTTTGCGATCTTCTTTTGCCAAGCATCAGCTTGAGTAGCATCAGTAGGCTTTGGGATATCCGTATCTATGAATTCCTTCAGCCCGTTATCATCCAATACTGCCTCCATCCTGTCCTTCCATGCAATATAGTTTGAGCTGCCCTCAAGAGCATACTCCAATCGCAATCCGTTGAAAGACATTGTTGCGTTGTCACCAAGAAAACACTGCTGCAAATTCGAATTCCACCAGCAACCAACTCAACTGCTTCCGATCAACCCTCGCTTGATATCCTGTAAAAATCTCTTCTACAAATCAAGCTGCTCCGATACCATGTAGAAACTTTTTCTACAATTATCTAGCTCCGATACCATGTAGAAACTTTTTCTACAATTATCTAGCTCTGATACCATGTAGAAATTTTGAATAATTTAACACATATTCAATGGAGATTATCCTGATCATGTACTAATGCGGAAAACATACACAATACATAAGCTCCTCTACGTTGATCAAGAATATAGCAGCATCAATAACAATAAAACATCAAGAGCATTCACACATTAACACAGTTTGTATCACGGGGAAAGCATCTCGCTAAAAACCCCACACTATCTGTATATTAATGATTGAGTCATGTAACATTACACAGCATAATACTTCTCACAAGTATCTCCACCTCTGTTACACACAATACAGCTCAGATCTGATCTCCAAATCTCTTCCACTGCTTGCCTGCCTCCACTGCTCAATACCTGCTCAAGAACTGATGAGAATTGCTTCCCAAACTCGATTTTCACCTGCAAAATAGTCACTCAATCTTTGTGGACGTGAGCAAAGGCTAAAATGCGGGCCAAATACGTGAGCAAACTCATTGGCATACTCAATCCTTTGATTGTGCAAGATCTGGTGCACAACTATAGTCACAACTGATAGCAATCTGATTCTCTACCACCTGTCCCTGTTGAACTGAACATGCACTGACATGCAACTGAGTTAACTGATGTATTCTTTAGTTGTATTATGAGTTAATAATTAGTTTAACAACTCATCATTAGTCTATCTGCAGTTAGACTAACTACAACCAGTTTAACTAAGTTAAACTGAACACAACTCCATCAACTGTACCTCTAGTCCACTAAACTCAACTCACTTGAGTTCTAACTGAAGTCATGCATGCAACAACTCAACTGACTCATAAGAAAAACTAATTTCCTTCTGACAGCTGCATGTGCCACTTCCGTAGCTCAAACTGAAGTGCTCCAAGAGAATAAGATTAAGTTTATAGTCCAAATATTATTGTGAGATAATAATATTTGACTTTTCTATTTTTGACAGCCAGTCTAAAAATAGACTTGATCACTCACACTTTCATCAAAAATAGAAGTCCATCTATTTTCCCAACTTGATCAATCATCCATAAACATAGACATGATCCATATGTCTAAAAATAGACATAGTCTAAAAATAGACTTGCGCCAAAAATAGCCTGCGGGCCCACTTAGTGAAGGCGACTCTTTTCACTAAGCTCCATCATCTTGTTGCAATCTCAACAGTTAGACCGTGGGAGTTTTGGGAGATGGTGGAGTGATGGAGTGGTGTGGGAGGATAGGTGAGATGGAGATGGAACTGGTGATGGCTCAGGAGCAGAGAAGTCAGGTGGAGAAAGAGTGCATGCAGTGAGTTGATGGCTGGAAGGATGGGGTCAACGAAAGGTTAAGTAAATGGAGCTACGTGAGTAATGGACGAGCTGGAAGGTAAACGAGCTGAACAGAGGTCAATTGAGTGGCTTCAGGTGTGGTTGACAAGAAGAGGAAGGTAATGGAATGGTGTGGAGCAGTGTAGATGAAACAAATTGTCTATGAATGTCATCAAAAACGAGAACTCTTTAACCTATGTTAACTGTGCTACTTTGAACCAATGAACAGCAGTGCAATTTGTGAAAGAAACTCATGCATGGAAGTGGAATGAAGAAGTAATGATCAAGACCAAAGTGCATGGATGGATCTACGACTAAAGTAACTGTTGCAGCTTGCATGGACGTGAAAAGAACTGCGTTTCTTTTTGGTGGTTGATATGGACTGCACCCCAATCCCTAAGCAGAGATGGCAGTGATCTCTAACAACCTTTTTTTCTGGAGCTCCAATGAATTATAACTATCCTCTTCTAACCTAAGCAACTGGAAGCAAATTCACCATAAACTAATCCTATTCAATCTCATAAAAACTAAATCAGCAGACTGTAAATTCGAATTGCATGTCAAAGTAAAGAAACGAAGTGCTGGAACGAAAGGCAAATAACATTACAACATAGAGGAGGTCTATTGCTCTCAGGTTGGGCCCTAACCTGAGAGCTATATCTCCCTTAGAAACTTAGAATGAGATCAAAATCTGCCTGCCTTTATTCATAACCAAAAATCTGATGTCATGCCAAAACTGGCTTACAAAAAGAACCAACACCGAGCTGTAGCTCGTACTTCGAAATTAAAAGAGTAATGCAAAAGTTCAAAAAGCTCCTATCAAAGGCTACGGCCTCAGTATTTATGCAAAATGATAATCCAACGGGTTTCCTTGATTTGTGGAGCTCGGCTGTCCAACTGAAGGTTAAACTGCTGATCCTGTAGAACAGTTGTAACTGCTGTTCCTGTAGAATGGTTCGCTGCCTCTAAGCTCGGTGGGGAGATTGGTTGGAGCTCGGAGCTATGGTGGGAATCACGAGGAAGGTCCCCAAGACTGTAGACATCCTCTCCTAAAAACCAGCAGTGCCACCTTACTGTCTCCTTGTCTCCTTTCTCGTGGTCTTTGCTCCCTTTTGATGCCAAAAACCTGAAATCATCATGTATTAGTCACGTAGATAGAATGCCTACCCTTCTTCCTACAAACAACACGAATAAACCAAGAAATGAATGCATAAGCGATAAAAGATGAATGTTTTGAGCAAAGCAAGTAGGCCAAATGAGCCCAAATTGTACCAAAAATTGGGGCTCATCATCACCCCCCAGCTGAACTATTTGCTCATCCTTGAGCAACTTAGTCCAAATCCTCATCCTTCATTGCTTTCACTGCTTCCCTTGCATCCCAAGGCTCTGTGGTAGTGTCCTCTCTGTGGATATGAAACCCTGCTTTCCTGTTCACCTCTTCCCATTGTTGACTGCCATCCTCCTCTGTATTGCCTTCAGTCAATCCTAGCAGTAGTGGTGGGCTGAGTTTAAGGCCAATCCAGCTGGCCTGGAGGCTCTGCATGGATTTCTTGTAAAGGTCAACCCTTGCCAAAGCTTCCCTCATCCGAATGGGGGTATGGTACTCTCGGATTTTCAAGCTGTGTGCCAGGGTATTCCATCTGCGTGCACATGCTTGGGCAGCACTTTCTCCCAACAACCTTTCCATGTCTTCAAAGTGAGCTATGGCTTGGGCCTGTTGGTCCATAAATCTCAAGGAAGCTGTGGGATCCATAGCCAACTGTTGGTGGGCTGAGATGAGTTCCACCGGATCCTCTAGTTCTGGTCGAATGAACAGTGGCTCGCTCACTTCTCGGTTCATGACCGATTTTGCTTCAGCTGCTCTTTGATCCTCATGGTTTAACCATGAGGCGAACGCCATCAATTGCATATCACCCAAGGCAATATTGGGATACCAGGAGACTTCATTAGGCAAAGCCAAATTGTGGAGGTAAAACTCTGCTAATTTGGCTTTGTCTTCTGACGAACTAGTACTGCACAATTCAGAAAATTGTTGTGGGTTTTGGATATGTGAAATACCTCTTTGTGCCAAGGTGTTTATTTGGAACTGCAGCCATTGATCTTTTAAGAACAATCCATAGGATTTTGCAGATGGTCTGCACTGAATTGCCTCCATGGCCCAACTGGCCATGCAGGCCAATTGTGCTTCCTTTTGTTGCAGTTGTTCTTTTAGGGCTTGCACTTCAATTTTTGTTTGCTGTTCTGCTTCCTGTAGAAGTGTCATTGGCTCTTCAAGACTGGTGGTCAACTCCTTTTTGCTTTGTTGTTCTTTTGTGATGTCCTTGGAGGATGTTCCCGCCCCTGCCCTTAGTTCTTGTAGCTGCAATCTCAACTTCTGGTTTTATTCCTGTAGAAGCACACGTTGGCAATTAGCCACATGCTTAGCCATGGCAAATTCGCTCCTGACCTCCTTGAGTTGCTCTTGTAAGGGACCTATGTCCGCCACACCCTTTGACTTGGCGATCTGCATCCATGTGTGGGAACGGACCCTTTCCTCCTCTAATGCAAAAAATAGAGGCACAGTAAATTTCTGCGGTATGATCTTCCCCGCCTCTAAAAAGGTGTAGTATGAACTCAGACTAGGTGAAGGGCTAGGTTCTGGTATATGTTCTCTTTCTACCTCCTCGGGTGGTGTTACCTCACCCTCCCCTTGCGGTGATGAGGGTCCTTTTCCTTCCCTCTTTTCTGTTTCCTGTAGCCGGGCCAGAGTATCCTGTAGAACATTTTCGGCTTCCTGTAGCCGAGTTTTTTCATCCAACAGGTCTAACCTTTCTTGCCATGTATTTTTCTTTGGACTTCCCTTCTCGTAGGTGACTGTTATCCTTGAGGGGGACTTTTCTTTGGGAGAAGCAGGGGTATCTTCGATGACAATCGGGCTGCTGGACTGAGGCTGTGGTTTGCCCGTCTTTATCCTAACACTTCTTCGAGCTTTAAAGTATAGAGGGGTGTCCCTCTTCCTCTTTCCTTTTGGCTTAGGTGGCATGCTGAGGCCAGCTAATACAGCTGCTGCCTCCCTTGCCAGAATATCCACCTTCTTCTCCTTGGATTTTAATTTTGCAGGGCTTCCTGTAGAAGCCTGTTTCTCCGTTTTCGGGCTTCCTGTAGAAGCCTGTTTCTGCTTTCCTGTAGGGACAGGTGTCTTCACTTTGGCTTGCTTTTCTGCAAGGAGTTTACCTTTTTGTTTGGTTGTGGGTGCTGATGAGGTACTTGGGCTGACGTGGACCACCTCAGCTTTGTCCATTCTGCTCTTCAGCCTCTTTTCTCTTGCTGACAAGATAGGTGTGCCACCTTTTTCTTTGTCCTCCTTTTCCTCATGCTTCTTCCTTTGTTCTTTCTTCTGCACTGTGGTCGGGGTCTTCTGGCCTTTTTCTCTCTGTCCCTCGGCCACTGCTTCTTGTTCCTCACTGCTGCAGGAACCCGTTTCTTCGATCAACATTTTAATGTCTCCATCTTTTGTCAAATTCCAGAAGGATTCCCATGAGAGGGGAACCTTATATGAATGCAGCGCATCCTCCACAAGAAGCTTGATCAACCCATGGTGGGCTATCTGATCTGGTATGCCCTCTTTTAACTTTGTGGCACACTCCATTAGAGACTGCAATAGGAAATAAGGGATGCTCAGTTTTTGTTCTACAGGAAGATCAATCCGGTGCGTCAATTCAGTGAGCAACCGAAAGTGATATGCATACACGATGCTAAAACGGCCTTCACAAGTGATATATTTCATGATTTGCAAAATGACTTCATTCCATGGTGGCAACAGACTCGTTCTTCGCACCCCATTTTTGTCCTCCGAGAATTCCTCCTCAGGTGGAAAGAATTCTTTCTTTGCATGCTGGCTCAGCTTTCTTTCTTCCTTATCCCACGGCAAACCCATAGGAAGTTCTGTGATCCGACTGATATGTTGCGGGGTGAGCTTGAGGCTTAGACCTCTGAAGTTCACTGTGGCCAGTGTCTGGGATTTCGGCCTCAGAGCCTGCAAGAATTCTTCGGCCACTTCATCATCGTAACCCTGCAGCTTATCACAAAAAGGCATCCATTGTGCTCGTGTGAAGAGCTCTACCACTTCCTGGTTTTCCCTTAATTTGGTTGAATCAGTGGGTTCCCGTCTTATAAACCCACCCGGCATGATGAACATGGTTGTTTTAACTAAAGGTGGCAAATGCGAAAGAGATTTGGTTTATTGAGACAGAGCATGCACATAATCCACAAAATTCAACACAGTCTAATTACACTGACATCCTGTAGAACGACAGTATAGGCACAGCAAACAATAATTTCACCGATATCTTTATGACCAGACTGTGGACGATGATCTTGCCACTCTTACTAACCAGTTGCATGAAGAGTTCAGGGTTACCTCTTTAATTGGCCACCTTTTTACGTGAGGCACCCGCTTACCTGTAGAAGACTGCGTTCCTGTAGAGACTGCGTTCCTGTAGAAACTGTGTTCCTGTAGGAGCAGTGTGCAAATTTTGGGGAGGACTGTAGTTGGCCTGCGCTCGAGGTGTGCTTCACCGGCATTCTGGTAGCCAAAAGCTCGGCATATCAAAGTGCAGAGGAGATCAGAATAGCCACTCGAGTTTGAAGTGGTGGTTGATAAATGCATGCGCACAATCTAGCCGATTAGATTTTGAATCGGCGCAATCCGTGGCGCAGGCGGTGAGCTGTCCCCGCCGGACCGTTGGTCGACGTCATCCATCATTCGCCTGCGTATTCACTTGCTGCCGCATCCATTCCCACAGATCTGCCGCCACCTCTTTCTGTTAAACTCATTGCTTCCGACGGGAGTGTTCTCACGTGCGTGCTGCTCATTCTCTTTGTTGTGGCCGCCACCCAAACATCCAACTATACCATAACTAGCCGACGTGGCCAGTCGACTGGCCATACGGCCGCTCAACCATTCACTTTTACGCTGTGCAAACAATTCAAAGTAAAATTCATGCGATTTGATGGAAGGAAGGGTCGAGACACTTACCTGCGTGGCTGCACACGGTTTTTCCAGTTTTTGGACGATGGTGAGTGGATCTACCTGCTGCATGCGAACTTACACAGACCCGGAGGCTCATGGTTACAGGCTGCCGACGATGGAGTGGATGCTTTGGTTGCATGCGCCCGCGTTTCATTGCAGATGGCGGTGCTGTGAATGGTATCCACTCTAGCAGGTTTAACTGTTACAGGATTCCCACGGGGTGTCTCGTAACAGTTCTTCCTCCTTGGGTGCATGTTGCACGACGGAGGATCTGGCCTTTCGATCACGCTCCCGGAGCTTCTGATGCCTGTGGTATGAGATCTCAGCACTTGTTTATCTTTGAAAATGGCTTTTCCCGCGAGAACTCATCGATCTTTGTTGGTGCAGGGAACTTGGTTGCATGTCGACAAGGATGGTGGAGCAAGGTAACAGCAATGTGCAAGGGTGCCAACAGAGGCTTGCATGCGTCCAAACCGATCCGTAGTCACTAGATCTCCTTTTAAAATGAATTCTGGGCCGTCCCAAACTTCTACAGGAAGTTTCCTATAGAACACAGAGCTTCCTGTAGAAAGTTCGGGCTTCCTGTAGAAAGTCTGCACTTTCCTGTAGAAAATCCGCGTCTTCCTGTAGAAAGACTGCATCTTCCCGTAGAAGATTCAAACCATGATAAAATTGCACATACCTTGAAAAAAATGAGCATTCTTGGAGGAGGTGCTGGTGAGGTGTCCTGGCTGCATGATAAGGACCCTTGGCTTTGAGTTGAGAGGCTTCCTCTCCTCCATAGAACACCTGCAATCTGCATGCAACTTTCACATGATAAACTTGCTGATCTTGTTTTTTTTCTTTTGGTTTTTTTTCTTTTTTTTTTTTTTTTTTTGAAAGATAGCAGGGGCGCCTCATTGAGGTTTTCACCCTTGCCACCTGCCTTAAGCGCCTCAAAGAGGTTTTCACTCAAGGATCTTTATCTCCCCTTTTTTTTTTTTTTTTTTGAAAGACAATAGGGGCGCCTCAATGAGGTTTTCACCCCTACCACCTGCCTTGGGCGCCTCAGAAAGGTTTTCACCCAAGGATCTTTATTATTATTTTTTTTTTTTTTTTTTTTTTTAGATTCTTCAGGGTATGCCCAAAGCAGGGGCAGAACCCTTCTCTATGACCAATACTGCCCTCTCCATAGTTTTGATGAATTCTTGTCTTGAGGGAGGCTTCTTGTAGATCTTCAATCGATGCCCATTGACAAGCATGGGGATGGCTTCCTCATCAATGGTCCGAATAAGAACAGATCCATTGTCATGACATTTTTCCACTGAATATGGCCCTAGCCATCTGGTTCTCAGCTTCCCCTTGAAATCTTTGTATCTGGAGTCATACAACAAAGCCCAATCTCCTGGCTGAAATTGCTTGTCATGGAGATGTTGGTCATGCCACACCTTTGTCTGAAGTTGAACCACTTCTAAGTGAAGGAGGGCCTGCATGCGGTGCTCATCCAGTCCATTCAGCTGCAATAGCCTTTCTTTTTGTGCATGGCTGAGATCTAGATCCAGCTGAGCTGCCATCCTCAAAGTGTTGTATTCGAACTCAATGGACAACAAAGCTTTCTTCCCATAGACCAGCTCATAAGGTGTGAAGCCGGTGGTGGTCTTCCAAGTGGTGTTGTAAGCCCATGTGGCTTCAACCAGGCGATCTGCCCAGTCCTTTCTGCTGCTGCTCACCACCTTAGTCAAGATCCCTTCTAATGCTCTATTGGTGACTTCCACCTGCCCATTTGCTTGAGGGTGATAGGGGGTGGAAGTCCTATGCTTGATCTTGTGATGAGCTAGTAGATCTTCAACCAGGTTGGAGGTGAACTGGCTCCCTTGATCGGTGACCAACTCTCTTGGATAGCCAAACTTATAGAAGATGTTTTCTCTTAGGAACTCGGCCACGTTTTCTTCTGTTGCTGCTTTGATTGCTTTGGTCTCTGCCCACTTTGTCAAATAGTCAGTACACACAATGATGTAAGACCTTTGCCTCGAAGAGGGGTTGATTGGGCCCACAAAGTCCATGCCCCACTTCTCAAATGGCTCAAGAGTCACTTGAGGTTGGAGAGGCATCCCATCCCTTTGGGTCGGTTTCCCCATTCTTTGGCATTAGTCACACTGACTGACATATCTTCTGACATCTTGATGAAGTGTGGGCCAATAGTAGCCTGCCTGCAGGATTTTGAAGGCAGTTCTCTTTGCTGCAAAATGTCCTCCACAAGGCCCATCATGACAAGTGAGGAGGATATCAAAGACTTCCTCCTCCCTTACACAACGCCTTAAGATCTGATCGGGGCCAAGCTTGAACAGATTGCCCCCGATCCAAGTAAATGAGGCACTTTTTCTGATGATTCTGCTCTTCTCTCTGGAAGATAGGTGCGGAGGGAACTATGCTGAAACAAGATAGTTTGCTATATCAGCAAACCATGGAGAGAGTACTGAAATAGCAAACAGATGTTCATCGGGCATCTGGTCATCCACTATTCCATCCTCATCTGCAGACAAATCCAATCTAGATACAAAGTCAGCAACAACATTTTCTCTACCTGGTTTGTCAACAATGGTCAAATCAAACTGCTGCAATAAAAGTAACCATCTAATAATACGAGCATTCACATCTGGTTTATTCATTAAATATCTGATTGCAGCATGGTCCCTATGTACAAATGTTTGATAGCCAGTGATATAATGTCGGAACTTGTTCAGCGCATGGACCACAGCTAAGAATTCTTTCTCGGTTACAGTGTAATTCAGCTCAGCTTTGGACAAGTTTTTGCTAACAAAGTAAATGGCATATGGAAGTTTTTGCTCAACTTGTCCTAAAGCTGCACCTATGGCTTTGTTCGAGGCATCAGTGTGGATGTGGAAAGGTAGGGCCCAATTTGGACCTCTCAGGATTGGGGCTGACACCAACTTGTCCTTCAATTCATTTAAAGCCCTCTGACAATCGTCAGTCCATTTAAACTCCACATCTTTTGCCAACAGACCAAACAATGGCGAGCTAGCTTGCTGAAATCTTTAATGAATCTCCGGTAGTATCCTGCTAATCCCAAGAAACTCCGGACATCCCTTACCTTTTGAGGAGGTGGAACCCTCTTGATGAGAGCAATTTTGTTAGGATCCACCTGCAACCCTTGGCAAGAAATGGTATGGCCTAGCACGGTCCCTTCAATCATTAGGAATTCACATTTTTCAGGACTAAGGGACAATTTCATCTCGATACATTTGGTTAGGACTTTTCCCAGATTGGACAATGCTTCCTGGAAGTTGGCCCCATAAGGAGTAAAGTCATCCATATAGATTTCCACTGCATCATGGACCAGCTCCGAGAAGATGCTTAAGACAGCTCTCTGGAAGGTAGCAGGAGCATTGCATAGCCCAAAGGGAAGGACACGGTAGGCAAAGGTGCCCCAAGGACAAGTGAAGGTGGTCTTATCTTGGTCTTCCGGGCTGATTTGGATTTGGTTGTACCCACTAAACCCATCTAGGAAAGAGAAGAACTTCTTTCCTTCCAGTCCATCCAACACTTGATCTATGAAAGGTAGAGGGAAATGGTCTTTCTTGGTAGCTTTGTTCAGTTCTCGGTAGTCCACACAGATTCTCCATTTCCCATTTTTCTTGGGAACCAAGACCAGAGGGGACACCCATTCACTATCTGAGATGGGGTAGATGAATCCGGCATCCAACAGTTTTTGCAATTCTTCCTTGACAATGTCCTTAAGGGTTGGATTCATTCTCCTCTGAGGTTGCCTAACCGGTTTACAATCCTCTTTGATGTATATGTGATGGGTACAGACCGAGGGATGGACTCCTTTCATCTCCTTATAGCTCCAAGCAAAAGCATCTAGGTGGCTGGCCAACAGGCTACACAACTCCTTTTCCTGGGAAGGAGATAGGGAGGAGCTGATCTTCAATGCTCTCTCAGGGCCGAACTCCACATTCTTGACTCTGGGAGTGACAGGGTTGGTTGTACAAAGATCCACTAAGGTGCTAGCTTGGGCATCCTCCACCAATTTCTCTAAGGATAGTGCACTGGAAGGTGGATTCTGGATCAGGGTCTCAATCAAGTCATCCTCGGTTGGAGGGTCTCTTCTAGTGGTATCTAGGGTGCACAGAGGTGCTGAGTACACCTCGTCTTCCTCTCCTTCTTCTAACCAGAGTGGTAAGTCATGCTCTAAGGAGGGTTGGGCAGGAGGGTATAGGACTAGCTGCTTGGACATGGGACCATTTTTGATGGTCATGTTTCCTGCACGACAACTTATGTAAGCATCTGCAGTAGCTAACCAAGGCCTTCCCAAAATGAGAGGATATCCAGTAAGCTTTGCCTTTGGTTGAAGAACCAGGAAGTCTGCAGGGTATTCCCAAGAGTCAATAGAGACCAAGACATCCTCCACAATCCCTTCGGGAGTCATGGTGGAGCGATCTGCTAGTTGCAGTACTGTCAAGGTCTTCCTCAAGGAATCCTGAAGATTGAGTTTGAGCATGGTATCCCTGGTCATCACATTAATGGTGGCCCCAAGATCAATCAAGGTGTGAGGTATGATGGTGCCATTGATGTGGACATCTACTACAGGACTTCCAGGATCTAGATACTTTGGGCAGATGACTTGTCCTAGCATAAGGTCAGACAGTTGTCCTATGACATTAATGGTTGAAGCATCTTTCTTCCGCCTGCCTGGGTGTTTGAAGCACTTTTCCTTAACCAGTTTGTTGTATATTGGCACATCCTTGATGGCTTGGAGAAGTGGTATTTTCACACACAACTGCTTGAGCTCACCCAGAAGCTCATCCTCCTCTGGGTTGGGTTGTGTGGTGGCTGTTAGTCTCTTAGGAAAGGGTGGAATAGCCTTTGGTTCACTTTCCTGTTTATCTTCCTCATCCTCTGGGGGAGGAGGTTGGCGATCTGGAAGAGTCTTTCTAGATCGAAGATTGATCTCCTGGATCTCCACAGCATAGGTAGGGCATGAGGTTTCCCCAGTGTATACCTGCTGAGCCTGTCTATTGTTGGGGTTCGGGTTCGGTTGAGCAGGCATTTGAGGTTGCCTTGGAGGAGAAGGAGGTAAAGGCTGAGGTTGAACTGGTGGTGGAGGCAAAATGGCAGGAGGAGTGTTGTATTGGGGCCTCCACCCCGACTGAGGTGCATTCCATTGAGGCTGTGGCTGGGCATGTGAGTGATATGAATGAGAAGTAGGTTGAGTGGGGTACTGAGGTGGATAAGACCATGGAGGAGGCATGGACCAGGAAGGATGAGCAGGGGGACCCCAGGAAGGCATAGGAGTCGATTGGTTGGGACTGTAATAAGCTTGAGGTGCCCCTTGCATTCCCTGCTGATAAGATCTAGATCCTTGTGGCCTCCTTTGGTTGATGAAATAGAGACGTTCAGTGGGGGCTTCTGTCCCTTGGTACATGGCTTTAAACCCAGGTAAGGTTGGACACTGATTTGTCGGATGGTCCTCCTCACAAACGAAACACACATCAACCGAATGCAATGGGCATTCGTTCTTAGGGTGTCTCCTTGTGCACCTAGGGCAGAAGACAGCCAAGGCTCTCTCAGCTTCTTCTTTCTTCTGTTGGATCCTGAATGTGTCCAGCTGCATGGCAATGGTCTACCTCACCTCACTCTTAAGATCTTCTAATTGGTTTGTAAACTCATGTTTGGAGAAAGGGACACCAGTGGAGAGGAGATTTCCTCTACCTCGTTTCCTAGCTGCCCTGGAGTGGTTTCTAAACACAGTCTTGATGTCCTCATAAGGCAGTTGGTAAATGTCCCCCCCAGCTAACGTGTGAAGGGTATCTAAGAGGTCTTCAGGGACTCCTCGGAGTAGGACCAACTTGAGGGATTCAGGGTCAAGTGTACACCTGGCCCGCTTATAGCTAAGTTGGAACCTCTCCTCATAATCCTCTAAGGACTCATCATTTCCCATGGCCATCCGAAAGATTTCTCCCTTGGTTTCCTTGGACCTACAGTAATCCCTATACTTGGTATTCAAAGCTTGCTGCATCTGAGCCCAAGTAGTGATACTATTCCCAGGTAATCCCATGAACCAGCGCAATGTTGCATCTTTAAGAGTTGAAGGGAAGAGTTTCAGCTTTTTCTCATCTTCAGTATAGTCATAGGTTCTACAAAGGACAGCAAACTCAAACAAGAAGGTATCAGGATCCTCAGTGGTCAGTCCATGGAAGTGAGGCAAGGCGGAGGGGCTAATGTTCTTCATTTTCATCTCTCCATTGGTCTCTCGGATGGGGAAGGCTCCTTCTATTCTCTCATCTTCTCTTCTATTGTCAGCCATAGCTTCAGATGGAGTGGTCTCTAACTCTTCTTCTTCTATAGGATCTTCGTATATCTCAGGATGTTCACCTATAGGTTCCTCTGGGTCACTGTCACCAAAGAAGAGAGAAGGGTGACTCAGTGATGTGGTGGGGGTGTTGGGTAGGAATTTGCCTGATTTATCTCGGTTCCTACGAGGCATGAAATGGAAAAGACTTTTCTTTTTTGATTGCTTTTGTTTTTTTCTTTGGTACCTGCAAAACTGAAACAGAGTGATCTACAACTAACTGTCTTACTGAAACGAAAATGCGGAATTGAAATGAAAGCAGGAAAGAACTAGTCTACTTTGCTCAAATGAAATTGCGGAATTGAAAGGCTAATCTATGAAAGCAGGAAATGCTAATCTATGAAAGCAGGAAATGCTAATCTATGAAAGCAGGAAATACTAATCTATGAAAGCAGGAAATACTAATCTATGAAAGCAGGAAATGTCTATGCTACTTTTGCAGAATGGAAATGAAATAAACTACTGAGCAGAAGGCAAGAGTAAGAAAATAGAAGAAAAGCAACAATTACTAATACTCTGACGCTTCCCCGGAAACGGCGCCAAAAAGATCGTGGGCTCCAGTATTGTAGCAATAATGCTACAACTCCTGGGGCTTCCTATCTCTAATTTTATCAACCCGGTAGTTCGTACAAACTTGGAAGCGACGGTGATGTATGCACAAGTACTAGCTCTTGTCGCAGCTGTCACTTGGTCAGCTGGCACAAGTCCGCTAGGGCTCAAGCCAACTTCTATATGCTCACAGAAGAAGCTTTATGAGTGATGGACGAAAGCTAACTCAAAGGAGGCTAATCTATTTGCAGAAAGAAACTGAAAGCCAACAAAGCATGAAAACCCTAGTAAACCCTAATTTGACTAGCTAGGCCCTTACAATGCGAAACTGTGAATGAAACTTCTACCAATGATGCCATTACTTGCAGTGAGCTGAAATACATGCATCTAAGCTACTTGCATCTGAAAAGACATGTTTTTGTAATTTTTCATTAAGTGGTTGGATTTATTATGATGATGCTTTTGATTAGGGTTTGACTGTGCAGGAGCGGTTCGAATGGAAGGAAAGCATGGGCAAGGTCAGGATGGCTAGGAGAGGTCCCAGAGGGTCTCTAGCATCAGTCCACATAAGTCTACCACGTTCGGATGCTCAGCAACCGAGTTTACAGGCTTCTACAGGAAGTCTACAGGGGATCCTACAGGAAACTCAGGGGTTCTACAGGAAGTCTGTGAAATTCTACAGGATGTTCGACCGTGGGAGTTTTGGGAGATGGTGGAGTGATGGAGTGGTGTGGGAGGATAGGTGAGATGGAGATGGAACTGGTGATGGATCAGGAGCAGAGAAGTCAGATGGAGAAAGAGTGCATGCAGTGAGTTGATGGCTGGAAGGATGGGGTCAACGAAAGGTTAAGTAAATGGAGCTACGTGAGTAATGGACGAGCTAGAAGGTAAACGAGCTGAACAGAGGTCAATTGAGTGGCTTCAGGTGTGGTTGACAAGAAGAGGAAGGTAATGGAATGGTGTGGAGCAGTGTAGATAAAACAAATTGTCTATGAATGTCATCAAAAACGAGAACTCTTTAACCTATGTTAACTGTGCTACTTTGAGCCAATGAACAGCAGTGCAATTTGTGAAAGAAAATCGTGCATGGAAGTGGAATGAAGAAGTAATGATCAAGACCAAAGTGCATGGATGGATCTACGACTAAAGTAACTGTTGCAGCTTGCATGGACGTGAAAAGAACTGCGTTTCTTTTTGGTGGTTGATATGGACTGCACCCCAATCCCTAAGCAGAGATGGCAGTGATCTCTAACAACCTTTTTTTCTGTAGCTCCAATGAATTATAACTATCCTCTTCTAACCTAAGCAACTGGAAGCAAATTCACCATAAACTAATCCTATTCAATCTCATAAAAACTAAATCAGCAGACTGTAAATTCGAATTGCATGTCAAAGTAAAGAAACGAAGTGCTGGAACGAAAGGCAAATAACATTACAACACAGAGGAGGTCTATTGCTCTCAGGTTGGGCCCTAACCTGAGAGCTATAGCTCCCTTAGAAACTCAGAATGAGATCAAAATCTGCCTGCCTTTATTCATAACCAAAAATCTGATGTCATGCCAAAACTGGCTTACAAAAAGAACCAACACCGAGCTGTAGCTCGTACTTCGAAATTACAAGAGTAATGCAAAAGTTCAAAAAGCTCCTATCAAAGGCTACGGCCTCAGTATTTATGCAAAATTATAATCCAATAGGTTTCCTTGATTTGTGGAGCTCAGCTGTCCAACTGAAGGTTAAACTATTGATCCTGTAGAACAGTTGTAACTGTTGTTCCTGTAGAACGGTTGGCTGCCTCTAAGCTTGGTGGGGAGATTGGTTGGAGCTCGAAGCTATGGTGGGAATCACGAGGAAGGTCCCCAAGACTGTGGACATCCTCTCCTAAAAACCAGCAGTGCCACCTTACTGTCTCCTTGTCTCCTTTCTCGTGGTCTTTGCTCCCTTTTGATGCCAAAAACCTGAAATCATCATGTATTAGTCACGTAGATAGAATGCCTACCCTTCTTCCTACAAACAACACGAATAAACCAAGAAATGAATGCATAAGCAATAAAAGATGAATGGTTTGAGCAAAGCAAGTAGGCCAAATGAGCCCAAATTGTACCAAAAATTGGGGCTCATCAATTGCTATCAGTTGTGACTATAGTTGTGCATGATGATTTGCACAATCAAAGGGATTGAGTATGCTAATGAATTGGCCAATACCAAGTATTATAGCCTTTGCTCACATCTTTCCCAGTGTGAGTGATTCTTTGGAGGTTCAATACGAGTTTGGTAAACCATTCTCATTCATTCTTGAGCAGTTATTGAGCTGTGGAGGCAGGCAAGCAGTGGAATATATTTGGAGATCAGATCTGAGCTGTATTGTGTGTAACAGGTGGAGCTGGTACTGGATTGCTTGTGATAAGCATTGTACTTTGTAATGTTACATGATTCAATCAATATAATATACAGATAGTTGGGGTTTTTAGCGAGATGCTTTCCCTGGGATACATACTGTGTTAATGAGTTTGATTGATGCTTCTATGTGCACTTGTGAATGTTTCTGCTTCTGTAAATTGATGATCAACGTAGAGGAGCTTATGTATTGTGTATGTATTCCGCAATAGTACATGATTAGGATAATCTCCATTGAATATGTGTCATATTATTCAAAATTTCTACATAGATGACCATCTGTGCAGCTTCTGTGTACATTTGATGTCTTTATATTCCTGAATATATCGCAGCCCGGATGGATGAAACTAGATCCGGGGTCTTCAAACTTGTTCAATCTTCACCCAATGTACAAGTCGATCCATGTGAAAAGATGTTCTGAAGTCGAACATGGAAAGACATCGCCTGATTACCAGTCAATGATGTAAGCTGTCAACAGGTGAAAGAGGAATCACCGATAATGATAATGACCCTCAAGGTACTACAGTAAAATTCACTTGGTGTGAATATATGATCCGATGTCGAACACCACACAAAATATTTCGGTCGAAGTCCATTGATGTAAACTTGTCGCCGGAAGTGAGAAACTCGTTGTTGAGGCATGCAAGCTTCAAAGTACTGAAAGGGTTGTTTCGAAGTCAACTTCTTGGATAATGAGATGATGTCGACAAGAAGTGACCCGTCATAGGAGGGCCTTGATGTATTCCACATCTATGACACAAAACGAAGCAAATGATTTTCTGGAGGTGAAAATGATTTGATGATACAAGGTTCAGGAATGGCGGTCATGAAAAATGGAGGGTGAAGGCATTGCAGTGGATGAGGCGTTAACTGGACGGTGAATTCTCTGAATGACTTCTCTTGAACATATTGGCAACACTGAGATGGATTGGTAGCATTAACCCCAAAAGAGGATGGTATGGAGGACCAATGGTGATATGACCGGTGAATGGAATAACCCAACCCGACTCAATCATGGCGATGGAGTGAAAGTGTCATGTTCAAAAGCGACCTGCTACCAATAAAGTTCTCCAAGTTTTCTTCCCTTTTTCCCCAATCATTTCTGACCAGTACCTCTTTATTTTTGTCAAGCTTGAGGAGGATAACATATGCTTGTTCTATAATCTGCCCTTCGGGCAAACCTGTCGCTATGTTTTAGCGAGCCTAGCGACAGTGAAACTTGTTCTTGTCTAGGTGGACAAGTTTGTCGCTATTGTTTTAATGAGTTTAACGACAAAGATAACTTGGTCCTTTTCATGTTTAGAGAGTTTGAAAAGGGATGAAAGGAAACTCCAACAGTCCTTTTTCGTAGCATAATCCTTTAAGTTCGAAAAAGTATAAAATAATACGAAATGGATGACTTTTCCGATCACTTTAACGAGCCGAAAAAGACAAGCGCTCGATCTTTTTTGTGGGATAATCCCTCAGGTCCAAAAAGATTAAAATACAAGAGGGATGGCACTTCCATTTACTTTAACGAGCTGGAAAGGCCAATAGCTCGACAACCTTTTCATATTTAACGAGTTTAAAAAGAGTTTAAAAGAGACTCGTTTTTTAGGAACGAGTAGCATTTTAAGGTAGCAACTGGTTCCGGGTAAGCTTGGAACTTCTCAAAACATGGTGGTGTGAAGAGGGTGGCTAACAGAAGCACTCATCGCGGCTGTTCCTCAAAAAGGTAAACAATCAAGTGGAAGCATATGATCGACCAAAAGAATGGAGGTGATGGTAGGAACACAACCAAGGTTCAAAAGGCAAATAGAATGGCAATCACGAAGGTTATTTACCGATGGTGCATTCATTTTTTAACGAGCTTGAACCGGGAGAAACTATGCTCATTTGGCAGGTTCATTTTTTAACGAGCTTGAACCTTGTGGAAACATTGCTCATACCAGTAGTTAAAGATGTCTCTCATTGGTAGGTTCATTTTTTAGTGAGCTTGAACTCTACGATAACATATGCTCATTTTTCTTTTTGTGTAATCTAGAAACGACCAAACTAAAAGCTAGAAAAACTAAAAAGCTAAGGAACTACTGAGGTTAGGTAGGATGGTTTTGTCTTCTGTCTAGACAAAACCCTTCCTTTGGTCCGTATATTGTGCAGACATTTCCGCACCAACCGCTTAACCTAAGAAGCTAAAACTAAAAAGCTAAAAACTCTAAAAGCTAAAAAATGAAATTGGTTGTTTTTCGCTTGCATAAAAAGGTTTGCATGCCCCCAGGCATCGAGAAAAGGAGAGTCTCCAGGTAACCATATGGAAATTATTGTGGTTAAGCAGGATTGTTTTGTCCGCAGAGCAGACAAAACACTTCCTTGGCTTCGTCCGCAGCGCAGACAAAGGTGAATGGTGTGTCGGAACAATCACTTAACTTACAGGGAAATTCATTTGGTAGGATGGTTTTGTCTACAGAGTAGACAAAACACTTCCTTGGTTTCATCCACGGCGCAGACAAAGTGAATGGTGTTTCAGACCAATCACATAACCTACAAGGAAATGGTGTTTCAGACCAATCACATAACCTACAAGGAAATGGTGTTTCAGACCGATCACATAACCTACAAGGAAATGGTGTTTCAGACCGATCACATAACCTACAAGGAAATGGTGTTTCAGACCAATCACATAACCTACAAGGAAATGGTGTTTCAGACCGATCACATAACCTACAGGGAAATGGTGTTTCAGACCAATCACATAACCTATCGGGAAACCTATCTTTTCACCGGACTGCTCGCCGCAATCAGGGAAAACTTATCTTTTCAATTGGGTTCATCTGTATGGACAAGGGTGCATGCCCCCTAAGCTTCGTTACATTCACCGGACTACTCTCCACAATCAGGTGGATGGAAGGAAGGTTGAAGAGACACTCTTGATGCAAAGAGACCATTTAGGGATGATGTTTGACTCAGAGCTGTGTTTGAACCCGGAAATGAAATCTAGTTGATAAGTTGTACCATTTTGCCTTCATGCGACAAACACATCACTCGAAAGAGTGTGGAAACAATAGCTTCCATGCTATATATGTAGTCACGTCCAAGAAGTAGATTTTAATCTAATGGTCCTTGGACTACCATCATGTTCAAGTGAATTGTTTTCCTTTTCAAAATTATCGGCAACTTCGGAAGGATCCCTAACGGTTGACTGGTTCCTTTGTTAAAGCCTGAAAAATTCTATGCAATAGGCATAAGCGATGGCGAACCAAGCGCTTTCCAAGCAGTTGAGGAAAGGATACTCGCTGAAGCCCCTTCATCTATGACAGTGCCAAACACGATCATTTTGTAAACTTGTACTATGATCCAGAATGGTACATCAGATGGAAGGCACGGTCTTACTAGTTGATTCCAATCAAAAGAAATGACTAGCCTGGTTGGAGGGGGGACGAATAAACAGTTGAATGAATCCCTTGAAATGGGGAATTTTCCTCCTGTTGTAAAGGAACGTCGGATTGCCCCCAAGTTCATCAAACTCTATATTAACAAAAAGAATTTGAACGGTATCGTTCTCATTCTCTTTGGAAATAGTATCATCTGAAGGTGGACCTTCTAAAGGCAAGACTGGGTCAACTGCCATCTCGACCAATTGACTTTGGTCTGATATGGACTCAGAAGGTTCACTCTCAATGATAGGCGTTTCGACCGACGATTTAGTTATGTCAGTTGGATTTTCAACTAGCGAAGGACTTGGTGAGGGTTTCTTGTATCCAGGTGGAATTCGCTGCGGTGAAGTGGGACGGTTATGCAAGACTCTTTTGGCCTCATCCAAGAAAGAACAACGAGGAAGGCAATGGTCTCCTTCGCATAATTTACATGGAATTTTGACCTTCCTTTTTGTCCAGGAACTTCATTTTCACTAGTTGATGGTGCGCTGTCAACATGATTGCCAGAGGTTGATGACACCGGGCAGTGCGAACAGGGAGACCATTCTCCCAAGATCCACGGAATGCAAGGACAGTCTTGATGAAAATGGTTTCCCTTGAAAATTAGACAAGGATATTTAGGAGATTTAATGTGTGGATTTTCACTAGATGATTCATGATTGCCCCCTTTCTTAACTGACTTCTTCTTCTTCTTCTCCTTCCCTTTCTTCTTCTTCTCAGCCACTTGGTTACTAGTATCACTATTTTCACCAAGTGAAGAGGAAGAAGGGGAGGGAGAAACAAACGAAGTAGAAGGTGAAGGGTCACTTTCGGTATCAACTGGTTTCTGATTCGATTGCTAAGGAATTATGGTATTTTGAACGATAGAGGTCGAGAATAGCCATACCGGCAGACCAATTGTGATTCCTGGAAGGGACAATGTGGCCATATACGGAGCACCAATATTTCCCCAAGAAGAAAATGGACTAGGATTCCCCTCAAGAGGGATTCCTTGATTGGTGGACTCCATTATCTCAACCTAAGATCAACGAAGGAACATGGATGTTATTCCGAATTAAATAAATTTTAATGATGCTTTGACACAACTTTGCTTTTTCAATTTTTAAGAGTCGAGAAAAAGCTAAAGATGACTCTAGTCCCCTTCGATTTTTAATGAGCCTGAAGTGACAAGTGCTCAGATGGACCTTTTCTTTTAAGGAGTCAAAAAGGAATGAAAGTGACTACTCTGGAAATCTAGACAGAGGGATTACCAAACCAATCGCAAAACTGCAATATACACCTTGGTGGTAAATTAAAGAGAAATTACCAAGGACTTATGTACGGCAGTCAATCTTCCCGAATGTTGTGTTCAGTGCATTGTGATCAATAGGGCGGTAGACACAGCTTCCTATGGATAAAGGATGTAAGCCTATTGTGGTCTCCCAATATATACTTGATGGTATGGGGAGCACAAGTCCATGCTAGCACTTGTTGTATCAAAGAGGAGGAATCACCCAACCTTCGATGAAAATGATAGTTACTAGATTTTACGATGCCAGAACACGTCTCTAGCCTAGACTTCTAGATGTGTTGCGTTAGGTTCTAAAACGTTGTTAATTTCATTGAAATTTATTTTAGAGTTAATCTTGTTTAGAAGTTTGCCTTTCAAGATTCACCGCGTGATGTAGATGTAAAATTCCTAAATATGCAATCTAAAATGATAAACAGTGGTTTACTTTTTAGCAATGAAAATCCTAGCTACGAAGGAAAGAAGATTATGATTCTTTCAAACAGAGAGCAAAGAGCACACACTAAATGTGCTTTTCCTAAATCATTTTTTGCACACAGTCTAAATGCAAATGAAAATGCATGTATTTTTTTTTCTTTTCCTTTAATGTGGGGTATGTCAATAAGGAAAACTAAGTACAAATCTGAACTATTTTCTTCAAAGCGACATTTCGACAATTTCTTTTCAAAATGAAAGGAAGACTAAATGAGACTTTTCAATTTCGGATAGAAAAAATGCTTTCGACACTTCAAATATTAACAATTCAAATCAAATACATAACAAAAAGTCCAATCGACTATCTAGAGAAGGAAGACTTTACGACACTCCTCTTTATTGACACAAAACGACAGCTATGACACATTTTGCACCAAAATGACAGTTCGATTTAAGCGACTTTTCGTCAAAGGACTATAAATGATGGAAAAATACATAAAAACATTTACTAGTCCTAATAAATGGAGGCTGAACTATGTAAAGCAAGGAGGCTTTAGTAATGAGATACTAATCATAAGCAGCAAAACAACTAAATAGAGCTGAAAACAAGGACAAAAAACCAAAATTTCAAGGAGAGAAATAGGATTACTTAGTCATCGCACCTATGCTTCATAGAAACAGGGATGCATCTCACCTGCTACACACGAGAGGTGCGATGCATACTGGCTTCCAGTGATAGACAGTGCGATGGGACAAGGAGCAAAACTGAGGTGAGTTTTTGCTCAGGTTTGCGGCTGAGTTCAGTGATTTAGGCTGAGCTATTATGGACAGTAAAGAACAAAGTATAGGGGTATGATCTTAAGAGGTTGTTGAGCTACCACAAGGGAATTTAAAATGCTTGTAAGTCAGATGTTCAGTTCATAAACCAACCCATAGATTGACTGAAGCAGCATTCATCTACTTTGCAATTGCATAGCAAGAGCAGTTCGAAAGGCTATCTGGCTAACTTCAAGCTCCGTCTGTAGTTTATAAAGCAAGCAACAATAACAAACAAAGAAACTATTCGTTCCCTAGTGGAGTCGCCATTTTGTTTCCAGGAAAACTAGTGTCTTTTCGATCTGTTAGTCCCACTAAGATTGGCAGCTATCTTAGAAACAAACAATCAAAGCAATTTGTGGTTTCATTTATGTATGATAGATAAGAGAGAAGCAAAGGGACCAACCTAGATCTTCCGCTTGACTCCTTGCTTGATTTATCTCTCCCTTGATAGAGCTTGCAACTCCTCTCCTATTGGTCCCACTTAGAGAATACCTGTAGAAAGAAAGTAACAAAACACCATCAAAGCATCTCGATCTATTATATCATAAACAATGCAGAATCAGAAATACATTGAACATACAATGGCATTCGTAAATAACAAGATTCACAAGTACACGATTTTATGGAGGAAAAATCAAAGGAATTTATTAAAATAGAAGGGAGAATTACAACCCAGCTGTCCAATCCAGCATCATCCTCCCAGCATCCAAGCCCTCTTCACCTCATGAAAAGCAAGATCACCCAACAAACAATGCTCTTTCACAAAGATAAACTATCAGCGCTTCCTTACAAATTACAAACTTTTAGCCTCCAAATCTCTCAGATGAGGGATCCATTTATAGATGTTTGCAAAGGTGTGAGTCATCTTTGGGTTTTTGATTAGTGTCATTCCACTTGTAGTTTTTGGTTCCACATGGAGATTTCTTGGATCTCTTAGTCATGCCTGGGCAACTTCAGAGAGGCAAGTGTCATAGAGGAAGTTTCTAGAAGATTCCATGAGCATCCACTTAGCAAACTGTCTCAGACATTTGTCCATTCTCGCTCATCGCACCCCACAGAAGGCTTCTTTAGTATGCATCACACTTGGCTAGTGTAGCAGTCAGTATGCATCGCACCCTAACAGTGGAGCATTCAGTATGGTCTTGTTTTGGCCAGTTCTGAGTGGTTTTTCAGGTGGAACCTTTGGGAAATGATGTAATCAGTTGACTATGATCCTTTAGGGTATAAAATAACACTTTTAGGGGTTAAAAAGCCCTTGGTTTATTGACATATAAGATTGGGGTTGCAGTTCCCAAATATGTCTATAATAATAGGTCATCATTACATTTTTGCTATACCATTTTTTCTGTGAAGCTTCAGAAGCTAAAATTAAAACCCATTTAAGCAGAAATCTCGATAAACGGTGTAACCTAATTTCAGATCTTGGTGCACTATATTTTTGGATATATGATCTGAGGAAGTTAGGGTTTTTGCAGGCTCCCGAATTCCATATCAAACATGTGATGTTGGGAAAATCGTCATAAATTTCTCTCTGAGCATTGGATTCAAATTTTGTAAATAGTGACAGAAAGAGTATGGATCGTAGTTTGTTGGATATTGTGTTCGGGTCTAAAGGTTGCAACAGTGACATGTGGTACTCCATACAAGTTCACTCTACTGAACCAGTATATAATCAGGCCATCGTGGGAGATTGGGCATACCTCTTTCTTGAAGAATCCAATCTTGATCATACCTATGCGGTTGGAAAGAGGACTCAGAGGGATACCACAGGACGAAATTTCAGACCCTGGAGATCCGAAATTACATAGATACAACAGATTCAATATCGAGATCCTAGAAGGAAAGAAAAAGCATGCATTCAAGGATCATTGTAATAAGGACCACACATCAACAGTCAAGGGTAAGTCTCCTACAACAAGGTATGTGTGATTAGTGTTTACATTTGAATTTTGAGTATCATCTCTGACATATGTTTTTGCAGGACAACGTAAGTATATACAAGGTCTCAGTTATATCTCTATGTCTCTATATGTCATAGTTAGTTTTGATACCACATTTTGGATGTCCTATTCTTGATACTACACATTTGATGCTAGATATTATTGATGCTACACCAAGTCTAATAAATCTATATGATGTTGTAATTTCATGTTACTTGCCTTGTCATAGTTGATAAAATGGTCTATGTTGTTGTACTTAGAACTTGGTCCATCACAAGTCTAGGGTTTGTCATCAGTTTTTATTGTATATATATTTAGGTCAGTTTTGGATATAGTCTTGCATAGAGTCCAAGGCTATATCAAGGTTGGGATTCTTTGTCTACTACTGCAACAAGTCAAAAACAAAAGTGACAAGCACACTTCAGGTACACATTGTAATTTTAATTTGTACTTATTCATTATTATGCACTTACATGTGTTTTGCAGGCAGAGGTAAGTTGAAGGGTATTTTCTTTTGTTTTGGGATTTGTTTCGACAGGAAAATTTTGCAAGCAGGTAGAAGAAGATTCAAGTACAACATCAAGTAAGAATTCAAGAGAAAAAGTATCAAATCAAAGGAACCATTGCAGTGGGACATCCTTGAAGACATGACATGCATCTAGATATCGTGAAGTATTGTTAAGGCCAAGAGTCATCATAGTAAAGTTGTAAAAGAGTCATCATTGTAAAGTTTCAAAAGAGTCATTTGAAAAGAGTTATCATTGTAAATATTGTAAAAGAGTCATTTGTGAAAGAGTCATTATTCCTAGAGTCGAAGAGGCAGTGTTGAGATGATGTCATGGTTGGGTTGTAGGTCATAGAGTGATTGGGTATTTGGTCAAGTATATGAAAATCAATGTACACCTTATTGTATTGTGGATTGTTGTCCCTGGTTTGGGAATCCACAATCTTGTCTTATTTCAGTCATTATAGGGTGGCAAGGAGGTGCTAGGAAGGTGTATGAAGTCGCCTATAGGTTGGGGCCGATGAACACTTCAGGTGGTAGGGTGGTGCTAGGGTGAGTTATGGCTCGTTAGGGTGTTTGGGCATCCATTCAGTTGATTACTGAAGAAACTAGGGCGTTGGGGCATCCTTCCAGTGGGAGATAGAGAAGAATGATTTTCTAGAATTATAGGAAGTTGTTGCTTTCATTTCAGTTGGGGCTGAAGATTAAAGAATTTATTAGAAAAGAGTTCAGTGGTTTTTGACTTGGAGGGGGTTTTCCACCTAAAATTCTTGTGCCTATTGTGTTCTTTTATTTACTGTTATTACTGCATAAACATTAATAATAATTGAAGATTAACTAATGCTCTGAAAATATTTAAAAGTGCTAATTGCTAAGAAATACGGATTCATCCCCCCTCTCAGTATTTCCAACACAGAATATAAAAATTATAGGAAAAACAAGTGAAATTAGCCAATTATTATTTGAACTTTTTTTTAAAGAATGTGATACATAATAAAAATAGATTTACCCCTAGTAATCTACTTAAACTATTTTTTTATGTTACTCTTTGATGAAGTATAAACTTTGCAAAAGAAAAACTAACATTTACCACAGGTTCTGTTGTAACTTATTTTCACCTATGCATTTGATTTTTGAAGTGCATAGTTTTCAAAAATTAAGTTAATATTTTCTTTCTGCACTTTGCAATAAGCGTGCAAGTTTAAATGTTGCTTTTAAATTTTTACTAATGCAGAAAAAAACTATTTAAATGATTATTTTATTTGAATAAAGTTACTTCCGCTGAAGGAACTATACGTCGAGAAGTTTCCAACACCCCGGATCTTCTCCACTCCAATCAATGGCTAGAAAGAAATTGCGGAACCCTCCGCACTCTAGGTCGTTAACGAAGAGGCGGTGGGGTTGGGGGGGGAGGGCAGGTCCACAAAACGGTTTTCACTTTACTTCCCACGAATACGTGTTGCTCTCCTAGAAATTGGAAACCCCCCCCTCCATTTACCACTTACCGCCTACTACCCCCCTCGCAAACCACCTCTGCCTTCTACCAACACTTCCACTCTCTTAGCACACCACTAACACTCCCGCCAAAATAGCCACTACTAAATTCCCCGATAATTTAAAAAAAAATAACAGTTAAATTATTAAATACGCTCTCGACAATGTTTCGACTAGTGAATGCAGACGTACCAATAATGGTCATTGAGATTAAACCATTGAAAACCCCTTCTGAATTTAAATCTCTATTATTAGTTTATTGTTCATCCATCTGTTATTCTTAGCCATAACACTTTATCGTACCAAAGTGACTAATTACAGCAATCACTAGTCTTACTAGTCATTGATTCGACCGGGTAATTCCTTTAATCACCCTTTGTTCACTTAATTTCTAAAATGATGATTCAAAAAGGGAAATCCAAAGTAGCAGTTGAAAGTCCAATTCTACCCATGTAATCAATTTGGATGAACTTCCTTTGATTGATACCGTGTTTAAAATCAATGAAACCCAATGTGAATTTGACCTTTACGAACTCCATAATTGGGCATACCAGAAATTTGAGGATGTCAATGATGAATTTTTCTTCTGGGAGTTGATTTTGCCTCAATTTTGTTGCCCCCAAACCCATCTCTTCCCCAAATTCATCACCTGGTGCGAAAGCCACTATTTACCCAGTCAAAGAGCCATAGTTGCTAGAAACAATGAGATGTTATTTTATATAACCTCTGATTCCATTTGCCAATATTTTCATATTAATCCTCAAGGTTCCATTCATCCTTTTTCAACTGATTCCCTCATGGAAATCTACTGAAAGCTTAAGTTTTAGCACCGAGCCCATATTTTTTAGTCTTTTCTGCTTGAAAAATTCAGAATTGCCCCGAACCAATCCGCTATACTCTTCCGCAATTTTTCTAGAAATGTCCAGAAAAGTTATTTCTATGGTTTCTTGTATTTTAGGGTATCAAACTAATCAATGGGTTGATGGATTCATTCTAGGATTTTTGTTAGTATTTTCATCTAGAAAGAAACCCTCGATCATGTTTAGTTTTAACTAGTTTTTATCAGATGTCATACATGATCAATTTCTAAAATTTAGTGTTGAAGGATCTTTCAAACATTAGTCTATTTTAGTGTATCTATTTTTGTATCATCAACTAGAGAGGTTCAAATTCCCATTACAAAATATGTATTCACAAGGAAGACCTCAGTCAACTATCCACTGGACTTATTTGGTTAGGAAAAACACAGAGGAATATTCTTCCAGTGATTTTTTTAATCAGTTTCTACATATGGTATTATGTATTTTGAGCAATGATGTGGTTCCTATATTCTCCACATAAATTAAAAGGATTTTACATCTCAGTGAACAATATAAAGTTGGAGATTGGTATCTTTATCATAATTTTACAGAACTTAAAGTCTATGGTTGTGAACTTCCTCCTTATAAAATTTCAATTTCCCTGCCTATGAGGATTTTTTCTTTCGAATTCATAAGGCAGAGGATGAATATCGATGAAATCCATTTTTTGTCAAGGAAACAAAAAGCTCAGTTTAAGTTAAAAGCACAAATTGGTCCATTTATTGTTAATACCAGAGCAGCAGAGAAGGAAGTGGATAATTTACTCAAACAAATGAAATTCAGACTAAGCTTTAGTTGGCCTTATGACCCCCTAGGAATAATTTCATCAATGAGATCTGAACAAAATTCAATACCATATGTTCATATAGAAAAACCAGAGATTGAGCAGTATGCAAATCAAGAAGAATGGGAGGAGAATACATTGCAAGAAGTTGAAGAACAAATTTCTAGCCAGACAACATTGGAAACTCCAAGACTAAAAGAAAAGGAACTTAAAAGGGTAAGAGAATGTATTTCTCCTACAAGTTCAAGGGTTAAAATAGTAGCATTCAAAGTTCTCAAAAGAAGGAAATAAATGAATACGGAAGAGGAAATATAAAAGGCCATAACTTCAGACGAACCCACTGCAATGAAACTATCAAGCAAGCCTATATTTTCTTTGCAGCAAGTCGAAGAAACAACTATTGATTCTCCTAAATCTCCTACTTCTCCTTCTTCAGCACAAAAAAAGCATCTTTTCCAGATTCAAAGAAATGAAGAAAAAGAATGAGGCATTGAAAACTTCCACCTATTCAGAGTTTTGGAAACAACCATCCACTACTCAACATAGCCTTTTATCTGCATTAGACTCTGATAGAGGGAAATTTCAATTAGCATTCCTCGAGCCAAAGGTCCTGACTCCTAAAAGTGAAAATCACTATAAGGATTTTGTGTGTTCATATGATAGCAAGAAGATACATCCAATAGATCATATTTATCTTCACAAATAGGCAAGTGAGATGATTTATTCCTCACTAACAAGATCAACTATGGTAGCATCTAAATTGAAAGCTTCTTTAAACAATATTCATTATTAGCTCAGGCTAGAAAGAATGTCTTCCTTAGCCACGGATACTAGAATAAAAGGCTAGAACATATGGTAATAAAGTTAGTATTAGATCCTAATGATGTCAATGTTTCTAAATAAATAATCAAAAATAGAAATTCAAACATCGAAGCACTCAGAAAGAAGAAAAAAAAAAAAATTGAAACTACCTATAATAGAGAATCCACAAACTAAAGATGTAGGGCAGTTAGAGAAGGAAAAAGGGAACATGTTGAAGATGATTGTGGGACGGGACACTCAAATACATTAAATGGAAGCTAATATGGAAAGACTATTAATATATAAATAACAACTGATAAAGGCATGGACTTGTATAGTAGAAACAAAGTCAACCAGTGAGGAAGCTACTAAAATACTATCAAAGGCCACAGGAGATTTATCCCTAAGAAATGTGGAGATAGAAAAGTTGAAAGTGGCACTGTAGAGGATGGAAGAGAAAAAAAATCACATCAAATAATGCATACATACTTGAAATACAGAAAAATTTCAAGCTAACTAAACAGCTTGAAAAATATTCAGATGAATCACTTACAGCACAAACATTATCTGAGGCAAAGGAAAATATTTGGGTTGACATCAATTATACAATTTCAAAGCTCTGGACATCTATTCAGATAATCTTTGAACAAGAACAACTGGTAAGAAAAGCAAAAGCAACCATAGCAAAAATCAAAGAAGACTTGGATCATAAGCCAAGGGAGGAAACAAAGATTATCAAGATGTTGAATTCAAAGACTAAAGACAAATTGGAAGACTTGGGAATTAAAGATAGGACTGATACAGTCCTAGAAGTTAGAAATTATTTACTAAAAGAAACCTCATGTTACAATTAGAAAAATAAATGTCAAAACTTAGAAACTCAGATTAAGAAATTTCACAGGAAGTTTTCCATCCTACAGTGAAAAGGATTTCCATCTCTAAGAGATTATAATGGCCAATTGATTCCACTAGAAAATTACCAACATAAATTGCATGACTAGCAACAGATAGGTCAAAGTTTTCCAAGGTAAAGGGAGTCATAAGTTGTAAATATTTTCTAGAAGTTCTAGAATATGATTTATTCATCCAACATGAAATTCAGAATTTATTTATTACCAAGTCAACCTTTGAAAAGCACATAGAGGTCAATGAAGCCTATAGGAGAGTGATTAAATTATCAATTCCAGATGATGAAAGGTGGGAGTCAGGAAAAGTTACTTGACCTTATTGAGTAAAACCAAATGCAGCATTTTAGGGCAGGAGCATAGAAAAACATGAGTTGAATACATATTTTCAAGTATAAGTGCAGCAAAAGAAGGAGTACAAAGAGTAGAAATAGGTTTCTAGGAAACATCTACAAACAACACCCTTGAATAGACTGTTGAATATCCAATTCAGTTTTAGAAAATCTATTTTTGTATTGTATTAGTTTAACATATCCAAATTATTTTGGATAAGACTTTATTTTGTGAAGGATTGTATTAGATTAGATATTTTTGAATTACACTATATAAATACTTTGTAATTTGAAGTAAGAAAGGTTGAACCCTTGTGATAGCCAAGATACATCATTTTAATTTTCTGAAAGTTTTTGAAGATAATTAAAGGGTTCTGACTTCAGTCTTAACAACATTTGTGTTCATGTGAGTTTTTCTGGTATATTCATCTTTGTTTTTCATCATATGTTCAAGGTAACTTAGGATTTAGAGTAAGACTAAGTTAAATATTATCTTCCCTGGTAGCCCACTGCAAAGTTATATTCATTATGGAGACTAGCTAATTGAACAGTTTGTTTAAATTAGTACCTTTACATCATATAATTGTTGCTTTCTGTCATCTTTTGAATTTATATGTGTTTAACTATAGAATTTTTCTACACACATATATTATATTTGGTTGATTAAGTATTCAGTATGAATGTTTAATTATCATATATCTTCTCTTTTTCCCCTTTCAAAATCAATTGAAGAATTGTATGTTGTTATGAATGAAAGTCAACCCTTTGAAATTATCAGGATTTTTTGGATTATACAAGTGTTAATGGTTTGATGCATTAGTCATCCAATTAAATTAAAGCCCTTAGTTAGATGCTTTGGCATAGTTCCTGAGCCTAGAACTATCTTCAAAGATACAACATCAGATTGACGTCATTGTCGGAGAACGGAGTTTGAAGTTCATTTCCCTTGGAAAATGATAAAACTTCTCTCTTAAAGGTGAATAATAGGTTAGTAGGCTAAAATATTTCACCTAGCAACTCTGCAAATCAAATCTAGCTTCATGCAGGCATACTAGATCTCACTCATATCCTTGGCTCTTCTCTCCATTATCTGATCCAAAGTGACTTATGAGAATTGCATCTCTTAGACACAGACTAGAAACTTCCACTTCTACTTTTTCCTCTCTTCCACTTGAAGTAGTATCACAGCCTGAGCCCTTTAAACCAATACCTATCCCTGTTGAATTATCATATTTACCACCTAAATTTTTGGAACTCCTTTCTAAAGGAGTAGATCTACAATCTGTTTTATTAGCTCATCAACTTGAATCCTTTGATCTTCATGTCTCCCTTTCAGAAGCATATGATACAGAAGCATAGCTTGGACTTGGTTTGCCTGAACTCAAACCTGCTTATTTTATTTCCTCTGTCATACACACTTATCCTTCTACTTTTGTGAAGCCTGAAGAGGAACTTAGTATTTATACTAATCCATTAGATTTTGGAGATCAACCAAAGATTGTCCCTGAAGTCCAAAAGTTGGTTGTTCATCCCTAGTTTCTAAAAAAAACCTACAAGTCCATATCAGTCATCTTCTAGTTCTGTCTCCTAGAGAGACAGCATTACCACAACACCAAATGGATGGATTTAGGCCAATTGCGACAGTTCGGTATGCAGCATTAGTACTCCCACTAGAAAATAAAATTCATTATTTTCATAAAGGATACTTGAAACACTTAGCTAGATTTAATGGAGAAACAGGGCCATCTCAAGAAGATCATTTGGCATCATTTCTGAATTTTGCAGACAATATGAACATAGAACATGAAGATGTCTATATGAGACTATTTTTCCAGTCATTAGTGGAAAATGTCAGAGTATGGTTCAGGCAATTACGACCAAATTATATAAACACATGGACCAAATTAACAAATATCTTCACAAATCAATGGGGAATTTAAAAAGATCATGTGTATTATCTAACAGAATTTGATAATTTTTTAGGAATCCTAGTGAACTTGTTGTTGAATTTATCAAAATGTTTAATAAGATTTACAATAAGATACCACCAGATTGTAAACCCCTAGTGGCTACAGCTAAAGATAGATTCTCTAAAGGATTTGATGATGACTTTGCTTTAATCTTAAGAGATATAAAATCTAAAACTTTAGCTAACATGCAAATGAATGAAATTGAGGTAGAAGTTAATAGGGAAGCATCTAGTAAATTGAAAGTCAAGGCAAAAAAATAAGAAAGAAAAATGAAAGCTAAAGAATAAAGTACTTCATCATCAAAGAATAAAGAAGAGGAACACAAAATTGATGAAATAAATTCATTATTAAGAAATTTTTCTAATCGAATTTCAAGAATGGAAACTCAGCCAAGTGTAGCACAACAAAATGAAAATAGACCTCCAGTACAATACAGAATAACTTTTCAGCCACAAATTTTGCAGAGAGAAAGACCAAATAAGGATCAAGAAATTTAGCCTCCATTAATGATTAATGATCAAGACCTTGAAGAAATAATACCAGTTGTGACCAATGATATCAATTATTTTTATGAATAACCTTCTGAAAATGCTATTGTTCCCCTTAATCAAATTCATCATCCTGCTCAAAATAAAGAATCTGCTGAAATTTCCAAATAGCAAGCTTTTTATGAATTTTTTTTTTGTTGAGTTAAATAAAAGATGTGACTTGAGACCCAGAAAATTCCCTGGTAGACCTGCAAAAAAGGTTACCCTTGACATCCCACAAGAGAAAACTACAGAAACATCATCTATTCAATCCCAAATCCAACTACAAGATCAGTCTACTACAGAAAAATTTGTCCCAACTATTTTCAATGTGAAAAGAGAATTAGAAAGGGTAAAAACTCCAATTCCCTTTATCTAAACTTTCAAGGAGTCCAAGTTATAAGAAAAAGGTTTCTAAATGGATACAATGTTCGAGTATAGATGTTGAAGGGGAGTTGATTAGCCTACAAGAAGATAATTGGGCCCAATTTGGACATGATAGATGAAAGTGTGCCACCTTTCTATGGCACATTAAAATTTCATGATTTTCTTTTGTATAGTTGTATGTTAGATTCTTGTGCTTCTCATAATTTAATGTGCAAAGTTATTATGGACCAGCTTCAATTGCAAATTACTAGGCCCTATCATGACTTGTACACATTTGATTCAAAGAAAGTACCATGCTTGGGGTTAATCAAAGATTTAGTTGCCACCCTTGCTCAAATTCCTGTCAAAAGCATAGTAATGGATATAGTAGTGACAGACATCCCTCCTAAATTTGGTATGTTATTATCAAGGCCCTATTGTGTGAAACTTGGAGGAAGCTTATTGAAATGGATATTTCATATGCTAACATTCTTATTTATGCAGGTGAACATTTAAGGTTGTATAAGGAAGTCATATTCATAAACATTGTTTGTAAAGCTAATCAAGCAGTAAGTCATCCTATGTATGTCATTGATCAAGATCTAGGGTGTTTTGTTTTGGCTACAAATGATCAATGTAATCCACAAAGAAAAATTGAAGACACTGTAAATGTTCCTCAAGCCTCAAACAATGATGTTTGGAAAATGTATTTTGATGGAGCTTTCTCTAAAGATGGAGTTGGGGCAAGGATTTTTTTTATTTCACCATAAAAGAAAAACATTACTCAATCATTTTAAGTTAGATTTTGAAGTCACTAACAATGTAGCAGAATATGACGCTTTAACTTTCAGATTAGAGTTGGCTAAAAAATTGAACAAAAATCTAGCAGTATTTGGTGATTCAGAATTACTAGTGAAACAGGTCAAAAATCTTTGTCAAACAAAACATCATAGGCTGAGAGCTTACAGAAATGAAGAATGAGATTGTGTGGAAAATTATTTTCAAGCTTTTAACATTTCAGCGATTCCAAGAGAAGATAACATTCATGTAGATTCCTTGGCGATTTCTGAAAGTACTTTCAAAATTCTAGATTCCTTACAGTGACAGTATTAGATTGAAGTGAAGTACAGACCTTTTATTCAAAATAATTTAAGACACTGGAAAGTCTTTGAAGATGATGACCACTTGAATATTTTTTTGCAAACCATTGATGAACTTTCTGACTTACATGTTGAAGAAGAAAATAGTGATGAAGTAAAAGAAAATGTTGATGATTTAGATATAAATTTCAAACAGAAAATAGTCGATCGTGACATCATACAATTGCCTAACAACTATATTCCAAAAGGACTAGTTCCTCTTGAAAATTTGTTTGACAAAAATTATGTACCAAAATCTTCACTGTCTAATTCACAATAAGAGAATATACAATATTGCAATATTGGTACTGCAGAAGAAATAAGAAATGTCAAAATCTCAGGATTTTTCCCGGCATATCAGAGAAAAATATGTCAACTTATTCAAAGAATACAAAGATGTATTTGCATGGTCCTATGAAGATCTGAAAACTTATAATACAACCATCATTGAACATAAAATTCCTTTCAAACCAGGAGCTAAGCCATTTCAACAAAAATTGAGAAGAATTAATCCAGTTTTGTTGCCCATTATTGAGAAAGAAGGAAGTTGTTAGATGCAAAAATTGTTGTTCCTTTAAGATATTCTGAATGGATAGTTAATTTGGTGCATGTTAGAAAACATAATGGAGAAGTAAGGTTGTGTGTTGATTTTAGAAACCTGAATAAATTATCATTGAAACATAATTATCCACTTCCAAAAATGGATCAATTGCTTCAAAGAGTAACAGGTCTAGATACAACTTCAATGTTAAATGGTTTTTCTGGATACAATCAGATTTTGGTCAGTCTAGAAGACAAAGAAAATGTAGCTTTTACAAACCCATGGGGTACCTTCATGTATGCCAAAATGCCTTTTGGTTTGATTAATGTTGGTGCAACATTTCAGAGAGCCATGGATTTGGCATTTGTTGGTAAGGTAAATAAATTCATAGTTATTTACCTTGATGATTTGATAGTATTTTCAGAGTCTGATGCAAAACATATCAAACATTTGAAGAAAGTTTTTCAGAGATGTAGAAAATTTGGGATTTCTCTTAATCCCAAAAAATCATTGTTTTCCATGATGGAAGGGAAATTGTTAGGACATATTATTTCAAAAGTAGGAGTTACAATTAACCCTAAAAGAGTTTCATCTATTCAGGTAATCAATCTGCCTAAAAATAAGAAAGAAATTCAATCATTCTTAGGGAGGATAATTTTTTTAAGAAGGTGCATATTTAATTATGTTCAAATTGTTAAACACATCACTGATATGTTCAAGAAATATAATGAATTCATGGAGTACACAAGCTAGATTCTCTTTTTATCATATCAAAAAAGGAATTTATGAAGCTCCAGTACTTGCTAGTCCTGATTATTCAAAACTCTTCAATATTTTTTCCTTTGCTTCAAATACCAATAAATATTTTAGAATTTGTATCCTGCATTCTCCCATAATTACTTATGTGCCTAATAATGCAGTGAAGACAGTGTTGACTCAACCTGATACAGTGGAAAGAGGGGGAGATGGACTGCTAAGATCCTGGAATTTGATCTTTATATCAAACCTACAAAGCTGGTGAAAGGACAAGGTATAGCTAAGTTGTTGGCATAATCAAATTGAAAAATTTTGGGCATAAACTCAATTATGCAAGTTTGAAAGGAGAATAATCCGCAAGAACCGTCTTCCAATTCAATACCAGTACCACTTACTTTGGATATTGATGAAAAAAATTAATTTCAGATTGGTATAAAGATATTGTACATTTTTTACGTAATTTTGAATACCCTTAGGCTCAAAGCAATGAAATATTGTATAGTAAATGCAAATTTGTATTGGAAGGATCCATTAAATATTCTTTTATTTTTTTTGACCTAGAGTGAAATAGAAGGGGTGATTCAACAATTTCATGAAGGATTTTGTGGAGGTCATTATTCTTGGAAATAAACAACACACAAAATACTTAGAGAATGATTTTATTGGCCAACGTTGTTTGCACAAATTGGTTCAAAAGTGAGAGGTTGTATTCCTTGTCAGATCTTTGCAAGAAAACAAAGGTTAGTTTCTCTCCCTCTTATTCCAGTTTCAGTGTAAGATCCTTTCTTCCAGTGGGGGTTAGATTTCATTGGTGAAAAAGTTCCTTCTTCAAGCAATCAACACAGATGGATACTTACAATGACCAATTACTTCACAAAGTGGATAGAGGTTATTCATGTGAGGAATGCAACTAATGCTCTAGTTGTGAAATTTATTGAAGAAAACATTATGTCTAGAATTTGGTTGTCCAAGACAAATAGTTAGGGGCAATGCTCAAGCTTTTAATATCATTAAAATAATTTAATTTTGTAAAAAATATCAAATTTCTTTACATCACTCTACACCTTATTATCCTCAAGGGAATGGGCTAGCAAAATCATCAAACAAAATTCTAATCAAATTCATCAAGGAGGTGTTAGCAGATCATAAAAAAAAACTGGGACAATCATTTGAAATATGCAGTATGGGCAAACAGGGTTTCATTTAAAAAGTCTATTGGTAAATCTCCTTTTCAACTTGTTTATGGAATAGAAGTTATTTTCCCTACTCAATTAGCATTTCCAGTCATGAATTTTTTGCAGGATTCATATGAATACACTGATGATTTTTCAAAAAAGATAAATCAAATTATCAAACTAAATCGAGACAGGGAAGAAGTTCAGAACAAACTGCTACAATATTAGGACAAGATGAAAGTTTGCTTGACAGGAAAGCTAGAGAAAGTGATTTCGGACAAGGAGACTTGGTTCTCAGATGGGATGCAAGAAGGAAGAAAAAGGAAAGCATGGAAAATTAGACAATCTTTGGTTGGGACCTTTCATCATTACAGAAATCAAAGGCAATAACACCTTCATTCTTCGGAATTTGGAAGGAGAATATTTCCCATTGTCAGTCAATGGGCAATATTTAAAACATTACATCCAGTACTGAGTAAGTTTTTCATCATCAACATTGTATATATCCGGTTTTATTTACATTTCTAGAGCAAGTGTGATTTTTCACAGCAAAGACTCCATAGCCCAAGGAGAAGGCAAATGGATCTACATGTTCTCTGCATCCCATAGGGGGAAGCAGTCCCTAGATAGAGTCGATGTTGTAAATTATTCTCACCTATGCATTTGATTTTTGAAGTGCATAGTTTTCAAAAATTAAGTTAAAAATTTCTTCCTGCACTTTGTAATAAGCATGCAAACCTAAATGTCGCTTTTAGATTTTTATTGGTGCGGAAAAAACTATTTAAATGAATATTTTATTTAAATAAAGTTATTTTCAATGAAGGAGCTAATCATTGAGCAATTTCCAATTCCTAGATCTTCTCCTCTCCGATCAACGGCTAGAAAGTAATTGCGGGAACCCCCGCACTCCCGACGGTTAACGAAGGGGGGAGTTCGCAAAACAGTTTTCACTTTACCGCCTGTGCATACGTGTCGCTCTCCTACAGGTTCAAGGGTTAAAATAATAGGATTCAAAGTTTTCAAAAGAAGGAAATAAATGAATATGAAAGAAGAATCATTAGAGACCAAAATTTCAAAAGAACCCGCTACAGTGATACTATCAGGCAAGCGTATATTTTTGTTATATGCCTAGGGGGGATAATATGGGGTACAAAGGGAGGTACCCAAGGGAATAATGGGATGGGCCATAGTAATAAATAAGGTAGTTAACCATATCATGTAAAGGACCACAAGTAGTTAGTAATAATGTAATGGGCCCATGGTATTAGTTCGATGGTATAAGGGAACCATGGTAATGACCCATGGTATTGTATGTATGAGGCCTATATAGAGGCTAGAGACTCCACATTGAGGATGTCAAGGAATTATTGTATGAACAAGCATATGACTTGTGGAGTGTTCTCCTTCCTTAAGGAATGAATGTATGGGTTGCCCTACCTTAAGGGTTTGACATTAATAAAGTGAAGCATTTCTATCTATTTCTATCTTATTATTTCTAGGTATATTTGTGTTCTCTTATATTTTCATATCAGATCTATAACAGGTGGTATTAGAGCTATAACAGGTGGTATCAGATCTATAACAAGTGGTATCAGAGCTATAACAATTTTCTTCGCACCATGTCAAAGAAGAAACTATTGATTCTCCTAATTTTTTTGCTTCTCCTTCTTCAGCACAAAAAAGCATCTTAGTCAGATTCAGAGAAATGAAGAAAAAGAATGAAGCATTGAAAAATCCCACCTATTATGAGTTTTGGAAACAATCATCCACTACTCAACACAAACTTTTATCTACACTAGACCCTGTTAGAAGGCAATTTCAATCAGCATTCCTCGAGCCAAAGGTATCAGTTCCTAAAAGAGCAGATGACTATAAAACTTTTGTGTTTTATTTTGATACCAAGCACACACATCCAATAGATCAGATTGATCTTCACAAACAGTCAGGTGATGCAAGAGCATTCAACACTCTTAATTGAACGAAGAGTCCAAAGCGGAGCAAAGAGAGGACGTGGACCATCGAGCTGAATAAGGGGACTTTTCTATTTTAAAACAGAGAAAAATATGGAATGGATAAGTCTCTCGAAGACTTATTAATTATAATCTGCCACATATGTATTCTGTAGCGAGCTTTAGGGCTTCAGTTGAGTGATTCAAGGAAAGGATTGATCGGATCCCTTTAGTGATCTGATCCAATGTATTCTTATAAATAGTGAACCTGCGCGTTCAATTAATAGATAGTGAGACAGATAGAATATATGTAAGCCTACGGGCAGAGTCAAAAAAGAGGCCACAATATTGAAGAACATGCCTGTGTGTGAGGCACAGAGACCTCATTCTATAACCATTGTTTATACTGTTAATATAATCATCTCAATTCTGAGTGGAATGTGTATTTCGAGTGTTGGATTTTATGTGAATTTGTAGGTTCTGTAACAGGAGATTGCAGACAGAGTTAAGAAGAAATGCACGAAGGAGAGAATGATTCAGAGAAATCATAAGGGTTCTTAGAATCCATTGAAGAAGTTGAGAATTCACTAAGAAGCCCAGCTCAGAGGAAGCGGAGCAGTGGAAATAGAAGGTAGAGTTTGAAGGACACGCAAAGAAGAAGAATGATTTGGAGAAATCGTATTGATCCACTTGAATGATCAAGAGTTTCTTTGAAGTTACAACAATTAGAGGAGCATGTGAAGTGAAGCCAAGAGGAAGAGTCGCAGCGAAACAACGAAGGAGGAAGAACCTCTGAAGAACTAAAAAGAACCACAGAAACCATTGGAAATGGCATAAAAACTAAGTAAAGGCATGAGCGGAGAAGTGAAGTGTTAATTGCTTAGGAGCTGTTAGATCTATGGGATCAACAGCCCAGATCTTATCGCATCGGTGAAAACCATTGGGACGAGGACTGGAATGGGTCTTTGAATAGAGCGATTTGTGACGTTGCAATATCTCCGACAGTGATAATCGGCGATTGGCGATTAGAATTATTGCATGTCGGGAGATCGAGAATCGGCGTCCGAAAGAGGCTTGCAATAATACAAAGGACCGATGGATAGGCGGACCCGACGATATATATGGACGCAGATATATAACATTTGAAATCTGCGTTTGTGTTTCGGAGCGGGATTTCCTTTGTATTCCCATATTTCGTGTATATGCAATAAGTGGTGGTGCGAGCCATTTAAGGCTTAAATGTTATGTTATCGACTCTGATAGTCGCATATCAGAAGTCGGAGGGATGATGAGGTCATGTGTAACGTGACCCATGGTGGAGCGATATCCGATTGTGATAAGGATGCATCGGAGTCTGTGCAAAATTCGTACGAAAGGCGGAAGAGGTATGGTTTGTAGTTAATTCCTTTGTAAAAGAGTTATAAGGGGAAGAGCGCGATAAGGGTTTTCGTATGTTAAACCATACGTAACCAATGTTTAAAAGGGGAACGGTTCTCTATATATGAATTATGATTTATATAAAGGTTTTGAAGAGTTTCTAATTCCTGATGAGAAGGATATAAAGGAAGACTTTAATAAAGTCATAACCGAAGGCTTGAGGCTTGTTTAACAGTCCCGATAGGAGGTTTTAGTGGGGTGATTGGGTTCCGATATAAAGGGACCAAGATAAAAGGGCCTTAACCATTTGACATTTATGAGATTGAATTTTTTACTCCTTTGAAGAGTCAAACACTTGGGACAGAAGTGTGGATGCATATTTATGCATACTGTGGGTATGTGTGGGTTTTACCCTACACCATTAGTGGTATCAGAGTAGATCTGTAACCATAGCAGAATTGAAATCAGAGCAAGGGAAGATTTCCTATGAAAACGAGGTTGCACACAAAAAAAGGTAATGTGCATAAGTTAAATGGATGAATGATAGAGACTACAACAAAAGAGTGTAAGGAGAACTTTTGAAGTTTTGGAAGACTGTAGCAGTTCCAGCAGAGGCTTGGAGTAGATAGGAACAAAGGATTTCTTGAAGGAAAGAGAAAGCAAGATTTTTTAATGCAAGTTCTGAAGGAAGAGGACTTAGAGGGTAAACTAAGGACAATCCATTCAAAGTGCAGAAGAATGGGTGAAACAAGATCATGATGAGATCTTGAAGGTGAGGTAATATGTTATGTTTTAAATTGAGAATGTGTGTTTTTATACTAATGCACAGGTGACAGCAAGAAAATCTGTGAGAGAAGAACCAGATGTGTTCTTAAAAGCAGAGTAAGGAAAGCACTCTGAAGTGGCAGTGAACCTGAAAAATCCAACAAGAGATTGGATAGAGAGGACAACTGAAGTGTTCTCAAAAGAGAGTGAGAGATTGCAGAAGCCTAAAAGGAGCAAAGGTGTTTCTCAAGAAGAGGAACCAAACAGAGGACCTATGCTTACCAAAACAACGAGTGAGGAGAGCTTAGTGAGGTAAGATTGCAGCCAGGAGGACTAGTTGTAGCAGAGGCTTGTTGCAGATAAGTGAGAAGCTCATGAAGATAGAGGAGAAGAAGATGACTACTGATAGTCATAGCAGAGGTTCAGAGAGAAGCCACAGCAGAAGATATGAGAAGAAGGATGCCAAGGCAAATGGAAAGAAGATGAGTCAAGAGGAAATTGACCAGGAAGTTGTAGAGTTAAAAGAACAACTCAATGCATTAAGGAGAATGCTTGAGGAAAGCCAGAGACTAGGTTGGGTCTTGAGGAAAAAACCAGTGAAGTGGCATGAAATACAAAGAAGGCTACAACAAATGCAAGTAAAGTGGTTGAAGGAAAAACTCAAGGAAGTTGAGTTAGAAATGGAAGAATCCATTTGTGAACTAGAACAAGGAGAATTTCTGGGAGAAAGTGAAGATGAAGACTTGAAGACTGAAACTTCAAGTGAGGCCAAAGGGTCACATGGGTTTAAAACTGACAATTTGTGTATGTATGCAGGTGAAACATGTAAAGAAGGACAATTGGCTGATATTGTCATAAAGGAGGAAGAAGACCAACAGAATCTAAATTCTGTTCTGGAAAAAGATGAGATAGATAGATCTCATATACAGCTAGAGAAAGATGTCAAGCAACCAAGTGAAGGGCTTGAGGAGATTGAAGAAGAGACTATCAAAGAATTTCTAAATCATATGAATGATTTAGAACAACAAGGAGATATGATGGCTGAACCATCAAGTGAGACCATAGGGTCTTATATTTTTAAAACTGATAGTTTGTATATGATGGCAGATATTGCAGGAGAAAAGCAGCCATTTGAAGATATCTTCAGAGGAGATGAAGATCTAGAAGCAAAAGGTGACCGAGAAAACTTTCCAGAAGAGAAGGAATTTGACTACATACAAAAGAAAAGGTCTATGGATGAGTCTATAGAAGCTCTCATGGAGATGAGGAATCAGGATCTTATTCTAATGAAGAATGAAGTAATACTGTCTCAATAAGGTAATCAAATGAGTTTGATTAATGTTATTGATGAAAACCAAATGCAGGAGAATGTTAATGTAGATGGTGAGACAAGGATAACTCTGGGAGAAGAGTTACAGAGGGACAACAAGGCAAAATGTACTGAAGAAGAAGAAACTATGTTAACTTAAAACATAGTAAAAGATCATCAATTCACCATGATGATAGGCACAGTGGAAATAGCCATGAAAGCTATTGAGACAGTCAGTGAAGAATAAGAACATCTACTGAAAGATGTTAAGGAAGAGGAAGTCTATGGGAAAGACTTAACAAAGGGGGAAAGAACATTAACAAAAGAATGTTTTGCAGAGGATGAGCAATCTTTAGAAGTTGTCAGAAGTATGGAGAAGTATCTTTTAGAAGATAAAAACTCTAAAATAAAGGAGGATGAAGAATGTCTCTTAAATGAGATAAACAATTATTTATTGCAGCAAAAGGAACTTAACAATGCATGGATGTGTGAAGATGTGACAACACAGGGACAAGTTCTTGTGGAAGAAGGAAATGAAGTTCAGTCTGAAGAGCTCATATGTGAAGCAATAGTTGAGACTATTGAACCTTATGATTCCCAAACAAATAATTTGTGTGTAAATGCAGGAAACATAAGTGATGATGAAATATTGGCAAAGTGTCACAGAGAAATTGCATTACTGGAATATTTGCTGGAGAATTCAGAGTATGACAGTATGATTGCAGAAAAAGGAGTTCACTACAGTGGACAAGAGTAGGAAGGCATCATTAGGACAAATGGTGTGGAAGAGAGACTAATGGACAGTCTCATGAGTTCTTTTGAGATTCAAATCAACATACTGATGTGCTGACAGAGGAGAAAGAAACAGTGCAGCAAACTGAATTGTTTCCAAAAGAAAACAAGGCACAGTAGCCTTGTGTTTTTAATTTTAACAAGTGTTTTGTGAATGCAGGTTTTGGTGCAATTGCTGGAGGAGATTTGGCACAAGTGAATAGCCAAATAAAAGTGAAAGAAGAGAAATCTATGGAAGAACTCAATCCATGGAATAGAGAAGTTAATTTACTGGAGAAAGTGTTGAACAATCATGATTCAATCATGAAAGAGGGTAAGGATGATAGGGAGGTAGTCAGCATAGGAGTCACAGCAAGCATTGAAGCAAGCAAAACAAGCAAACCAAAAGTTGGAGCAAGCAAAATAGAAGTCAGCAAAGCAACCAAGGCAAAAGTTGAAGTAAGTAAAGAAAACTAGCAGCAGATTGAAGAACTAGTGGACAACAACAACCTGAAACAAAAAGAAAGAGGCAGAAATACAAAGCAGAAAATGGACCAGTTCAAAGATGTACTGGAGACAGAGATTGAAGAAATGTGGGAGCTAATGATGAAGCAGTTCAAATGGAGGAAAATGGTAGCAGCAGGAAGAAAGATCAATTAGAACTTGAACCTGATTGACAAGAAGAAGAAGATGGAGCAAAAGACAGCAGAAGTATAGTAGCAACAAGGGAACAAAGCATGTGGACAATTACAGAACAAAGTGTGGGATCCAGGAAGACCAAGACCAGAAGACACATGATCAGGAGATCATGAATATTTTCTACTTTGGGAGTCTAATGCAGGAGCATCTGACACTCTTAATTGAACGAAGAGTCCAAAGCGGAGCAAAGAGAGGACATGGACCATCAAGCTGAATAAGGGGACTTTTCTGTTTTAAAATGGAGAAAAAGATGGAATGGATAAGTCTCTTGAAGACTTATTAATTATAATCTGCCACATATGTATTCTGTAGCGAGCTTTAGGGCTTCAATTGAGTGATTCAAGGAAAGGATTGATCAGATCCCTTCAGTGATCTGATCCAATGTATTCTTATAAATAGTGAACCTGCGCGTTCAATTAATAGATAGCAAGACATATAGAAAATATGTAAGCCTACGAGCAGAGTCGAAAAAGTGGCCAAAATATTGAAGAATAGGTCTGTGTGTGAGGCACAGAGACCTCATTCTATGACCATTGTTTATACTGTTAATAAAATCATCTCAATTCTGAGTGGAATGCGTATTTCGAGTGTTGGATTTTATGTGAATTTTTAGGTTCTGTAATAGAAGATTGCAGACAGAGTTAAGCAGAAATGCGCGGAGGAGAGAATGATTCAGAGAAATCATAAGGGTTCTTATAATCCATTGAAGAAGTTGAGAATTCGCTAAGGAGCCCAGCTTAGAGGAAGCGGAGCAGTGGAAACAGAAGGCAGAGTTTGAAGGACGCGCAGAGAAGAAGAATGATTTGGAGAAATCGTATTGATCCACTTGAAGGATCAAGAGTTTCTTTGAAGTGACAGCAATTAGAGGAGCATGCGAAGTGAAGCCAAGAGGAAGATTCGCAGCAAAACAGCGAAGGAGGAAGAACCTCTGAAGAACCAAAAAGAACCGCAGAAACCATTGGAAATGGCGTAAAAACTAAGTAAAGGCATGAGCGGAGAAGTGAAGTGTTAATCACTCAAGAGCCATTAGATTTGTGGGATCAACAGCCCAGATCTTATCGTATCGGTGAAAACAATTGGGACGAGGACTGGAATGGGTCTATGAATAGAGTGATTTGCAACGTTGCGATATCGCTGACAGTGATAATCGGCGATTGACGATTAGAATTATCGCATGTCAGGAGATCGGGAATCGGTGTCCGAAAGAGTCTTACGATAATACAAAGGACCGATGGATAGCCAGACCTGATGATATATATGGACGCAGATATATAACATTTGAAATCTGCTTTTGTGTTTCAGAGTGGGATTTCCTTTGTATTCCCGTATTTCCTGTATATGTGATAAGTGGTGGTGTAAGCCGTTTAAGGCTTAAATGTTATGTTATCGACTCCGATAGTCGCATATCGGAAGTCGGAGGGATAATGAGGTCATGTGTAACATGACCCATGGTGGAGCGATAACTGATTGCGATAAGGATGCATCGAAGTCTGTGCAAAATTTGTACGGAAGGCGGAAGAGGTATGGTTTGTAGTTAATTCCTTTGTAAAAGAGTTATAAGGGGAAAGAGCGCGATAAGAGTTTTCATATGTTAAACCATACATAACCAATGTTTAAAAGGGAAATGTTCCCTATATATGAATTATGATTTATATAAAGGTTTTGAAGAATTTCTAATTTCCGGTGAGAAGGATATAAAGGAAGACTTTAATAAAGCCATAACCAAAGGCTTGAGGCCTGTTTAACAGTCCCGATAGGAGGTTTTGGTGGGGTGATTGGGTTCTGATATAAAGGGACCAAGATAAAAGGGACTTAACCGTTTGACATTTATGAGATTGAAATTTTGACTCCTTTGAAGAGTCAAACACCTGGGACAGAAGTGTGAATGCATATTTATGCATACTGTGGGTATGTGCGGGTCTTACCCTGCACCAACAAGTGAGATGATTTATTAATCCCTAACAAGCTCAGCTATGGGAACATCAAAATTGCAAGCTTCTTTAAATAATATTCATTCTCGTCTCAAGCTAAAAAGAACGTCTTTCTTAGCCAAGGATACCAGAATAAAAAGGTTGGAACATCTGGTAATAAATTTAGGATTAGATCCTAATGATGTCAATGTTGTTGAAGAAATAATCAAAAACAATAATTTAGACATCCAAGCACTCAGAAAACAACTGAAACTACCTACAACAAAGCATCCACAAACTAAAGAAGTAGGGAAATTAGATCAGGAAAAAGAGAACATGTTGAAGATGATTGTGGAGCAGAATATTCAAATACAGAAAATGGACGTTGATATGGAAAGATTATTAAAAGGAAAAGAATGGCAGACAAGCGCAGGGACTTCTACAATACAGACAGAGTCAACCAATGAGGAAGCCATTGAAATACTATCAAAGGCCATGGGAGAATTATCCCTAAGAAATGTGGAGATAAAAAAGTTGAAAGCAGCACTGCAGAGGATGGAAGAGAAAAAAATCAAATCAAATAATGCATACATCGCTGAAATATAAAAAAATTTCAAGCTTACCAAACAACTTTAAAAATATTCAGATGAATCAATCACATCACAAACATTATCTGAGGCAAAGGAAAAGATTCGGGTTGACATCAATTCAACAATTTCAAAGCTTTAGACGTCTACTAAGATAATCTTTGAACAAGAATTGGTACGAAAAGCAAAAGCAGCCATAGCAAAAATCAAAGAAGACTTGGATCATAAGCTAGGGGAGGTGAATTGGAAGACTTTGGAATTGAAGATAGGCCTAATACAGTCCTAGAAGTCAAAAAAAATAACTAAAAGAAACTTGATGTTACAATTAGAAAATAAATGTCAAAACTTAAAAACTCATATTAAGAAATTTCACATGAAGTTTTCCATCCTACAGCAAAAAGGACTTTCTCTGAGAGATTCTAGTGGCCAATTGATTCCACTAGAAAATTAACAGCATAAATTGTATGACATAGTAGCAGATAGGTCAAAGTTTTCCAAGGTAAAGCGAGTCATAAGTGGTAAAGCTTTTCTAGAAGGTCTGGAATATGATTTAATCATCTAGCATGAAATTCAACATGTATTTATTACTAGACCAACCTTTGAAAAGTACACAAAGGTGGATGAAGCCTACAGGAGAGTGGTTAAATTCTCAATTCTAGATGATGAAAGGTGAGACAAGTTAATCAAGCTTATTGAGTAAAACCGAAAGCAACATTTCAGGGAAAGAGCAGATAAAATCAGGAACTGAATACATAATTTCAGGTATCACTGCAGCAAAAGGAATACAAAGATCATAAACAAGTTTCCATACAATATCTACAAACAACACCCTCAAATAGAGTGTTGAGTATGCAAATAAGTTTTAGAAAAATTATTTTTGTATTGTAATAGTTTAATATATCTAAATTATTTTGGATAAGACTTTATTATGTAAATGATTGTATTAGATTAAATACTTTTAAATTACAATCTATAAATACTTTGTAATTCAAAGTAAGAAGGGTTGAACCCTTGTGATAGCCGAGATACATCATTGTACGTTTCTTTAAGTTTTTGAAGATAATCGAAGGATTATGACTTCAGTCTTAACAACAATTGTGTTCATGCAAGTTTTTATGATATATTCATCTTTGTTTTTCATCATATGTTCAAGGTAACATAGGAGTTAGTGTAAGTTAGATATTAACTTCCCTAACAACCCACTGCAAAGTTATCATCATTATGGAGACTAGTTGATTGAACAATATGTTTAAATTAGTACCTCTAACAATGTAAACTTTGAAACGAGAACTGATATGATTACCCGTTTCGTAGAGGTAGCAAAAAAGTGACCTGATTTTGAAAAGTTGTGATGTAGAATACACATATTTTTTTTAGCATAGTTTTTGACACTTCAAATTTTTTATATACATTAGTTTTTAGAATGTTAGTGATTTGCATGCTGATTTTAAAAAGTATTGATTTTGCACTAGGCCCATTTTTAAAAGACCTATTTTTTTACTTTAAAATTTCTAATGTATTAAATGTGAATAATTATTTTCTATATTTAACAATTTTTGAAGTGGTCTTCTTCTTTATATTTTCTTTTTTTTATTTCTTCTTTTTTGTAGTGAGGTTTTTATTTTTTTACATAGATAAAGAAGAAGGTCGATATTTTAAAGTTTCGGTATTCTACATATTTATATATCATTAATTAATTTTTCAATGCACATCAAATAATTGGCTCTAAAAAAAATAATTTTTAACAATTGACATAAAAATAACCATTTTCAACATAAATATAACTAAAAAATTACACATTTTGATATAAAAAATAAATAAAATAAAATTTGCTAAAAATGACATGTCAAAATCACAATTCTTATAGGAATTTTTTAACAAAAAATGGTTAAACAATAGTTTTTTTATGAATTTCATTTCAAAAAATAATAATAATCACTATTTTTTTCAAAAAATAATGATTCACATAAAAATTAAAGTGAAAATCACATAATACAAATATTGAACACATAACAACATTAATCAAATGCTTATGCTTCTCATAAAATGTCAAAGTCAAAACATTACAAGTATAACTAATTAATAGTTACAAAAAATTAGCTCGATTTCCAAGCATAACTTAAAATTAATCAACAATATTACGTAATACAAACTCTTCATCCTCTAGAGTTTCATCATTGTCTTCTTTCACAATATTTTCTGTTTCATTTTGTTCATTTTTCTCTTCTAATGAATCTTTGATATTTGTGAATCTCCCAATGTATGTCTTTCCAATCATTCCATGTAATGGTGGTTGAAGTTCCTTTACCTTTTTTGTTACATGTGATTCACTAAAATCCCCTTTCTTCAACCCAATTTCTTGCATTTCATCTCGAAGAAATTGAAGAGTATTAATTCTTTGGTGAATAAATTTGCATTGTACTAAATCTTTTTCAATGGCAATGCAACTTTTTCCTTTTTGTAGGCAACATGCTAATGTTGTACCCAATTATCAAGCACAAAATGTTAGGTCCCTTTAATACTAGTGATTACCCCATTACTATGGTATTTGTAACCCTTACTAATATTATTGTGCCCCTATTGTCTCCATATTGTTATTATTGTGCCCCATAGAATCCCTCTATTGTTATTTTTGTGCCTTTATATTATTATTGTTAGGTCAGCTTGGTTATATTGTGACTCCATAGACTTCTATATATAGAAAGGAGGTTTTGTCATTTGAATCATCCAAGAATTGTTCATTTATGTAATGTAAAGGAGGTTGCCCCCTCGAAGAAGCTGAATTCTAAGGCGTTGATCTATCTTTTCTATCTTTTGTGAGTTGGTTTCATAACATTTGGTATCAGAGATTTGAATTCTAGGGTTTCGCTGCTCCAAACAGGTCATCGTGGCATTTTCACTATAACTTGTTTTTTGCAACGTTTCAGATGCTACAAAAAAAACCAATTTGAGAAGAAATCGCGCTGAACCTCGGGTCCGAATTTCAAATTTTTTCGCACAATATTTGCCAAGATATGATCTGAGGAAGTCGGTCTTTTTGCAGATTCCTGAATTACATTCCAAACAGGTGACCTGGGGAAAATAGTCATAACTTTTTTTTGAGCATCAGATTGAAATTTCGTCAAAAGTTACAGAAATAGGACGGACTATAGTTTCCTGTGTATATTTTTCAGATCCTAAGGTCGAAACAGTGACACGTGGCACTTCATACAAGTTCGCTCTTCTGAAAAGGTATATAATCAAGTCATCTTAGGAGATTGTGCATAACTCTTTCTTAGAGAATCTAAATTCGATCAGACTGATGGCATTGAAAAGAGAATGCAGAGGGTTACCGCAGGTCGCAATTTCAGAACTGGAAGATATAAAATTACAAAGATACATTAGAGGCAATATCGAGCTCCTACAAAGTGAAGAAAGGTGTGTAGATTTTTTTTAAATTTTTGCTTAAGCTTGGTTTGAAAAATTATTTTGAAGGAATTAAAAGGGCATAGTATAGCATTATTATTGGTAATTGATGCCCCGAGGAAATAAAATGCAAACATCTAGTAAGCAACCTAAAGGCTGTAGCATGACTTACGAAGAAGAGAAAGAAATGCAACATGATATATCAAAATTGTGAGACCAAGTGCAACAAATGTCACTCGCACAAAAAGTAACAGAATCTAAGATGGATGGTTTAAAGAAAGATGTAGAAGCTAAGATGAATGACGTGGAAGCTAAGATGGATGATTTGACGATAGATTTGAAGAAAAGCATGGCAGATTTGAAGACAGATTTGACAAATTTTCTACAAGAAATGCTTACTAATGGTGAAAGGGTAGTAAAGGAAACTCATGATAAGAAAAAAATAAATGTTAATCATGATTTCATAGGCTCTAACGTTGGATCTAAGAACCACCATATTCCAAAAATCGATATCAGGAAGTTTGATGGCAAGGATCCCGCAACATGGATACTACAGATGAAGCAATTTTTCGATCTCAATAATGTGCAAAACACACAAAAGGTACGTATTGCCACTTTATATTTGGAACCAAATCAATTTGTATGATATCAATGGCTTTGCTCTCGTAAAAAAGTTGTCACTTGGGCAATTTTTACGGAAGAATTGACAGCACATTATGAGGATACAAAAAGCAACACTTTTTTTTAGCCAACTGATAAGTCTCAAACAAAAGGGTTCAATGATGGATCACATTGAGGACTTCCAAAAATTGAACACAAGGGTAAAAGATATTCTAGAAGAGCATAGGATTGATGTGTTTATAGCGACTTTAAAGGATAATATCCAACATGAGGTTCGCATTTGGGAACCTGATTCATTAAAGAAGGCATTCAGGTTAGCAAGGGAAAGCAAAATTATGGCAACCAAGAAGCCTACCACTCACAACTATAAAAATGGAAGTGTTGTTTCCCCTAGCCTTCCACAACGTATAAGGTTGACACCACAACAATTGGAAGAAAAAAGAGCAAAAGGGCTTTTTTACAGTTGTGATAACAAATACACTAAAGGTCATAAGTGTGCTAAGAAGAAATTATTCTACATAGATTGTGAAGAGGAGGAAGAAAAGGAACAAGAAATGTCAAAAGAAGAGGATATACTCCAGGAATAAACCCTAGATAAAGAAGTAATGAATCCAACCATATCTTGTAATGCATTGGCTGGAATTACCACTCCTCAAACTATTAAGATAGAAGGACATATCAATAAAAAAAAGGTAATAGTGTTGATTGATTCATGAAGTACCCACAATTTTATTCATTGTAAGATAGCAAAAGAATTGAATTGTTTCCTATATCCAGCACCAGAGTGTCAAGTAATGGTTGCAAGTGGAGGAACGATAAATTGCTCTGGAAAGTGCCATAATATGAAGCTATCCATGGGAGAATATGTATTGAGTAGCCCAATGCTTTCCATTCCAATGGGAGGTGTTGATGTTGTACTAGGAGTCCAATGGCTACAATCCTTGGGTACAATAACTTTTAATTTTTTTAGAACTTTTCATGAAATTTTCTACGAAGGAAAGGAAGTTGAATTAAGGGGTATTGCATGGAAACTGGGAAAGATAATCAGCTCTCACGGTATGACAAAGCTTCTAAAAAAAGAACAAAGAGGTGTAATTGCACAATTATGTTCGCTAGATGTTTCCACACTGAAATCATCTATTTCTCCAGATCTCCAAAAAGTCTTGGACAATCATTCCAAGGTATTTGAGACTCCCAAAGGTCTCCCACCTATTCGTGATCATGATCATGCTATTTATCTGATTCTAGGAAGTGTTCCTCCAAACATCAGGCCATACAGATATCCATATGCCCAAAAGAGTGAAATTGAACGTATGGTTGCAGAAATGCTAGAGGCTGGTATAATTCAACCTAGTCAAAGTTCTTTCTCTGCTCCAGTAGTATTGGTGCACAAGAAGTATGGATCATGGTGCATGTGTCCAGATTATAGGGAGCTCAAAAAGCTCACTATTAAAGATAATTTTCCCATTCCTGTCATTGATGAATTACTGGATGAATTGCATGGATCAATTTACTTCACCAAGTTGGATCTTCGTTCAGGATATCATCAAATCAAAATGAAGACTAAATACATTCCAAAAACAACATTTAGAACTCATGAAAGTCATTATGAATTTTTGGTCATGCCTTTTGGCCTTACCAATGCACCTTCTACATTTCAAGGTTTAATGAATTCCATTTTCAAACCCTTCCTTAGAAAATTTGTGTTAGTATTTTTGATGATATACTAATCTACAACAAGTCTTGGAAGGATCATGTTGAACATGTTGACAAGGTGCTACAACTATTGGAGGAGAAACAATTATATGAAAAAAGATCTAAATGTTTCTTTGGAATACAAGAGGTGGAATATCTGGGTCATATTGTATTTCATGAAGGAGTTAAGGTAGACCCTAGCAAAATTAAAGCCATTAAGGAATGGAAAATCCCCACATCCATAAAGCATCTGTGAGGATTTCTCAAGTTGACAGGGTAATATCGCATGTTTGTTAAGAATTGTGGGAGAATAGCAGCACCTATAACAACATTATTGAAGAAAGATGCATTTTCATGGACTCCAGAAGCAAAAAAGGCCTTCAAACATCTTAAAGAGGCAATGTGCCAAGCACTGGTCTTAACTACACCGGACTTCACAAAAACCTTTATTGTGGAATGTGATGCTTCGAGAAATGGAATTGGTGCTGCTTTAATGCAAGATGAAAGACCCATTGCTTTTGAAAGTCGTCCAATCAAGGGAAATTTTTACACAAAGCTATTTATGAGAAGGAAATGTTGGCAATACTACGTGCACTTAAGAAATGGCGACCCTGCCTAATGGGAAGACACTTCAAAGTAAAAACGGATCATGATAGTCTTAAATACTTCTTAGAAAAAAGATTATCCTCTGAAGAGCAACAAAAATGGGTCACAAAGATGTTGGGTTATGACTTTGAAATCATCTGCAAAAAAGGGAAGCAAAATGTGGTGGCAGATGCACTCTCAAAAAAGGATGAGGATGTGGAAGCATTGTTGTGCACCATTTCTATTATCCAACCAAATTGGATAAATGAAGCGAGGGAGGAATGGAAGAATGATGAAGAAGTGTGGGCACTTATTCGAAAGTTACAACAAGATTCCAGTACATCTGATACATTTAGCTAGCAAAATGATTCGTTATGGTATAAAGATCGCTTATACCTCTATAAGAATTCCCAACTCAAACAAAAGATTCTTATGGAATTGCACACTTCTCCCTTAAAAGGGCACTCAGGATTTTTAAAAACTTACCACAGGGTTAAGAAGGAATTTTTTTGGGATGGCCTTAAATCGGATATTCAAAAGTTTGTGGCGGAATGTTTGGTTTTCCAACAAAATAAAGTTGAAACAGTTAAGACCCCGGGTCTATTACAACCTTTATCCATTCCAAGCCAACGTCGGGAGGAGATTTCAATGGATTTTATCACAGGTTTACCGAAGTCTGAAGGAAAGAGTATCATCATGGTGGTAGTTGACAGACTTACCAAGTATGCACACTTTTGTGCATTATCACATCCATTTAAAGCCAGTACAGTTTCTACTGCATTTATGGAAACAATTCAAAAGCTACATGGAAACCCAAAGATTATTGTAAGTGATAGAGATCCCATTTCACTCGAAATTTTTGGACAAAATTATTTTCTTGTCTTGATACTCAGTTATCTCATAGCTCATTTTATCATCCTCAATCTAATGGGCAAACTGAGATAGTAAACAAATGTTTGGAAGGATATCTTCGTTGCTTTGTATCTAATAAACAGACACAATGAGTCAAATGGTTGCCTCTGGCTGAATGGTGGTATAACACTTCCTTCCATATAGCAACAAAAATGACCCCGTTTATGCACTCTATGGATATCAGCCACTATCCATCACATCATATTTAAGAGAAAATTCTAATGTTCAAGCAATGGAACATCACATCGAGCATCAAAAACAAGTCCTCCAACTCTTTAAGGATAACTTCTTGTTGGCACAAAATAGAATGAAACAACAGGTAGATCAACATCACAACGAAAGAAGTTTTGATGTAGGTGATTGGGTATTCCTACAGCTACAACCATATAAACAAATGTCCCTCAAGCAAGCTAAGAAGGATAATAAATTATCACTAAAGTATTATGGTCTGTACTAGGTGTTGCAAAAGATTGGTACTATGGCATACAAATTGGAGCTTCCTGCAGCTTCTCGAGTGCACCTAGTTTTCCATGTTTTATGTTTAAAGAAGGTGATAGGCGACAAGCTCCCAGTTCAAACAGTATTGTCAGAACTTGACGAGGAAGGAAAATTATATTGGAATTGAAAGCAGTCACAGAAACAAGAACTCAACAGCTACGAAATCGATCAATTTCGGAGTATCTCATCAAGTGGAAGAACTTATCCGCTGAAGATTCCACATGGGAGGATGAGAGTTTTATACAGAAGCATCCAGAACTACTCAAGCGTTGAAGACAACACTTTTTTTTAAGGAGAGGGACATGTTAGGTCCCTATAATACTAGTGATAACCCCATTACTATTGTAGTTGTATCCCTTATTAATATTGTTGTGCCCCTATTGTCCCCATATTGTTATTATTGTGCCCCATAGAATCCCTCTATTGTTATTTTTGTGGCTTTATATTATTATTGTTCGGTCGGCTGGGTTATATTGTGACTCCTTAGACTCCTATATACAAAAAGGAGGTTTTGTCATTTGAATCATCCAAGAATGTTTAATTATCATATATCTTCTCTTTTTCCCCTTTCAAAATCAAATGAAGAATTGTATGTTGTTAGGAATGAAAATCAGTCCTTTATAATTCTTAGGGGTTTTTGGATTATACAAGTGTTAGTGATTTGATGCACTGGTCATCCAATTAAATTAAAGCCCTTGCTTAGATGTTTTAGCACAGTTCTCGAGCCTAGAACTGACTTCAAAGATACAACAACTTCTAACAATTCCATATGAAAAATAGAAACCTTTACAAAGAGTGTTTTTCATATTCCTTACAAAAATAATATTCAAGGTTACACAATAAGGCTTCAAAATAAGCAAAATACAACACTTTTTAAATGAAATTGAAATAGTTTGATCAACAACATAAAGATATTTTGTCATCTCTTGAATGTATATGTGTTTCGTTGTAGAATTTTTCTACACGCATTTACTATATCTGGTTGATTAAGTCTTCACTATGAATGTTTAATTATCATATATCTTCTCTTTTTCCCCTTTCAAAATCAAATGAAGAATTGTATGTTGTTAGGAATGAAAATCAGTCCTTTATAATTCTTAGTGGTTTTTGGATTATACAAGTGTTAGTGATTTGATGCACTGGTCATCCAATTAAATTAAAGCCCTTGCGTAGATGTTTTAGCACAGTTCTCGAGCTAGAACTGACTTCAAATATACAACAACTTCTAACAATTCCATATGAAAAGTAGAAACCTTTACGAAGAGTGTTTTGCATATTCCTTACAAAAATAATATTCAAGGTTACACAATAAGGCTTCAAAATAAGCAAAATACAACACTTATTAAATGAAATTGAAACAGTTTGATCAACAACATAAAGATATAAACAATTACGAGAAAGACCATGCTACACTAGTGAGAAGCTTCACAGATGAGTTCATGCACGCACTAGAATATCGAACTCAAAATCCTCCTTATGTGAATGGAAGAACAACCCTCCTATGGGGCTCTTGGAGGTCTCAAGTGTGCATCCAAGAGCTAGCAGCTCTTCACACTAACTGGAGTTTTTTCAGCAATATCATCAATTCCAATACAAGAGGACCTTAGATTCACTGAAAGTTACAATCCCCCAATTGACAATTGGCAGGTCATTGATCACTACTTAGGGGACTTGGGCCAAAGCAATTACAATGGTCACCTGTTCCAAGTCCCTCTATAAAATGAAATTAATGTTAATAGCAAACACTATTAACATTGTGCACAAAAGAGCTCGTTTTTATTAATAATCTGCCAAATTTGTTAGACAAAATTTAGAACTTATGCTCCCTAGTCCCAAGTAATGCACTGAATATATCCTAAGATATTATTTAACCAAGTTGCAAATCAAAACCTTTGAACCTGTCCCAAGTAATGCATTGAATATCTCCTAAGAAATTATTTAACAAAACTGCAAATCAAAGGTATTCTCAGCTGAAGATAATCCTGAAGCTGTAAGAGTATCTTGAGACTAACAAAAATAGATAGCATTGTTTCTTTTTCGAAGATATATTTAACATAGGAGTTTGGCACCCTTAGGCACCGATACAATAGAAAAACATATTCAGATCAGTGGGCAAGAGCTGCCACAAAATTTGAAACCCTGTCTGCCCCCACCTTACCATTCAACCAATGGGTGGACAAAATAGATATGTTGCTGATTCCAAACAAAGAAAAAACACTCTTGAAAAATTTTGACACTAGAACAAAATGACCGAGTGAAAAAAATCCTAGAAAAGTCACAAGATTCCAACTCACAAGGATACCTAATCATCGTGACTAAATCTGCATCAGTTACTACACTGCTATGTGAGCCATGCAATTATCACACATCTATATTCCAAATAAACTGTCCACTATTACGGGCTAGAGGGCATGTATTGAGAAAGAAATAACAGAGTTATAGAACATGTCCACTATTAAGTTAGCATCCAAAGTTAAATCCCATTGATTTAGTTGAAAATAACAAGTGCAATACATGCTGTTCTATGTAGCATCTCCCTCCATCAGTTCTTTACTTGTAAACTGTAATAGAATAGAAAATCCTTACTTGTAAGGTCGATTTAACAACATTGTTCCTCAGTTGAGTTATCAATCAAATTATTGCATACCTGTCTATTCGTATATACCAGCTTGTCAAAAATTTCTGAAAAAGGATAGCATCATCAGGCATGTAGTTGCTGATTTTGGTCAACTTGCTTTCAGAGCAATGTTTCTTCAGTCATCCTGTAAACCATTTGCATGGACAACATTGTTGTGTTCAAGAGAACATAATGCATAGACTTAGCATTTCATGTATTGGGAACACATTTATTATGCACACAACTGAAAGGAAAATACAATTAAAAGGAACAACAATTATGCTTTTCCATTATTACTACAAGAAAATTTACAATAACCATTATACGCAGATGGCATGATGCCATCCAGTAAACTAATTAAGAGACCTTCCCAAGACACAAGTTTAAGAAACAACTACGATAATTATTTCCAGCAAAGGTTGGGGTTGCCCATTGGCAACATTGGAATAGAATACATGGAAAGCATCAACGGAATAGTCCATCCAACTTACTTTACTGCCATTTCTTGGTATGGACGAGATGCTTCCACTCTATGATACAGGCTTACAACTAAGCAAGGCCTCCAGAGCAGCTGCATACAGTGAAACTACAGGAGAGCTATACTGCAACTAGACCAACTTAAAACTGGAAATTCGTGTCAGTTCTCATTATGGAAAACTGAACGAAACCATCTTGGTCTCCTTTCAAGTTACATCGAGCAATGTTTACAGATATATAAACTGGTACAAGCTACCATATTTCCGTCCTCACAAACAGCCCCTTAGGACCTGTGACTCCCGCAGACCACTAGCTGACCATCCTTGTCACACTAGTTGCCATCTCAATTCCTCAGCTTTTACAAAATATAATTAGATAATAGATCAATACATCTAAACCTATTGCTTTTGTGTGGCCAATGATTGAATTGCCATCAGCACTTCCTTTTGCTGTGTGAACAATCAATGTGTATAAGAATTTTTTTCACACTTCCCACAATTTTTTAATTCATTGAACTACACGAGTATAGAGGAACGCACTGGTCCTTTTCGCCCTCTTCTACGTCGCTTTTGCCGCACACGCCAGAAGCTCAAGCCCAGAATAAACCCTACAAAATGGAAAAAGTAATTATAGCAAGTGCAAGAAATGTGCTTTAATAAAAGAGAACTTTATATATTCGTGGTTCCTAATGTTCATTCCTCACCAATAATAGAGAGAATGAATCACTCACCAGTAATACAGAGAATAACAGGGGCAAGCCATTGAACAGCTACTAACATTGGTATGTCAAGCTGCAAAATAACCAGTAAGGGCAACATTCATCGTTAGGCATCAAATGAAATCAGAAAGAAGCCCAAACATCACCAATCATAAATGAAATTCAAACGAAATCAGCAAGAACCCTGAAGATAGGCAATCATAAACAACTTTTAAAGGCTATGACATATTTGACAATAAAACGTGAGCTCCAAAGGGGAAACGATAACCCATGTAGCAGAATGTTCAAAGTTCAAACTAAGACTTTTACGTCCTTGACCCTTCATTTCAAGGTTCCAATCGTCCAAATGGGAGGAAAATAAATCTTTCGATAAATAGAGGCCAGTTAAAACACACATCCACAAGAAGATTATTAGAAACAAGAATTTGAAAGAGCAGGGAGTGCAAAAGAATCATAATTGGTCTCTTTAGAGAACCGCTTATGTACATGTCATGAAGCTCCAAAAATGCCTTTGGCCAAACCAATAGCTTTTCAATGAAAGAATGAAGCTGTCCATATAATGAGCTGTCTAGAAGAAAGAGTTTATGAGGCACAAAGTTAGATAATCTTAAATACACACAGAAAAGGCTGTAGAGGACAAAATATGAATGGGCATAGAGCATGGGCAAACTAATGATGTCAAACAATTTTGATATGAAACTTCCAGATCCATCACATTATGTTTTTGAGTCGAGGTTTCGATCCGGCAAGTGTGGCTCATCATCAGGACACTCTGATGAGAAATCTGAACAACTTTCATTAGATAAATAGGTGAGAGATGAAGGGAGAGAAAATTCCAGAGGTCCAAAAACGAACAAGAGGTCAATAGACGTTATGTCAACTAAATGAAAGGACTGTGTATTGGCAAAGGCTCTTTCAGAATTCTGAGCACAAGGATAAGTGAGAAATTTGACCATCCAGAAAAATGACTTTGAATGTACAAATTTCCAGTGTGCAAAGAACTACCAGTATGCTAAGCAATCTGAGAATCACACCCTAACTTAATCACTGCTGATAACAGTGCAAAGTTATTGGCTTCCACAACCACTCTACAGAACACCACGCCTCATTTTCAGACAATCTCTCAGCAGAATAATGCCAATCTATCGTGTTATCACACAAATCTGCACTAAGAAGATAACATATCCACATAATAATTATAGTCAATTTAATCTTGTCACTGCTAGATGCCTCTCCAGTTGGGCTGGTGCTTTTCCAGCCACAGGGGAGTGTCCCTAAGATGTTTATGTCTTTTGTTTTATGTGTAGAAATCTGCATGCAAACTTGAAAAAAATTAGCACACTATGCTACCCTTGATGCGGAAAGCAACTGAAAATAGGGCAAAAACTATAAATTAAATTTCGAGTGGGAATTGTTTCTTTCATTAAATCTCAGCAGTAAAATGGAAACGAATGGAAAAGAACATGCACTTGAGAGAGAACAATTCGAAACAAATGCATGAAAATAATATGCACTCCAAGTCAAAGATAGCATAAGATAATTTTATTAATATCCAGCAACATGACCACAAGTAGGTCAAAGGGACTACTAATCACAATAGTGTGGAATAAAAGCATCGAGGTAAATGCGGAACTAAAATATGGTATACTACATAAGATTTTGTAGTTCAATACAACGAAATGTTAGAGCAGATAAAAGATGCAGAAATATGCGAATATTCCTCAATCCTAAGAACCCAAGAAAAACTCCTCCATTAAGTGGGTAGGGGATGATGTCTTTCCCGAGGGGCATTGATAAACCACCCTCAATGCTCTCACTCCTAACATTTGAGGCCAAAGAGAAGAAATTAATGACAGATCACTGATCATAGGATTTAGAACCTTTTTCAACTCCTACTTGGTAAGAGTCAACCTAGGGCATTAAGAGAAAATCTAAAGGGGGTGGGGGTGACCCATCAAGATCCCAATCAATTGATGTAGACAAGTTACCTCACCAAACCAACAACAAGCTTGACCTAAAGTGTTAGATGTATCTATGGCATCTAAAGAGCAGTAAGCAAGGTAAGGATAAAGATCTTTGTTGGCTGAAGAGTTAGCATAGTGGACTTGGTGTTGAAGGGAGACCAAAAAAAATGAGTCCAATCCTAATGACAAGGGTCTTGAACTTTTCTTGCAAAACCTATAGAACTATCCTCTTATATTTGATGATGTAGTGGAGCATGAGGATTTGAAATCTCTTTGTCATGGTCTAGTTCGATTCAAGTAGACAAGGTCTCCAAACTCTAAGCCATAGAGAACAGTAGGTCTAATAATGTTGTCCATGAGGTCCATCTTGGACGCAATGCCTTGAAAGTCGATTTGAATGCACTAACACTCAAGGACAACAAGGAAATTGTTACCCACCAAATGTGGGTAACCCACAGGAGAATTTTTCTCCCCATTGATCAGCCAGCCAGCCAGCAGCCCTATGATGGCCCACTAATAGCTTTACATCAGAGCTCTCCACCTATGCTTCAGTCAATGCTCTCTTCTTTTTGGCATGCTTCTTGAAGGAAGGTGGGTCATTTATCAGAAGGTACAGTAGCTATTTCTGTAATCATATTCTTTCATTTAATGTTTTGGGGCATACTAATATGGATCATAGGCCAAGCTAGATGAATAACTGCTCTTGATTGTAACCTTGTTTCCATACCTCACCTGGGAGGTTATCGTTTGCTAGTTTGCTCTCACTTGAAGTCTTTCCTTCAGAAGGGGCACTAATAGGAGGCATTGATTGAAGTACTAGTAATCCATACCTGACATCTTCCATGTTTCCCTTATTATCCACATCCATTCTTCAATTTGATTGTCAATTGTCAATAGCACTAGCACCCTTTATCCTCATCCTTGAGTCAGGGCCCAAAAATTTGCTCTAATAGGTTGATGCAGCTAAAAGGAAGATTAAAGCATATGCAATCACAAATATAGAAAAGAAAAATGCAAAAGATGGTTGGGACATGTTACCAACAAAAGTGTGTGACCCCATCTTAAAATTGGCAACTAGGGCCAAATTCCACCTTAGGACAGCTCATATGATGGAGATGATTATTGCATTGGATTCCTCTTTCAGAGAGGTACAATTTTGATATAAAAATCATCTCATTTTGACAAGCAGAAATAGAATTATGAATTTATTTCTCCTATGGACAAATTGTCAAGGTCGGCTCCAGTCAAATGTAGGCTCATGAAGCCCAACAGATGTGTCTTTTCACCCTCAACGAAGTGTATAAATAGGAGAGACATTTTCCTCATTTGGACATCATCTCATCACTTCTTCTCTCTCTTGATTGGGTCGTACAGCATTTGGAGGCATCTCTCTTCTTCGCACGTGTGGCAGCTCCCTCTCTCTCTCTACTTCGCACGTGTGGCAGGAGGCTAAGTTTTTCTGGGCAGATCAAGTCGTTGATTTCAGAGTGTTGACCAGGGTGATTTGACCAGCGTTGACCTCGGTTTTTGGGCCAGAATTCCGATTTTTCTAGGCTGCATTTATTGGCACAGAAATCGAGGTATTTGGGGACAGTTTGACCAGCGTTGACTTCAGATTGACTTCAGGTTTGACTGCAGAAAATTACAGCAGAATTTCTCTCTCCTTTGACTGGGTTTGACCGAAGAGTTTGAGCTGATTTGAAGGCCGAATTGGACTGCTGATTGGAGGATGTTTTGGGGCAGCTTTGACCACCGTTGACTTTCTGGTTAGGGCTGATTTGACTGCTGATTTGGCAGATCTGTTTTGGGCTTATATTTGTACTCTCTCTCTGCTGAACTATTGAAGAATAATAAGAAGATTTGATCAAAGGGTTTCCCCACATTGGGGTTTGTCCCTGGCATCCACCACATCTTGTGTCCTCTTGCCTTGGCTTGTCTTATGCATATGATTTTATGTTCTATCTACATTTACTGTCAATGTTTATAAGTTTATGTGATTGCTACTGGATATAATTGGATTTGTCATTGGGACACTAAAGGAACATTGAAGTAAATTGTTTTAAGCATAGAACATACCATTGTTATCTAAAATTAACATGGTTTCAGAGTTGAGGTGAAGACAAAGCCTAAGCAAGAGTGAAGCAAAGCAATCACTAAAAGAAGTTGTTGGACGAGGACTTGGAACTAGTCTCAATGACAACTACATCTTTCTTCAAAACCAAGGACAAGCTCAAGGACAAATCCGACTATCATGCATCGAAGATGATTTTGGATTTGACTTTGGAAGAAAATGATGTCATGGACTATGTCGAAGGAAGAATAACAGAGTCTCCTTCAAGTGCACATGTTGTTCAAACCAAGTACAAGAAAGGTGAGACAAAAGCTAAGAAGATTAGTGTTGATTCTATTCATAAGCCTTTGGTTGCATATATTTCTGATTTGGAAAAATCCAAGGAGATGTATGAAAGGTTGGTTGGGATGTCCAAAGTAAACAATGCAAATCAAATTCTCTTTCTCGAGAACAAGTTGAAAGACATCAAGATGGATAGAGGAGAATCCATCCAATCCTACTTCATGAGGATCACTGAGATCAAGAATAATCTTCAATCTATTGGGAAAGTCACTGGTGACCGTTGTTCAAACCAAGTACAAGAAAGGTGAGACAAAAGCTAAGAAGATTAGTGTTGATTCTATTGATAAGCCTTTGGTTGCATATATTTCTGATTTGGAAAAATCCAAGGAGATGTATGAAAGGTTAGTTGGGATGTTCAAAGTAAACAATGCAAATCAAATTCTCTTTCTCGAGAACAAGTTGAAAGACATCAAGATGGATAGAGGAGAATCCATCCAATCCTACTTCATGAGGATCACTGAGATCAAGAATAATCTTCAATCTATTGGGAAAGTCACTGGTGACCGGGAACTCTCTCTTATTGCACTTGGGGGCCTTACAAGAGATTGGGATGTGTTCAACACTACCATTCTTAACAATGACAGGACTCCGGGATATAAGGCACTATTGGCCAGATGCACTCGAGAAGAAACAAGGATGATGGAACAAGACAACCCTCAAATGGAAACAATCCTACTGCCTTCTACGCTCATTCTAGAAGAAGGAACAATGTTGGTCCAAGGAATCAAGGGCAAGGGTTCAAACTGGGATTCAAAGAAGGAAGAAAAGGAAGGTGCTTCAATTGTAACAAGTTTGGCCACTTCGCTAGAGAGTGTCCTCACAAGAAGGATACTCCACGAGATGATGACAACAATAACTTCAAGGGCAATGGCAATCGAAGGAACAACAAGTTCAATAACAAAGGAAAGAGGAATGCTCCATCTGCTCGAAATGGAGGTGGTCATCCTCCCAAGAAGTCGAGAAACTCCAGGTATGGTAAAGTTAATGTTGCAAAGAAAAATGAATTTTATCTTATTTCTGCACTCTACACCGCCTCTCCTCCGGACACATTCGATTGTTGGTTGATTGATAGAGGTGCCTCAAGGCACTTCACTGGGTACAAAGAAGGTCTCTCAAACTTGGTTGAAAAGAACACAAATATGGAGATTATACTTATGGATAATGCCATTTATCCCGTGAAAGGAATTGGGACCGTTACTCTTCACTTAAACCAAGGTCAAACCCTTCATCTACAAGAAGTGCTATATGTACTTGACTTGAAAAAGAACTTGGTTTCTATTTCTGCAATGAAAGACAAAGGTTTTAAGGTGGCATTCATTGATGGGAAGGTTCGTCTTTGGCAAAGGAATCCAGGAGATGCATTCACTCTAGGATTCAGGGTTGAAGGTCTTTATCAGGTTGGAGGAAGTCCATTGGGAGCAATGAATTGTGACACCTCTCTTCAATCCGAATTATGGCACCAAAGATTTGTTCACCTTCATTTTAAAGCCTTACCCAATGTAAGGAAGATGGTCACAGGGATGCTCGAATTCAACTTGAATCATGAAGGTGTTTATCAAGGATGTGAAACTAGATAACATACAAGGGGACCATTCCCCTTGAGTGAGACTCAAACCACTAATATTCTTCAATTGGTCCATTTTGATCTATCAGGTATGATGCTCGTTACATCTTTGGGTGGATATTTGTATTATGCTATTTTTGTGGATGATTTCTCTCGCAAGACATGGATCTATTTCTTAAAGAAGAAGAACGAAGTATTCAAATGGTTCCTCTCCTTCAAAGTCGTGGTAGAGAATCAAACAAGGAAGAAGATCAAAGTTTTGAGGACTAAAACAATGCGAAACACGCATATGGATTTCCAATGAATGAATTGAATTGATGAGCAAAATGAAGCTCAATAATAATACAGAGATATTTACAGTAATCTAAGTCACATGACACGAGGACACGAGACACGGAGGACACGTAAATACGAGTATTCAATACGAAACGCAGCGACTTGGAAACAAGACACGGGGAACACGTTTTATATATATTTAATAAAAAAAAATATGCATATGTATATATATATATATATACCGAAATATAGTTTTTTATCCATATTAAATTGCAGGTTGCAGCTTATCTAATCAAATTAAATATAATTACTTCTCAAAGTTCATAGTTCACTTTAAAAAAATAAATAGAATCAAAATTTACAACTTACAAGCACATAAGAAACTAAGTAGTAAGTACTTACTACTAATTATAAATTTAGAACTTAGACTGTGTCCTTTCTTACTTTGACAAATGCAAGGATTTAGGACTTCAGCCTGACAGTGTTATTGCCAACTTAGTGCAGGCTGATTTAAATTACAGTTAAGCATTTGATTGCTCTTCCAACATAATATGGGGTAGACCAGCCATCCTTGAAGTTGAAAGGCTTCAACATGCCAAATGAATCTGAATGAAAACTCTAGTATTGTCTAAAACACCAAAAGGTCAAGACTCAACTACATCCCTAACTCCCTCCACGAAATAAAAGGTATAACTGTATAATAGTATAAGTTGTGGGCCATATGGTATATGCCCAAAATCAACATTACCTAATCTTCAACTAATGCAGTATCCAAATGATGTTAAATATGTCAAAGGGTTTGCTCACAATTTAGAGACAAAATAATGTTGAATCAAAGGGTTGTCTGAATGTCATAGTAAGTTATCTAGAAACACTGAATTAGATGTATCAAATGCGTTGACAATGGACATGAATTCATAACCATACATTCGATCAAGATTCAAAGTCAAAAGATATCTTGCTCCCAATGAAAGTGTGACTCTGTCTGTGGCAGATTAGTTACTTAAAGTAACCCCCATATCTTATTCATGAAAGAGTATCATAACCCTGCATATTGCCATAATGTACTTAGGACAGCCAATCGTTACAGTTTATTGATTATGATTCACCTACATATTCCTTGAAAGAGCATCTCAAAGTCAGAGAAATAACAGAATCTCACCCATGCCATATAGACTCAGATTCCTTTGACTTACCCCAGCGATAAGATTGATCTGTCTCCACAGGTTTAGGGGTTCTGGTTTACTGGTTTACGGGCCGGTCTTGAACGCTGCACAGCAATGGGCACGGGCACCAGCCGCACCACAATCTGCTCCAGACTCCAAATTCAGTGCTAACTTCAAACACCCTGCTCCAGACGACAGCAGGACGAAAATAACCAGGAAAAATCCATCGCGTAGGCTTTAAATTACATTTTTTGCGGGGTACGTATTCAACCTGTCGAAATACGTTAGGGCCACGTTTTCTACCAACGAAATACGTGTTTTCTAAATTAAGGACACGACGAAAACTGGCGAATACGTATTCAATTTTTCAGGACACGTTAAAAACCGTATTCGACACGTATTAGGGCCGTTTTCGTGTCCAGTACGTAAAATACGGGACACCGGACCCTGGAGGACGTGTCCTGTGACTTAGACAGTAATAGAAACATCAAGTTTCTATAAGGAAATAGAAACAACCAGTTTTATCTAAGAAACTGCTAAAAAGATAAAAATAGCAACAGCTAATAAGAATGAGCATTAAACACTAAATAGTATTATTCTAATACCCTCCCTTAATGCTCAATCTATTTACAACACCAATAGACCCTCTAAATTTTACAAACTTATCAGGACCAAGAGGCTTGGTGAAGATGTCTGCGGGCTGCTCCGTTGTGGGAACATATCGCAACTGAATGGCTCCGTCTTCAACAAGCTGGCGAATGTAGTGGCAATGGATTTCCACATGCTTTGTTCGTTCATGAAAGACTGGATTCTTGGCAAGTTTGAGCACTCCCTGATTATCACAAAACAAGGGAGTAGGATCTGTCTAGGAAACATGCATATCCGCAAGCATACATCGAAGCCAAACTGCCTCACAGGATGCCTTAACTGCTCCCCGATACTCTGCTTCTGTTGAGGAGAGAGCCACTGCCTGCTGCTTCTTACTAGTCCAAGTGACAACACCGGATCCTAGACTAAACACATACCTAGCTGTAGATTTATGGTCATCAACCGAACCGGCCCAGTCAGAATCTATGTAACCACTGAGTATAGGATCGGAACTTCGAGTGTATAGGAGTCCATAATCAGGAGTGCCACACACATATTGTAGCACAAGCTTTGCTGCAATCCAATGATCAGCCTTAGGAGCTGACATGAAGCGGGAAATGTAGCTCACTGCAAAACTGATGTCACGTCTAGTGGCAGTAAGGTAGATGAGGTTGCCCACTAATTGCCTGAATAAAGTTTCATCCACAAGGGGGGAGGATGACTGAGCTGAAAGTTTGAGCCCTGGTTCCATAGGAGTCGTGGCCGGTTTGCAATCCTGCATTCTGAACTTGTCCACAAGATTTTTGGCATGCTTGGACTAAGAGAGAAAGATGTTGTTCTCAGTCTGCCAGACTTCAACCCCTAGACAGTAATGAAGAAGTCCCAAGTCTGTCATATCAAAGGTGCTGCATAAGTCTTGTTTGATCCCATGGATCAAATGTGCAGAGCTGCCAGTAATGATAAGGTCATACACATAGACAACCACAAACTAAATATCATCACTAGTATGCTTGATATACAGGTTTGCATCAGATGGGCTCCGCTGAAAGCCATGATCTGTCAGGTACTGATCAATTTTCATGTACCAAGCCCGAGGAGCTTGTTTCAATCCATAGAGTGCTTTAGCTAGTCTACACACTTTCTATTCTTGACCGGCAACTTTGAATCCTGGAGGCTGCGTCATGTAGACTTCTTCCTGTAAGTCACCATTTAGGAAAGCACTTTTTACATCCATCTGATGAACTTTCCAATTGAACTGAGCTGCTAGGGCAAGGACAAGCCGTATGGTACTCATCTTGGCTGTAGGAACAAAAGTCTCCTCATAGTCGATGCCTTCCTTCTGTGAGAACCCTCGAGCCACAAGACGAGCTTTATACTTGTCTAGGGTTCCGTCAGCTTTGTATTTCACTTTATACACCCATTTGCAGCTGATGGGCTTTTTCCCTGTAGGAAGATCAGAGAGGGTCCATGTGTGACTCTTCTGAAGACTTTGGAATTCAGCTTCCATAGCCTGTTCCCACTCAGATGTACCCTTAGCCTCTGAATAGGTTTGAGCCTCAAAAATACTGTGCAGGTTAGCCATAAGCGCAAAATTTATTGTAGACTGTTGTTTGCTCTTATGCCTAGAAGTTCTACCTTCAAGGAGATCATCATCCCGGAGATCACCAATGGTTTTAGCCCACCATTTAGGTCGAAGAGTAGAGGAACCAATATCAGGAGGAGGTGGAGAAGGCTCAAGAACAATAGGGGCAGCAAGAGGAGGGTTATTTTCCAGAGGAAGCTCAGGTAGTGTATTATCAAACATTGATGCTGCATCATCCCTTCCATCAGGTGGACCTACCGGAAGAAGAACACTGTGAGGCTGATCCTCAGAACACTACTCAGAAGGAGAAGATTGAAAGAATCCTCTGTCTTCATCAAATACTACATCCCGACTGAAGCTAAGACGACCAATGGCTATATCTATCAGCCTATAGGCCTTGTGATGATCATTGTACCCTGTCATCATGAGTTTCTGGCTTTTGGAATCCAACTTAGAGCGCTTAGCAGCTGGAATCCAAACATATGCAACTGAGCCAAACACTTTGAGGTGATTGAACTTAGGCTTACGGCCAGACCAAACCTCTTCAGGAGTCTTCCCTTTAACAACCTGAGTGGGTGATCGGTTAAGAAGATAAATAGCAGTAAATACTGCTTCAGCCCAGAATTTGTCCGGAACACTCTTGTGTTGTAACATGGAACGAGCCATTTCAACAACCGTGCGGTTGCGGCGTTCGACAACACTGTTCTGCTGAGGAGTGTAGGGTGTAGTTAACTGGTGTTTGATGCCATGAGTATCACAAAGTTGGAAAAAACAGAAGAACAAAATTCCCCCCCCGTTTTTTGTCCTAAGAGTCATGATATTACAGCCAGACTCTTTTTCAACTAAGGTTTTAAACTTCTGAAAGGTACTAAATGCATCAGATTTATATTTTAGAAAATACACCCACATCTTTCTACTGAAATCATCTACAATAAGCAAAAAATATTTGCAACCAGTAATAGAAGATGTATTCATAGGACCACAAATATCAGCATGAATTAACTGGAGTACCTTAGATGCGCGCCAAGATTCTCCATCCTTGAATGAAGACCGATGTTGCTTGCCAGCTTGACAGGCATCGCATACTCCCAACTGCTGAGTCTAAATATCAGGTAACCCTGACACAAGTCCCTCCCGAGAGAGCTGAGAGAGATACTGCATGTTTAGACGCCCATATCGCTGATGCCACAGGGTGCTGATGGGAGAAACACGAGCTGCTAGAGCCACTTCTGGAGAATCCCCAGTGTCAAGAAACCTGTATAGACCATGATACTCTAGACCAACAGCAACCGTAAGACTAGTGTCCCTGTCGATAATGGAGCACTTGTGTGCACTAAACACTACATCAAGCTGAGGAGAGTTCCTCATAATCTGGCTAACAGACAACAGATTAATTTCCATACCAGGAACATAGTACACATTCAGGAAGATGAGTGTGAATCCACCAGACTGGATCCGAACTGTACCTTTGCCGACCACTGTGTACTCTTCACCTCCGCCGAATACTACTGAATCACTGAAAGGTGAGAAGTCAATAAACCAGTCACGCTTGTGAGAGAAATGGCGTGATGCACTAGAGTCAATGTACCAGGCTCAAGACGGGACATGATCTGAAGACATTTTAGCCATAAAGGCGTAAAAAGCAGATTCTGTCTGCTCGGAATGTTCTGCAACATTCGCTGTCTGATGGGGCCCTCCCTATTTCTTCTGTTCAGAAGCAATCCTCTGTCGGCAATCTTTCTTCATGTGGCCGAATTTGTGACAGTAATTACACTGCACATTTTTCTTCCTAGCAGGATCAAAAGGCTGAGAAGAACCTTTCTGCTGAAAGGACTGAGAGGACTGATATTTGGCAGCAAAAGCATTTTCTGAGGAGGCTGATGAGGCACCACTACCAAACTGTTGTTTCCAACGATCCTGCTGCATGAGTTTGTTGCATAGCTCCGGAAACTTCAGATCAACATTAGTGGAGGTAATGTTGAGTGTTTCTATGAAGTGCTCATAAGATTTTGGTAGACATTTCAGAGTGATGACTACCATATCTTCTTCCTCCATGGTCCGACCAATGGCTTCAAGCTGATCTCGAATGTCTTTAATCTTGTTAAGATGTTCCTGTAAAGACATATGTTCGTCCATCATGATGGAGAACAACTGATTCTTGAGAAAGAAAGCTCTGCTCTTGTCGGATGTCTCGTGCAATTCCTTCAGATGTTGCCAAATTTCAGCAGCTGTTTTGCCGGAAGGAATCTGCGGTAACTGATCATCAGTCACAGAAAGTTTGAGAAGCATAACAGCCTCTCGATTTCGATCATCAAACTTATCCTGATCGGTACCAGCTATACCAGGATGGAGCTCTTTGTTCAAAACGAGCTGGTCAAGACGCCTATATTCAAAAATGGTCAACATTCTCTGTTTCCAGATGTTATAATTGGTGCCATTAAAGCGTTGATTGCCTTCCAGCATCAGATTGGTTAGCGAAGCCATCTGCACGTTTCCCAAGACACGGAAAACAATAAAGGTGTCTGGCACAGATTTCACTGTAGATGCCGGCAGATCCAGATAAAATCTGACAGGTGCTGGTGCAATAAAAATAGAACCAAAATAATTAATTCCGCCTTCAGTAATATGTCCCTGGTTTCTTAGCGATCTAATCAGAAGAAAAGCTCCGCGGGTGAACAACCTTAACACCAAATTCAAGAAGCCGTGAGTCAAACAAAACATCTGACGTATCTTTGAAACAAACAAATATACCATGTGGAGGAAGTCCTGCAGTTCCAGGTATTTCAAGCTACGCAAGTCATCGCAAAAGTGCATTGTAAGCGGTGATTCTGTCAAACGATACATGATGTGAAAAATCTGCTAAATGATATACTCGGATTTCCGCAAAACAGAAGGAAAATCTGCTTAATATTAAACCCTGCTTAATATTAGAAATTCCACCACGTCAACTTTATTACCACAATCTGGAAATTTTGAAAGCATCAATGCACTGTCTTATGCCTACGCACAGAATCTACGTGTTGCTCAGCCAGCCAAGACACACTGCTGCGTATGAATGGGCGTCCACTTACATGCTGGAACAAACACAAGTGTGGCCCGTATCCACAAACACGAACAATCTGATCGTAGACAACTACAGAAATCCGTGTGACTATTGCTCTAACTCAATCACGAGTTGCTGCTGACATCCATTGCTTGCACCTCCAATTGATTTGACGCTGCAGCCACGAGTAATGCGACTCTACGATGTGGCTGAAGGTGGAGAATAGGTTTGCCACCAGCAGTCTTGCCCGTCAAACTGGAGCAACAAATGGCCACACTCGTATAGAAGACGCCCGATATTTTCCTGGCCAGATGCTTTCGCACACACAAACCCTCACACAGAGAGCCAAGCAGGAACCACGATGCCCAAAAAAATTTCAGACTTTAAGATAGCAAATTCGAAATGAAGCACAAAAATTTTTCAAACAATGAAAAATTTATTTCGAAAAAAATAACCTAGCTCCGATACCATAAAACAGTGTGAAACACGCATATGGATTTCCAATGAATGAATTGAATTGATGAGCAAAACGAAGCTCAATAATAATACAGAGATATTTACAGTAATAGAAACATCAAGTTTCTATTAGGAAATAGAAACAACCAGTTTTATCTAAGAAACTGCTAAAAAGATAAAAATAGCAACAGCTAATAAGAATGAGCATTAAACACTAAATAGTATTATTCTAATGACCAATAATTAGACCGAATATAAGTCTAAAGAATTCAAAGACAATTGTAGAGAAGATGGCATTAAGAGGGAGACTACAACCGCTTATACTCATGAACAAAATGGTGTTGCCGAAAGGAAGAATCGTACTATCATTAAAGCTACCCGGGCTATGATTCATGATCAAGGTCTTCAGAAGTTCTTATGGGGAGAAGCTACCAACACCATTGTGTATGTCCAAAACCGATGCCCACATCAAGCTTCAGAGTTAAAGACACTCAAAGAAGTATTCACCAGTAATAAACATGATGTTTCTCATTTTAGAATTTTTGGATGTCATATATACTTTCATGTACCGAAAGAGAAAAGAAACAAACGAGATGCATCTGGGAAGAAAGGAACATTTGTAGACTACAGTGAAACTTCAAAGGCATATAGAATTTATGTGCCTAGTCAAAGGGAAGTGGAATTAAGTCATGATGTCACTTTCGATGAAGATTCTGCACTTAGAAAGATTCGAGATCTTCCTATCCCTAGGAAGGCCAATGATGATGCTGATGCAGAAAAGCAGGATGAATCTCCGTCTGATGAACCGATGCCCTATGTTGAAAAACTGATGGATCCCATTGATCCACCTCCTAGTGAGCCCTCTACTACAAGAAAGAGGCCTTTGTGGCTTAAAGATACTCTTGAAGATGCCGAGAAACACATTGCATCGAGGGGGACATTTCGTGAAAGAAAGAAGCCGAATAGGTACCAAGGGTACTTAGCTTCCATGAGTACCATTGTACAATCTAAGCCTTGTACATTCAAAGAAGTGATGAAGCAACAGGTTTGGAAGGATGCAATGAACGAAGAGTATGAATCAATCATGAAGAACGATTTCTGGGATGTGGTCCCTAGACTAAAGGATAAGTTTGTGGTCACTTCAAAATGGCTCTACAAGATCAAACATGGAGTTGATGGGAGTGCTGAGAAATTCAAGGCTAGATTTGTAGCTTGAGGCTTCTCTCAAAAGGAAGGAGGAGACTATGATGAGATATTTGCACCAGTTGCCCGATATACCACCATCTGCTCGATCATAGTCCTTGTTGCATCACAAGGATGGAACCTTCATCAGATGGATGTCAAAACTACCTTTTTGCATGGTTCGCTTAAGGAGGAAGTATATGTGGAACAACCTGAAGGGTTCGAGGTTCAAGATCGTGAGACACATGTATGCAAGTTGAAGAAATCTCTTTATGGGTTGAAGCAAGCCCATAAGGTTTGATATGAGAGGATCAATAGCTATCTTATGACGTTGGGATTTATTAGAAGTGATGTTGACCCGAACCTTTACTTCAAGGTTGAAAAGGACAGACTTCTCATTCTGGGCCTTTATGTGGATGATCTCTTTCTGACAGGTGATGACCCTCTCATTCATCAATGCAAGAGAGAGTTGGCTTCCAAATTCGAGATGAAGTGTGAAAATATTGTGTTGTGGTGATTGATTTATTTCTCCTACTTATTTACAATAATAAGTTATTTGCCAATGCTTTAGTAAATATTAAAATAGATTCAGCTGCAGACTTTACAAATTATGAAATGAGAAAAGCAAGAGAAACACCAGCACATGAACAATCACATTCACACACTTGTTTTTGGACAGTAGTCCCTGGAAAACCCAATGCAGGAAAACCGGTGCAGCGGATCTAATGTTTTCTATTATTGGCAATAAATTTTTTAATACAATCTGGATGCCCCAGGGAAATGGCAATTCACTCAAAGAAGATAACTGATAGAAAAATAGTTACAATTTTCTCACACTGAATCTGGAGATTATGCACTAGACCCGGCTCCTGGATGACCCACTATGCAGTCTTTGCGTAAGCCTACACAGTCATTGTGTGGCTTCTGCTTGGAGACTCCCTTTGGCTGCGTCACCCTTGTTGTTGCTACGTCTGTTGCTAAGAAATCGAGATTTCATTTGTCAATCACCCACAATGATTCCTGACACTGATCTCTGCTATCCCCCAGTAGTTCTGCGTCAACCTCCTCCAGTTGTTGCGTTGTCCCTTCTTGGCATTGCGCTGCTTCTCTAATCCTTCAATGTCTTCTCTGAAATATATTCAATGGAACTGGAAATCAATTCCTTCCAAAACTGCCTCTGATCCTCACTGCTTGATCACTTGTTTGAATTCCTTAGCCAACCCTGCCCTAGGAATATCGAACTGACTAATCAACCCTCTGTGTGTTTTCAAATGAACCCCAAACCTCCTTCTACTTTTCTCGTTGAGACTTCAACAGTCGAGCTTAAGTCTCTAATCAACGACTACGATTAAAACTTGACTTAGGCCATCTTCTAGAACATTCTCACCCATATTTTGATTAATACTCATTAATATTTTAATTTTCCTAAGTTTAGACTTAGGAACCACAATAAAAATAGTAATTATTTTAATAAAATACAATTCGGGTGGAATTTCACCAATCGGTTTCTGGGTTCTTTAGAACTCACGTGCCTTAGCCTCTCCACCAATTTTCATGGCTAGAGCACATCTGATGCTACCAAAAACTAACAATCCCTCTTAGCGAGGAATGTGCTCTAGCAACAATGTCCAACTGCATGTTGCTCTATCTCTGAAGTATCTCTTTTCTACATTGTTGCTGCCACCAACACTATGTTGTTGTTGTTGTTGTACTGCTGCCCATGACACTGCCACTGCCATTGTTGCATCTGTACTACAACTCCCTCTCAAATGCTGCATCATGCTATTGAAAGGGATTTTCCAACATACCCATCTATTCTCAAAATTGAACAAACTTTGTTCTTCCTAGAGCCTTAGTGAGTACATCTGCTACCTGATTTCCTGTGGGAGTATACTCCAACTATACCGCCCCAATCTAAACACAATCCCTAATAAAGTGACACCGAATATCAATGTGTTTGGAGTGATCATGAAACACTAGATTTTCAGAGAGCTTGATACAACTCTGATTATCACAAATGATTTTTGTCACTTCCTCTTCTTGAATAGATTTACAAGCAATTCCCTAAGCCATATAGCTTCACATGTTACTGTCCTAGCTGCCATATACTCAGCTTCAACCGAGCTCAGTGCTACAGACTTCTGCTTCTTACTGCACCAGGAAGTCATCCCAAAGCCAATACCCAGTGGTACTTTTCCTGTCTACTCTACTTACTGCCCAATCTGCATCAGTGAATCCAATCAATTCAATATCATCACCCTTGTGTAGGAATTTACAGGGTAAGTTCCTCAGACAGAACACCAAAGGTCACCTCTCACAAACAAATCACAGATCAATACACCAGTATTCTTGACATGGTTAAAACCCTCAAAGAGGAAAACAGTCCACGGCCTGATCCAATGCGGCCACTTCGGGCAATTTATTAATGTAAAAGAAAGAAAATTTACATAAGCTTCTCTCATGAACGGTCACCTTACAAATAACCCTCCATGCTCTTTAAATAGAGATCATGGACCAATCGGATGTTAAGCCACGGATCAAGTGTCGTTAATAACGAGGAGAGAATGAACCATCGGATCACTTCATGTCTAGAACATGTCGTGACCGTCGGATTGTAAGTTACAAAAAGTACATAGTAAAGAAACACACTTTACCTAACTATACACTAGACCAAGTTATACTTTACTATGTCGGAATATCCCAACATCCCCCCTTAAGAACAACTTGGGATATGATTGAAGGATGTACAAAGATGACACAATAGGAGAAGGAAGGAGGCATTAGAGCCTTCCCCCCTTAGTGACAAATTCCTGAACTCGAACCATAAATCGAAGTTTAGTAAACTTCGCCTCTGTGAGAGCCTTTGTAAAAATGTCTACAACTTGATCATCGGTTGAACAATATTGCACTTCAAAAACATGGTCATGAATGAGCTTTCTAATAAAGTGCATGTGTAGTTCAATGTGTTTGCTACGTTGATGTTGGACTGGATCTTTGCATAGTTGAATGGAACTTTGATTATCACACCAAAGTGTAGTTGAATGTTGCTGCTGAAAACCAAACTCTGACAGGATCTGACGAAGCCACAGGGCTTCCTTTCTAGCTTCTACAGCACCACGATACTCTGCTTCTGCTAAAGAAAGAGAAATGGCACTTTGTTTCTTGCAAGCCCATGTAATAGGTCTAGAACCAAGAGTGAAGACATAACCTACAATAGACTTCCAATCATCAGGGTCACCATCCCAATCAGAATCAGTGAAACCAACTAATAGAGGAGATGTTTCTGCGTTGTAATGAATCCCAAACTAAACTGTACCTCGAACATAATGAAGTATTCTTTTAGCTGCTTTCCAATGACTTCTAGGTGGGTTTTGCATAAACCGAGCTATAAGGCCAACAGCAAAGGAAAGGTCACGACAGGTACATGTCGAGGACTTTAGCCCGCGTTGATGGTTATGTCAGGGCCTCGCTATCCTGAGGTTGGTTTCACTTTCGGTCATTGTTTTAAAAAACAACCGAGTCGACTCCGACTCCGCCTCTGCCAAGTCAGACTGAACCAATGCCTAGCCGGGTCGGCTCGATGGCCGAAACAGAACAGCTGGCCGGGTTGTTACCGAGCCAGTGATTGACTAAGTCGACTCGGTAACAACTCGACCGACTCGGTAATGACTCGACTAGCTTGGTAACAATTCGGCCGGCTCGGTAACAACTCAATCGGCTCGGCTCTTTAACAAAAATTCTGAAGCACATTTGTCAAAAGTTGTTCCACCTCCTACATATCAATGGTTGATTTGTTGTTTATTGCATATTTATAGCCCTAAAGCAATCTATCACTGTGAGAAAGTTTTGAAAATTACAAGGCTAAAGTATGGTTATCCTAGTGGCGTGAATTAGAAAACTGAAACAATGCATTGAGCCATACAATGTTTTTAAAAAGGAAAATGTTCTGGCAATGGACTAATAAATACATATTTACCTCTGATTGTTCTGGAGCTTGACCAGAATTAAATCAAGGGTTTTGAGACTTCATTAGGGGTAGAGAATTGGTATTATTGTTGTTGTAATCTAGTGATTGTCCTTAGGCTGAGGCAGAAAAGAATCCTGGCATTAGTGGCTAAGTATGAACTTTGTATTGGACAATGCACTGGGTGCCATTTTGATATAAGGGATATATTCATGAGCCTACTCTGATCATATGTTGTCTTCTCTCTATATTCTAAAGCTTTGTGTTTGGAAACATGAATGAAAATCTTTAAAATTATGCTTTATAAAAAATAACAAACAAACAAACAAAAAATGATGTATTTTTTACAACGACCGAGTCACTGAAATCAAACCGGCGAAGTTGATATCGAGTTGGAGTCGACCCTCGGCCATTTCCGAGTCGGAGTCGGAGTTTTAAAACATTGCTTCTGGTCAGGAAATTGTTGAAACACTCAAGGGCTCCTCATCACTCTCTGCTTTGCATTGAAGATCAACCAAACACCCAGATTTCACTTCCTCCACTCAAACTACATGATCCCATTGCTCATCCATTGGAGTAATCATACACAACAAGCACACATGCACAACATAAGTGGCCTACCTCTCTCACGTTTGCTTGCATGTCACAATCAAGAGAATGCATACACTCAACATCTACACGCAGTGTAGCACAGCACCTTGGCAGCTCCACAGAATGCATGACATGCGCTTTCACTCATTTTCATTCTGTGGACTCTTTTAAACTCGGAGTGTGTTTCTCTTCACTGTTACATCTTTCTTGTTTGTTGGTTCGCACAGCTTTCTTGTTCGCAAACCATGCCTTCACCAACATGGGTCAACCAATGCGCTGGTGGCTGCATTGGAAGCAGTGTTTTAAACGCTGGCCGGCTCGGAACCGACTCGGCCGAGTTGGTCTGAGCTGAAAAAAAAATTGCGACTCGGCCATCGAACCGGTTCGATCGGCCAAGTTAAGACTGACCCGGCCAAGTCATGGCATGACTTGGTCGGGTCAGTCTTAACTCGGCCGAGTCCGTATCAACTCGGTCGGGTCACTTCATGCGGCCAGTAAACCCCAAAAACAATTTTTTTTTAATTTTTTATGTTTTTTTTAAGTGTGGGGGACTCCAAATGTTTTATTAATTGGTTTTTTGGTCTTTGGGGTCCATTCCCTTCTCCTAGTATTGATATGCTATTCAAATTTCATGGTAATGTTAAATTCTTAAAGTAAAAGTGACATTCTCCTTAATCTTCATTTTCATCCTTTTACTTAAATTTTTAACATTACCATGAAATGACTCAGGATGTTTGAGAGTGGTTCCAGCCTCATTGGATTTCATATGGAGAAAGTAGAATTTTAGATTTCATTCAAAATCCAGCAGACTTGTCAGTTTTTCAGGATTGAGGGATTGCAATGTTTCCATTGAATTTTGTCATGTATTAGTGTATGGAACTCGTATTTAATCAAAAGCACCAATCCCTCTATGTACCTTGATGTTAGTGACATTGCTTGTCGAACTCCTCCGGGATTTGCTCCCAAACCGGGGGCTTCCGAAAATGTTGCTCCCGCTCCCGTTTTCGCTCTCACTACCCACTTTCGCTCCCGCTCCCAAGTAACACTGAGCTAGATGATGTTGGAAACTCTAGCAGTAGCCAGTAGTACTGGTCATAGACTTTTGTTGTAGAGGCCATTTATAGCCTCCTTGGTTATGTGTTTTTGTTTTGATCTCTATATCATCATCGTGTATGTATTGGACAGTGCATTGGGTGCCATTTTGATATAATGGATATATTCATGAGCCTACTTTGATCATATGTTGTCTTCTATCTATATTCTAATGTTGTGTGTTTGGAAACATGAACGAAAATCTTCAAAATTGTGTTTTTATAAAAAATAGATATTTAATGTATTTTTTACAACGACCGAGTCACTGAAATCGAGCCCGCTAAGTCGATACCGAGTCGGAGTCGACTCTCAGCCGAGTCGGAGTCAAAGTTTTAAAACATTGATTGGAAGTATCACTTCACATGAGATGGCCCATGCACCATTAGCTTAGGAGTAGGAGTAGTGTTTGCTTTCAATCTGTTTGCTTGCATGCTTGTTTGCTTACTTGCTTTGTTGGTTTGTTTGTCTGCTTGCTTGTTTTCTTACTCGCTTTGCTTTCGCTTTTGCTTCTACTTCTACTTTGCTTTGTTGTTTGTTTGCTTGTTTTGTTTGTAGGTTAGTTTCGCATGAAACCATGTATGACTCTTGAAACAAGCTGGGTAAAGTACAAGAGGACTTGTACAACTATCAACATTTGGTTATCTGTTGCTCGCTCTCTTATGTAAGAACTTGTTGTCTTCAATCCATGATACATCAATGGAAAATACGTACTATTCGAAGTAAACCTTGGTGAAAACACAACGCTTGCGTGCTAACTAGTATCACCTACTCTAGTCGGTTGTTTTTGAGATAACCCTTGTCAGCCCAGTCAAGTAGAGAAAGGTGAGGAGGGAAACCTTAACAGTGACGTCAGAGGCATAATAAACTACTTCTCTACAGGAACAACCTCTTATGCTCTCAATAAGTCAGGATCCCTCTTCCGCCTCTGAAATGAATAAGTGTTATGCATAGTTACGAAGATGAAAAATGAAAAAGTGAAAAATGTTTGAAAAAAATGAAAATGAACAAGGCGAAAGAAGCCTCTGAAATGAATAAGTGCTATGCATAGTTACGAAGATGAAAAATGAAAAAATGAAGAAGTGAAAAAAGTTTGAAAAAAATGAAAATGAACAAGGTGAAAAAAGAGAAAGGCTTCCTGTGTAGAGAGGTGATGCAAGTAACTTCGCCGGGGTACTGACCAGACTCGCTGGCAGCGGAACCATGCTTGTGTTCCTATGTGACTCCGTCGGAATACTGTCCAGGCATGCTGGCAGTGAAGCCTTACCAAAGATGAAACTAAGACTCTAACGACTATAGCACTTGTGCACCAAAATACCCCTCAACCCCAATCAAACAACTATGTTGACTTGGCTTGGAATGTGTGTCAATCGACCAAGAGCTTGGCAGATGCTACATATTACAATCAAGCAAGTGTGGAAACCAAGACAAACTAAGAACTGAACAATACTTCCGGAGGTGTTAGACTTGGCTTTCACGAACAAGGTCCATTCAGAGAGCTAGAGTTCTACCAATGTGTCGTCAAGTGTTGTAGCGGCTACAACCACCCTCCAAAATTTTGCCTTAGCTTCGTTTTGGAGCCTCCTTACCAACCTTTCACAGCAACATGTCAACTTCGTCAAGTACACCAGCTTCAGTGATTTTCTTGCAGAATGACAACTTGTCCATCAAACTTGTTCCATTCCCCTCACAAGTTGTTCCTCTAGACTTGGTCCAGCTGCAGGCTAAGCAGCTCCCTCAAGAAATTGTGCAATTCTGGAGGGCAACCAGCCTTCCCTCTAGAAATTGCACAATTCTGTCTGGCAGCCTGTTGGGCTCCAGAATTGCGCAATTTTGCCAGTCAGGCTTCATCCAGAAAATTGTGCAATTCTTCCCAACATGGCTGCTCAACCCAGAATTTGCGCAATCCTGGGCAGCAGTCAACTGCTCTGCCCAGAAATTGCGCAAATCTTCTGGGCAACCAGCCTAGCTCCCTTCCAGAAATGCGCATTTTCTCCCAGCAGTTGAGCAGACTGTTTCATGTGCAACTGAGTTGACCGGTTCCCTCCGAGACCGAGCAAAACTGACTTGCATGCATGGGCTGCTTCTCCCAAGGCAGCATACAAAGGCATCCCTTGATTCAAGGATCTACTTTCAGTAGTTGGAGGTTGCATGCAAGGATCATTTCAGAAACCTCCCACTAAGTGTCACTCTTCCTAGATTTGTGGCATGCACATCACCTCTTTGATTTTATCAAAATTCATGAACTGGATGTTGTAGAGCTCATTCCTCACATCGACCTTGCAACTCTGGCATCCCACATTGCATCTAGGAGTCGTCGCCACATTCAGCTCAGCTGTCTTGGGGTAAGCCCGCTTCTCATGTCTTGTGTTGCATTTCTGGCGCTTTTTGTGTTTCGCTTCATATGAATGTTGTCTGCTTGATTTCAATGAATGTTTATTGTCGTTTTGATACATACTAGCTTGTACTAGCACCGTTTCAATTTTCATTAACATCTCACTGTTGTCGCATGCATGAAACTGTTTTTCACGAACGGTCGCTGATTCGGAGACTCGCCTCACCCACATGCATGTTGTTCCATTTTTTGAAACTTTCTTTCATTGTTTGCATGCACAATCATTCACTTACGCTTACACTCAGTATCGCCATGCATTCACAGTCACATTCGCATTCAGTTGCTTGTCAGTGGGTCTTGGCAGCCTTGGCCCAGACTCTGCCTCTCTAAGACATCATTCCACAATCTTGAGAGGGAAGGCTTTGTCTTCCTCGCAGGAAATGTGCATTTATGCCTAGTGATTGTCCTCCAGTCTTGTATTACGCAAATTAAAGAGTATCTAAAAGATTGAGAACCTCTTACTATTTCAGCAAAAGTGGTTCCTTGAGACGGTATCTTCTAGCACTTGTTGCGCGCGTCTACTGCGACTCGGCCTCTCCTTGGGCGCTTCTCTTAGTAGCTTTACGAACGCCTCCCTTGCAGCCTTACTGATACTTAGAAGAAGATATCAAGCGAACAACTCAACTTAGAGTAAAAGGTGTGCGAAGCTTTTATTAACTCAAAAGAAAAACTTACAGAGCATTACAACTGAAAACAAGAAATCTCAGAGTTTAGAAGCACTCAGTCCAACAATATGGGCTTCTCTTCTGCCGATTTCTTATTTTATAGACTCTCTAACGAATCTACTTTTTCCTAGACATGACACAAAGTGGAAATAATTGAGGGTCTTGTCGGCATTTCCATAGTCCGACGGTGTCTACTCAATATTCCAGTACAATAATTCAAAAGCACTCTTAGTACAATAATTGAAACTTTCACTATTTACAAAGAATCTAAGGACGATCACCATGGTCCCATAGGGCTGCGGTCTGAGTCGTAATCATCGAACTCGTCAGAAGATGGATTCTCTTTTAGATATGCTTCCTCCATTATTTTTAGATATTTGTCTTCGTAGTCCGGCTCGATGGGATCTTGAGCATCTTGGTACACATCTAAAAATAAAGTTTCTTTTCCTTTTGAAGATTCGGTTGTTGTAGGTGCTGTAGATGCTTTAGAGGACTATCTGACTTCTAACTTTATTCGATCCTTGTAGGCATGATGGCTTTGGTAGGGTAACTTGAATGGGTCATCTTTCTTTCTCCATCTATTGATGTAAGATGTAGGATTTATCTCAATATCTAAGAAAGAATCTTTATGTGCTTTTGAAAAAGTTGTCATCTGTTGCACTGGTAGTTCTATCCCATCCAATAATTCCCATTTGAAAATCTGGAACATACTAGTTGCTGTTTCGATGGTGTGTTGTACCCAGATTTTACAGTGATCACTAACACCTTCTTTTTCTTGCCATCCAAACTCAAAATTAAATGTTGTGCATACCCTGGTAGATAATAACAAACTGATCAAACAGATAGTATCTGTTGTCCAATTTCCTGAACTTACTCCGACTGTGATTAATGCCTTTTGATTTACTGAAAATTTTAAAACAGGATGCTTCCCTTGTGATTCGGTCAATTTTTTGATGATATGAATTTTTTCAGCCAGTTTTTGCATGGGAAATTCTTTTAACCATCCCAAAACTCGATTTACTTCATCTTTATTTTCTGCAAATGCTGAGCTTTCTGAAAACTGATTTGCAAAAACCTGTGAAAAGGGATTTGGCTCAATAGCATTTCTTATTTCTGGGCTTTGAAAGTCCCATGGAGTTGAAAAGATTTTGATATACTGCAGAGTTCTTTCTACACATTGAGATTGCCTTTCGACCTTTTTATTTCTGCAATATCCATCCTTAATTTCCTAATCTGCAAATGGTTCAAAGATTTCATACTAAGGAAAAGAATCTGAACGCATGTAATCTAGATCTCTTCTTTGTAGATATGATGCTTCCATTTCCTCGAACAGATCTGGGATTCTTAAAGTCTGTAAAAATTGACCAACTTCAATCTTGATATTAACATCATCAAGGTCCATCATCTTGGCGCTTGTAAAGATTTCAAGTGCAAAATCAATACAACCAATCATCTGATAATAATTTAAAATTTGCAAGACCCAAATCATAGATTGAGTATACTGTATGGACCATAGATCATCAAGAGTTTTGAAATATAATTTGACTTTCATATTTGGTAAAGAGTATACTTTTACCAATTCAGCATCCAATCCAAGAAGTGTGCCAATATTTTTTGATTGCCAGGCTTGACATTTTTGAATCCATTGATTTCTTCGAATCCTCAATCCAACTACCTTCTTTATTTCAAGACAAAGATCTTCAACATGCTTTTCGAGAATTTTGAATCTTTTTTCCAAAGTGACAAGATTATCTGGTTGATATGGGATATCAAAAATACTTCTTTTGACTTCTGTCCGGCTACGGCCAATTCTATGAGCTTTATTCATTTCCCTGGTAAGAGCATCGGCAATAAAGTTAGAATTTCCAAGAATCCATTCTACATCAAAATCATATTGCTGGAACCAAATTTGCCATGCTAATAATCTTCCTCTTGCCATTTGTCTTGATAATTTTGCTGACAAGAAATATTTAAAATTCATTGAATCAGTTCTAATCAAGAATTTTCTTGGAGCAAGATACAGTTCAAATTTTTGAATGCCATTAAAGATTGCAAGAGTTTCTTTTTCAGCAGCAAAATAATTTTTCTGATTGGGGAGGAATTCTCCTGATGCATAGGCGCATAATTCTTCTCTGTTTTCTAATTCTTCTCCTGTGTTTTCCTCCTTTCTTTCAAAAAGGACGGCTGCCCAAAAATCATATGAAGCATCTGTTTGTAGAATTAATAATCCATCACCTGGAGGCTGCAATTTTGGCAGGGACTTGCATTCTTCTTTGAGATTTTTTACTGCAGCAGTGGCTTGACTAGACCAACCTGATTTTAAATGCCTCCTGATAGGAGCTGTTTTTTCAGATAGCCTGGGAATATATTTATGGATGTAATTTAAAACACCCAAAAATCTTTGAATCATTTTAGTATCTTTGAGTTCATCAGGGAACTCGGCAAGCTTTGTCAGTACATGTGGTTGCATCTGTATATGTCCATCGATTACATGAATTCCAAGGAAATCAATATCATTTTGGAATAATACCATTTTCTTCTCTGAGAGGACAATACCATGAGCCCGAACTTCTTGAAGGAATATTTCTAAATGAGCCAAATGAGTTTGTAAATCTAGACTGTGGATTAAAATATCATCAATGTAAGTTATGATAAAATCATACTTACCAAAAATAAAATCCATTCTCTTCTGGAAGAAAGCAGGTGCATTCTTTAATCCAAATGGGACAACTTTCCATTGGTAAAATCCTGCAGGGCATGTGAATGTTGTCTTGTGTCTATCTGCTTCTTCAATCTGAATCTGATAATATCCAGATTTCATATCAAATTTACTAAAAATTTTACTCTTCTGAATTTTCTGCATTATTACTTCTTGACGAGGTAAGGGATAGTGAAAACTTTGAGTGATTGCATTCAAGGGTTTGTAATTAATCACCATTCTTGCTTTACCTCGAACTATTTCAGAATGATTGCGAACCAAAAATGCAGAACATGAATAATGGGAAACACTTGGTTCAATCAATTTCATCTTCAACAATTCTGAGGGACAGTGACTGTTGGCCCAGAGAATTGCGCAATGTAGTCACTGAGCCTGCAACCAACGCCAGCTGAGATTGCGCAATTCCAATAGTCAGTAGCTAGACTGGACTGTGCATTGCACAGTTCCAGCAGTCAGTCAACCTCCCAGCAGCCCAGACTGTGCCTTGCGCAGTTTTGGCACTCAGTCTCCCGACCTCCCGGCCGAAATTACGCGACCTTCATGATCAATCACACAAGTATGTTGCAAGTCAATTCTCAAGTTCATTTTGGTTTTCGACTGACAGATTGCTTGCCATGAGTGTTGCCATGTCTCCAAGTATCGCAGGGGTTCATCTGCCTCTCAGCAACATAGGTACCATGGTTTCCAAGAGAGCAGAGTCGAAGACACCATTCAGAGCACACTTGGGGATGTAGTCGATCAAGTGTCTATGAGCTTGCCTACTCACGAAGACATCAAGTTGTTCATAAGCAAGGACATCAAGATATGATGGCAGTAGCATCACAGCAAGTAGCACCATCAACAGCAGCTGAAGGCAGCACACTGGATGCAACAAACGCAAGAGGAAGGTCGTTGACAACATGGAGGTGGAACAAAGTTGCAAGCTCAAGCAGATCCACTTGTGGTGAAAGCAACTTTGGAGACTCAGGCTATGAGGTGACGACGCGACATGAAGATCACACGAAGGCAGAGAACGGAACAGAGAAGGAGTTGCATGCGCTCAAGCAGCAACTCAAAGAAGAATAGGAGTTGCATAGACAAGAGAATGAGTTGCAGTAGGAACAGGTACAACAGGGGGTGCAACATGCACAAACGGATGAAACTGCACCCGTACAAGTTATAGATTCATCCCAGCAGCTGGCACAGAGCAGACATGGTGAGTGGTGTTGTTGATCGCATGCAAGGGATCCCAGCATCATGCATGTCATTGTGCGCACGCATGCGATCAACCCATTCAGCACACTCACCAAGGCAAAGACAAGAAGCAAGTCCGATTGGAGCTGAACATGCAGTTGACAGTTGATGTGCATGACCACCAGTGCACACTGGAAGATCAAGAGGAGAGGTTTTGGCACTGGCTAGCAGCCTACATTTTGTGTCCTCTTGTCTCATTGATCTTTATTGTTTACTAGTTGTTTGATTATAAAGAACACAAAATTAATCAAGTGAAAGAAGAAGCTAATAACAAGTACATCAAGTTAAGTTAAAGAACATCACAAGCGGTTATCAAAGTAAGAGAAATAACCTTATCTAACTGCCCTAGATTTCTCAACACATAGCACCTTCCCCCGTTCGGATTCTACCTTGATGTGCGATGGCATCTCTTGCAAACTACATAGGCACTAAACCAAGCTATCAAAAAATATATCTATAGACTGTACATTCAAGTCACTTGGATCTCATCCCTAATGAACCTAGGCTCCAAGATATCTTTCTACCTAGAGCACTTATTGGACGTGCATGATGGTATCATCATTCGTACCCTTTGTACACATAGACATTGGATGCACTCGCTCAGAATCCCAATGGAACAAGTCCAATTTAGCTCCCATAGACTTCAGATAGAGACAGATTACCATATACCACGATTTGCTAAGATTTTCCATGTGTGTCACCTTTAGTAGCTAAAGATGGAGATGCATCTCATTGTTTTGTATCCCCTATACTATGAGATTAGAGGATCCTATCACTGCCTCTATAGGGACTCAAGAGGCTCCTTCACTACTTTCTTCCAATACCAAGATCACAAATGCTTAGCCCTCTTTAGCGAGGGGATTTTCAGCAACAAATCTCAACTCTTGAATGCCATGTCTACCTTGGGATGACCAAACCAATTACCTCATACTTCCCTGTGATCCATCAAATCGGAGCAATAAACAACAAACAAAGTTCCAAAGCACACCACAAAGTAGGGTGGTGAGACCCTGGGTTTCTCCTCGGCCTCCCACCCGATACTATTGTGCCTGGTTTCGCAATGTCAGCGTGTACATCAGGTTACATGTCCTCAAAGCATTAGAGTGCTAAGCTCCACGACCATGCCTTACCCATCAATCTACCTCCCAGATCTAGAGGAGTAAACAAAGATCCATTTGGAGTTTCCTTCTTCCAATATCGGATGTTAAGAGTACCCTCACTCGTACATCCCCCACTGGATCACGCAACCAGGCTTGTTGATGGTTCCAGAAGACTCTGACAGCAAGAAAATGTTGAGTTCGCCCCCTTGCCCTGACCATCAGACTCAAGAGGCCTTGACATCATCCGTGCCATCCTCTGATGTCCCTCTCTCACTCTCTATCTTGATAAGGTTCTTGGGTTGGGTTGTCCACCTTTCAAGTCTTGGACAAGCTCACTTCGTTTTTTGTACCACTATTCCTTTTCCATAGTTTTATACATATGTTTTGATCATATACTTTTGTAGGTTTCTTTCTTTGTATTATTTTTGGCATTTTCTAGGAGTTGTGTTGGCACTCCCACATTGTATTCATACTAGTTGTATTCTTTAGTTCCATTGACCTATGTTTGTGGTCATTCGTTGGACATTAAAAGAATTATCTTATCTTATTTGATAGATTACACCAAGGATAATAGAAATGTGACGCAAATCAAAGAGACCTTTAAACAATATTTAGAACAACGAATACCACATAGCTAACCAGACTCAAACTGAGTATTTTGATATCAAAATGGGTGAGAGTCTGACAATGTCCAGGGGTATATCATGAACTTTAAGAACCTAAATATTGACATCATAACATCAAGGGGAAAGGAAAAATCAAATTTTGAATATGTATGTATTGATAATCTCTCTCCAGTGTCAAATCCTTTGCCATCATCTTTTATAGTATACCTAAATGCTAAAACCATAACATTCAGAGTAAAGGCAAAATCAAATTCAAAATATGTAAGTATTGATAATCTTTCTCCCATGCCAAATCCTTTGCCATCATCTTCTATAGTATTCCTTAATTTATAAGGAGTTACAAAACTCCCTCTTTTGAGGAATTTTTTGCTAATCTTATCTAATGTCAAGTCATGAAGGACATGGCAGGATTACCCCTGAGATAAAACCAATTCAAAAGCTATCTCTACACCTATGCGTCAGTTTGAGAAGGCTAAGGTGAAAGACCCAAATATTCCAAGAAGAGATGTATCTAGATTCTACAACTATTGTCATAAGGAAGGGCATGCCTTCAAATCTTGCATTTCTCGATTTCAAAAGACCATATAGTTTGCAAAACAAACAAGTTTCAATAGGGGGCTTCTTAAAAACAATATTTTTGGAACTTCTCACAATGTACAGTTTGACGTGCACCTTGCATATTGGTGCTCCTCTTCTTTGCAAGAATAGATTATTGGATCTAGAGTTACCAGGGATATAACCAAGCATCAACACCTCCTTTCTAATTATTGAAAGGAGCACAATGGAGACAATGTGATCATCGATGATAACTCAAGCTTACCAGTTTCAGAATGTCATGATGTCAACATCACTAAGTTTGGAGATGCCCTTAATGTTCAAAGAATTGGACCGAATTTGATTTCTATTTATTGTATCATACACACCGACGAAAGGATGGAATTTTGGCGAGATCAATATTATTAAGGGCATGAATGATGCTTTTTAAAGCAATCTTACATAAGGACTTGAATTTTGCTTATGCACTGCATTCTTCCTTTGGTTTTGCATATGAAATATGTTATGTTGTTCACCTAATTTATCAAGATTATTGCAGGATTTCAGCCATTAGGTCAACAACCCATTAAGTCTCGCATCAAATCTGAGTCATTTTATTTGCTAATTTCCTTAAATATCTTATTTAAGTCCAGTGTTATTTGGACCGAACCAAACCAGTTTGAAACTTTGAACTGCCCAGTCTGACCAATTTGAGGAAAAAATTGGTTCGGACTGGCAACTTGAATCGTTTTTTGTCGGTTCAATTCGCTAAAGCTGCATAGAACGCAGCAAGTGGGGCCTGTTTTTCTTTTTTCTTTTAATCTTTGTCTTAGTTGGGCAGGTGCCCATAATAGGTGCTCAATATTCAAGCCTATGGCCCTACTATTGCTATGAAATACATGGTAATGCTAAATTCTTAAAGTCTTTTACTTAAAATTTTAACATTTCCATGAAATGGATTAGAATGTTTAGGAGTGGCTCCAACCTCATTGGAATTTATATGGAGATAGTAGAATTTTATATCTCACTCAAAATCCAGCGAACTTAACAGTTTTTTGGGATTTCAGGATTATGGGGATTGCAATGTTTCCATTGGATTTTATCATGTATGAGGGTATTGAACTAGCATTTAATCAAGAGCACCAATCCCTCTATGTACCTTGATGTTAGTGGCATTGATTGTTTAACTCCTCTAACATGATTACTAAAAATGTACTCATCACTCAAACAAAACACTGAATTGACATGCTAAGCATTTTTTCTCTTATTTTAATGCTTACATGTGATATTGATGATGAAGATCCCAACATAGGAAAATATTTTGATGATATCTAGGTATTTGTTGTAGCATGATTTTTTTTGGATGTTAGAGGTCATCTAGGTCTTGTTTTTTTATGTATTTTTGGTTCAAAGATGGATTCACTCAGTGTATTTGGTTTTATGCACCCTTACATGCTCTATAAATGAGAACTTTTGCTTATTTGTGCATGAATCAGTGAAACAAGACTCTCCGATCAATCGTGAGCCGGAATCTGCTTGGCCTCCATACAATCTGATCCAAATCTCTGTGAGTCAAACTCATGTTGACCGAGTTTGACTTGTGGTCAACGTGAGTTTGACCCATGACGCACCGATTAAATTTGATTCCAACAATTAATTTCAATTGATGCTATGTGTGTTGATTTGTGGTAGCATCAGATGTGCTCTAGCCATGAAAATTGGTGGAGAGGCTAAGACACATAAGATCTCCAAGACCTAGAAATCGTTTGGGGAAATTCCACCCGGATGGAGAGATATTAAAATAATTAATATTTTTAATGGGGTTCTTAAGTCTAAACTTAGGAAAATTAAAATATTAATGGGCATTAATATAAAATTGGGTGAGAATGTTCTAAATGACATGGAACAAGCCAAATCTAATCTTAGTCGTTGATTAGGGACTTAATGGCCGTTTGATTTTCTGGAGCGGGGTTTCGCTGAGAGAATCGAGCTAGTGATCTGTTGCAGCGAGGGGCAGTTCGGCATGAGGCCGAGAATACATAACAGAGAGGCAGAGATAGTGCCAGAGAGACAACGCAAAGCCTAGAGAGGCAGAGGCAAAGGCAGCTGGGACTTACGTAGAGGCTGAGGAGGCCAGCGTGGGTGACACAGAGGGCCAGAGGGTTGACGTAGAGAGCCAAGGGGCTGACGCAGAGGCATCAGTAGCTGCGCAGAGGCTAGCAGAGCTGACGCAAGGCCAACAGGCAGCGCTGGGTGATTTTCATGAAGCAGACTGAGTGTTGGGGAGCTGGGAAGTGTGACACAGTCCCTACATAGTGACATAGAGCAGTAGAGAAGCTTGGAGTAGCTTTCTCTCTCCAGCTAAGGAGCTGCCATAGTTGTTAATTGATCATTCATCCGGTCACTGATCGGCCCGAATATCTATCTCCAAGTAGAGGTATTATCAATGTTGCACGAAGCGGGGACAAAGCGGGGACATTTTTTGGAAGCGTCATTTCCCAAAAATCTAGGAAGCAAAGCGTCTCGAAAGCGTCTACTGTATATATATATATATATATATATATATATATATTTGCATTTATATTAAAAAAAATCCAAAATACCAAATTACTTGTAGAAGATATGGGAGCATGCATATTTTTACATAAATCAAGATAGATATGGCATCCATTGTACATTAATGATTAGTTATTCGAGCATGAACCATTTAGATGCATCAACCATCTGAAATCTAGATTCTTCTCCTCTTGTCTAGCCTTCGCCTCTACCTCGATTGTCTAGGGATATTAGTCAACATTGCCCAATTTTGATCAAATTACCTAATCCAAGACTTAAAATATGGTAGAAAAAGCTTAACATGCTTGATCAATGATTTTCACTTGATTGAAAGGTAATTTTTTGCTAAGGGCATGATAAAGGAGTTCAACAATTAACACCACCAACACTAGGGTACATATAGGGCTTGGTGCTCTTGATTAAATGCTAATCACATACTTTCATACATGATATAATCTAATGAAATGCCACAATCCCATTGATCCTAAATTCCTGAAAACTGTTAAGTCTGCTAAATTTTGAATAGGATATGAAATTCTATTTTCTCCATATGAAGTCCAATGAGGCTGGAACCACTCTCAAACACCCTGAGAGTCATTTCATGGTAATGTTAAAAATTTAAGTAAAAGGATGAGAATGAAATATAAAAGAGAATGTCACTTTTACTTTAAGAATTTAACATTACCATGAGGGAGCATCTAGGAAGCATCTAAGGAGCATCAAGGGAGCACCTTGGGAGCGTCCGAGAAGCCCCAACCCAACTTAAGTCAAAGAAAAAATAAAATAAAATATTTAGAACCCTATGAAACCCTGTGGAACTGCCTATCTCCCTTCGGATCTGCTTGGGATATGTGCCCGATCCGCCGTGGATTTGTCGTCGGATCTGCTTGGGATATGTGCCCGATCCGCCGTGGATTCATCGTCGGATCTGCTTGGGATATGTGCCCGATCCGCCGTGGATTCGTTGTCGGATCCGCGGTTCGGAAATCCAGAATCACGGATAGGGCTAGCATGGTTGTGAATTTCCAGCAACTGTCTTCGCAGGCCCGATCCGCGGTTATGAAATTCCGAACCGCGGATCTGACGGCGGATTCCCCCATGGATCCATACAGGTCGTGGCTCCTGGTTTGGATCCTTGGGGAGGGGGGACGTTTTGCGCAACACTGGGTATTACTACCGAGGACATTCTCTATTGGGTGAGCAATTTTTGGCACCCTAGTTGTACTCAAAAACTGCATAATAATAAAACCCTCATATCTGTTGCACCGATTTTCCCACATTGGGTTTTTTTGGGAACGATTGTCCAAAAATAACGATATCCCTTGTGTGTTTTTCTATTTCGGTTGTTGATCTATATATGTCTTAAGGTTGCATTTGTGTTTATTTTCGGTATTTATATTTATAAATAACTTGTTAATGAAAGGAACAAGTTGGAGAAAATAAACCAAATAATGCAGTAGGGATATCTGATGTGTCAGACTTAGAAATTTCAACATGGTATTAGAGCATTGCAGATCATAGGAGCACTGAAGGCACCAACAGTAATCTGAAGAATTTGCCGCATTAGCAGTTGTCCCGAGAGACAGCATTGTTCCAGAGCAGAAGCAGCAGAGAAAAAGTGATGCACGAGGCTTGCGTCATCATTTGGAGTCAGGAGGAGGGCCAGCGCAGAGGCAGAGAGGGGCAAATCAGAACTACGCAGTGCCCTGTCATCTTTCTCAATCAGGAAGGTTCGACGATGTGGCCAGGAGGAGCAGATTCTGCCGTTGTCGGGATTGCGCAGACCCTGAAAGGCTTAGTTTCTTTAGTTTCCGGGGCTTGGGGAGCTGTGGGCAGAGTGTGATTGAGAGGTTGCTGGGGTGCTGATTCTGTCAGAACGGAACAGTACGTAAGGAGACGAAACCAAGGTAGAGGGAGTCGCTACCTTGACGGATTTCTAGCCAAGAAGTCTAGATCCGAGTTGCAATTGCAAGGAGGATTGGAGAGGAGCGGTTCAACAGTTGGCCAGAGGATTTCCAGGAGGGAAGTCGAATCTCAAAGGGAGTCCAGAAGAGGAGTTGAAATGGTAGTGAATGGACTCAGGGATCAAGACAGGTTGGACGGGGCTTCCAACTTTATCATCTGGAATTCTAGGATCCTAGCAGTCCTGGATCGACATCGCATCAAGGACTTTGCCTTGAGAGTCGTGGCTATCCCAGTCGACCCAGCTGAGAATGAGAAGTATGAGGATGCAATGGTGACAGCGAACTGCGTGATCCTAGACGGGGTCAAATATCATGTCATACCACATATTGCTAAAAAGAACACAACAAAGGAGATGTGCGATACTTTGACGACCTTGTATCAGGGCACTTCCGTTCAACGGAAGATGCTATTGGGAAATCAATTGCAGTTGTATCAGATGCAAAAGGGAGAACAGATAGATCCATTCCTTCTCAGGTTGCAGGAGATTCGCGACCAACTTACTTCCGTTGGGTCTACACCGGATCCAGAATTTTTGGTCAAGACTGCTCTGAAGGCAGTCTCCGAGGAATGGGAAACATTTGTCCAAAGTATTTTGGGCAAGGCTACTCTTCCAGGTTAGGAGGAGATGTCGACAGCTCTTCGCCAAGAAGAGATCAGGAGGTTGACCAAGGCAGGGAGTAGTGGCAAGAGAAGTTGAATCAAGGACGAGGAGGAGGAGGAGGAGGATGCAGCTCTAGCATCTGCGGGGCAGCAAGGGAAAAGGAAGAAGAAGGACATCTCCAAGGAGAAGTGCTTCCATTGTGGGGCGCTGGGACATTATGCATCCCAGTGTCCCAGGAAGAAAAACAAGGGAGAGGCTTCTGATTCTAAGGTAGCTCCAGCTAAGGAGGAGAAAGAGGTCAAGATTGATGATGATTGTGCCATGAGTGCTCATGCACCTCTAGAGAAGAGGTGGGGCGACATCGAGTTGTAGTCAAGAGGATTACATAGTAGGGGCAGGATGCTTAAGGTGCCCAAACTCTTGGATCACATACGGCTACATAAACCCTTAACGACAGTAGCATGATGACAGGTGTCAAGTGGAGCAATGTGTGATGGAGCAGTAAAGCAGTGCTTGGGTGCAGAAATCTGAGGCAGAGAAGTGGAGGTTGCAACAGTGCAAGAGGCACAAAGGTGTTTGCAGCAGCGCAATAGTAGCAGAGGAAGCACAGGATAGCAACAGAGGCAACTTCAACATCACGAGGCTTCCAGATTGATTGGGATGTCAATATTTGGGAGAAGTTAATTACCTACTTCTCGGTAACTGAGTTGCAGTGCAGCAGTTAGCAGTGGTAGTGCTAGGAGCAACATGGGCAGCATGTTGAGAGGAAGCTGCAGTACAGATGTAGCAATGGCAGTGGCAGTGTCATGGGCAGCAGTACAGGAAGCAGCAGTGCAGATGATGTAAGGCAACAGGCCAAGCATCAACACAGGTACCGGTGTGGAGGATAGTGTGATGTTTCCATGGTGAAGCATTACTAGAGCACATTCCTCGCTAAGAGGGAGTGTTGATTTGTGGTAGCATCGGATGTGCTCTAGCCATGAAAATTGGTGGAGAGGCTAAGGCACATAAGATCTCCAAGACCCAGAAATCGTTTGCGGAAATTCCATCCGGTTGGAGAGATATTAAAATAATTAATATTTTAATGGGGTTCCTAAGTCTAAACTTAGGAAAATTAAAGTATTAATGGGTATTAATATAACTGGGTGAGAATGTTCTAAATGACATGGATCAAGCCAAATCTAATCTTAGTTGTTGATTAGGGACTTAATCTCCGCCGTTGAAGACTCAACAGGAAAAGTATAAGAGGAGGCTTGAGGGTCAATTGGAGACACACCAAGATTGATCAATCAGTTCAATTTTCTGGAGTGGGGTTTTGCTAAGAGAATTGAGCTAGTGAGCTATTACAAGAAGGGGCAGTTCGGCACGAGGTCGAGAATACATAGCAGAGAGGCAGAAATAGTGCCAGAGAGACAACACAGAGCCTGGAGAGGCTAACACAGAGGCAGTTGGGACTTATGTAGAGGCTGAGTAGGCCAGCGTGGATGACGAAGAGGGCCAGAGGCAGTGCTAGGTGATTTTTGTGGAGCAGACTAAGTGCTGGTGAGTTGGGAAGGGTGACGGAGTCCCTACAGAGTGACACAGAGCAGTAGAGAAGCTTGAGCAGCTTTTGTTGTCCAGCTAAGGAGCTGCCATAATTGTTGTGGGATCATTCATCCGATCACTGATCAACCAGACTATCTGTCTCCGAGGAGAGGTATTACTGTCGAGGACATTCTCTGTTGGGCGAGCCATTTCTCACACCCTAGTTGTATTCAGACACTGCATAATAATAAAACCCTCATATCTGTTGCACCAGTTTTCTTGCACTGGGTTTTCCCGGGGACAATTGTCCAAAAATAACGGTGTCACTTGTGTGTTTGTCTCAGTTATTTCAGTTGTTGATCTGCATATGTGTTAAGGCTGCATTTGTTTTTATTTTCGGTATTAATATTTATAAATAACTTGTTAATGAAAAGAACAAGTAGGAGAAAATAAACTAGATAATGTAGTAGGGATTTCTAACGTGTCAGACTTAGAAATTTCAACAATTTTTGGCCTTTACTCAGCAAGCATGGGTTTTTCAAGTTTATGGTTGTCACATTACTAAAAATTAAACATTTTTCCTTCCAAAACTCATTTCTCACTGCCCAGGCCCGTAATTCATATGCCGAGATTGGTAAACTATAGAGGCATGGACATTTTTTCAGTTAAATACTTTCAGTAACCAATTTAATCCATGTAATAGAGGTGATGGGCATAGTCACTACTCACTAGTACACAATTAGCTTTAGCGGTCGGCATGTGCTCTATCCATGTCAAGCAGTCGTGCATTACCTTCAAGCTTTAGCTGAGCCACGCATTATGTTCAAGCTTCAACAATCAAGGTTGGAACTTAGCATAAATAAATATGGCTGAAAACACAAATTCTGGAAATTTTTCAGAATGCTAGAAATTGCAGAAATAAAAATCAGCAATTAAAAACAGCCATTAAAACACATTAAAACACTGATATTTTTGGTCAACTTGACCCTGGAAAAACCCCTACAACTCTTGGGGAAAACCAGTTTGAGAGCTCTTCTTTATTTCTGAAAATTGCCTTTTTACAGTGAGAATTATTCAGCAAAAAATCAGCAAGCAAATTTACAACTTATCTACTTTCCCGTGCCTCACAGCAATCTGGAAATTACAGCAAACAGGACAGCAATAAATGCTGTACGACCTCCGTTTTGTGTGCAGAAAAATCAGCAAACTGCTCCTCGATTTTTGTGCAAAAATCTACCTTTCACTATGTGCTGAATCAGCTGTACAAATCTGCTCAACTGCTGCCTTGGAATGAGTGCCAAGCTGCTGTCTCCTTCTCCTCCCTGCTCAGAAATCTCTCTTGCTCTCTTGCTCTCCTTCTCCCAATCTGCTCATGAAAGAATGAATGACTTTTTCCTCCTTTTCCTCCTTTAATATAACTCCAAGTGACTTTTGGGTGATCTCTAAATCCAATGGCTGAAATAGATTTAGATCAATGGCTGAGATTAAATGCTCATTTAAATCTCACTTTCTATTTTTTAATTCACCCCACTTTAATAAAGACCCACTTAGTCATTTATTTCCAAAGTCACTTTTCCTTTCTAACTTTTCATTGACTTTATAAAAGTCACTTTAAAATTAGACTTAATAACTTTATCACTTAAAGTCACTTTCAAATTAGATTTAACTTTATAAAAAATTATAAAGTTACTTTAGGAGAAAAATTAAATTCTTTTGGACACTTTTCCCTAGGCCAAAGATCAAAGCCTAAGGGAACCACCTGTCCTCCGGTACCAAATTTCAACACTCCCTCTTACCGAGGAAGGTGTTCCTCACCACACCCATCTTGTCTCTGAAGTAGACATGCTTGCCCCGTGGTAAGGCTTTGGTAAGGATATCTGCAACCTGCTCATCAGTGGAAATATACTCAAGCTTCACAACTCCCTTCTGAACATAGTCTCTGATGAAATGATATCTGATCCCGATATGCTTTGACCTGTCATGAAATACTGGATTCTCCATGAGTTTAATGCAACTCTGATTATCACAGTAAATCACTGAAGGTCTCAACGGCTGACCAAATAAGCCAAACAACATCTTGCGAAGCCAGATGGCCTCACAACTAGCTAGACTGGCTGCCATATACTCTGCTTCCGCTGAACTCAGTGCTACTGACTGCTGCTTCCGGCTGAACCATGACACTACTGCTGAACCCAACCCAAAACAGCACCCTGAAGTGCTCTTCCTATCAGAAGCACAACCTGCCCAATCAGAATCAGTGTATCCTACCAATCTCACTCCATCTCCCTGCCTGTAGTCCAGACCATAATCCACTGTCCCCTGCAAGTACCGCAAAATGTGTTTTGCAGCCACCCAGTGAACCTTCCTAGGCTCACACATAAACTGACTCATCGTGTTGACTGCAAAACAGATATCTGGTCTAGTGTTGACCAAATACATCAAGGAACCAATCAGCTGCCTGTACAATGTGGGATCCACCAACTCGGAATCCGAAGCATGAAGCTTCTTCCAGTTGGTGATCATCGGTGTCGACATGGGTCTACAATCCTCCATGTGGAATCTGCTAAGGATGTCCACAATATACTTCCCCTGCCCCAAGAAGAAATGCCCCTCCTCTTGCCACACCTCCATACCCAAAAAGTAATGCATCAAGCCGATGTCCTTCATCTCAAACTCCGCCGCAAGATCTCTCTTGCAGTGCTCTATGAGTCTCTCTGCACCTGTAATGATCAAGTCATCCACATACAGCACCAGAATGAGAGACTCCTCACCAATCACAATAAAGTAAAGGTTTGGATCTGCCTCACTCTTTGTGAAACCCATCCCCTGCAAGTATGCATCTATCCTGGAGTACCAAGCTCTGGGAGCTTGCTTCAGGTCATAAAGGGCCTTCTTCAATCTGCACACATGGGACTCCTTCCCATGCACCTCAAAGCCCTGTGGCTGCTCAATGTACACCTCCTCCTGTATGAAGCCATTGAGAAATGCGGTCTTCACATCCATCTGGTGGATCTTCCAACCCATCTCTACTGCTATCGATATAATGGAGCGGATCGAAGTATATCGAGCCACGGGAGCGAAGGTCTCCTCATAATCAACTCCCTCTACCTGGGAGAACCCTCTAGCCACAAACCTCGCTTTGAATTTCTCAATGCTGCCATCTGCAGCATGCTTTACCTTGTAAAGCCATCTGGAAGTAACCACGGATTTTCCCTCAGGCCTCGGCACCACCTCCCAAACATCATTCTTCATGATAGAAGAATACTCCTCCTGCATGGCCTCTCTCCAGACCTGCTGGCTAACTGCCTCCTCATAGCTAGAAGGCTCAGAGTCAAGGATGCTGGTAACCATCGCCATATAGCTACAAAACCTCTCAGGTGGTCTACTCTCTCTGACCGACCTCTTCGGCTCAGCAACAGATGTGGCATCTCTCAAGGTGTCCTGAAGCCACTTGGGCTTCCTCTTCCCTGAGCGCACTTCTCCCACTGGAGAATGAAACTCCTCCTCCTCATCATCATCAGTAGCCTGAACTCCTGACTGTCTGTCTGTTGTCCTCCTGCCTGCACCTGAACCTGTAGAAGCTGAGGTACCGTGTGAACTGTCCATCAGTGGACTCCCTAGTGAACTGCTCTGTGAACTGCTCTGCATGCTGCCCGGAGCACCACCCCTCTGGCTCGATGAGCCACTGCTCACTGACGGACCTGACATCCTCATAGATGTACCTCCTGATCCTTCTGATCCCTGCCCACTGGATCCCTGTGACTGACTCAACTGCTGCTGAGGGTCTGGCTGATCCAGATACTCTAACTCTCGTGACCTCCTAAAGGCCCTGTCCTCCTCGAACTTCACATCCCGTCTGACAACAACTCTCCTCTGTGCAGGAATGTAAATCCGAAAGGCCTTTGAGGTCTCACTGTAGCCCACAAAGATACCCTTCTCTGCGGTGGGCTCTAGTTTGGTCCTCTTCTCCTTGGGTATATAGGAGTATGTAATGCATCCAAAGATATGAAGATGACCAATATCAGGCTTCTTCCCAGAGAAAGCCTCCTCTGGAGTCATGTGCCCCAAGGCACGATGAGGACTCCTATTCTGCAAGTAAACAGCTGTGTTGCAGGCCTCTGCCCACAAGAACAATGGCAACCCCTGATCATGTAACATGGCTTTGGCAGCCCCTATGATGGATCTGTTCTTCCTCTCTGCAACCCCGTTCTGCTGGGGGTTGTAAGGAACAGTGAACTCCCTCCTAATGCCTGCCTCCGCACAATAGTCAACAAACTCTCCAAGGGTGTACTCTCCTCCATTGTCCGACCTCAAGGACTTGATCTTTCGACCTGTCTGAGTCTCCACAAGAGCTCTGAACTCCTGAAACCGCTTGAAGACCTCACTCTTGGTCTTCAAAAAATAAATCCAGGTCCTCCTAGAGTGATCATCAATGAATAAAACATAGTACTCATATCCACTCAAGGAAACATGAGACATCCGACCGCTCACATCCGAATGAATCAAATCAAGTATCCCCGTCGCTCTGCTGTCACTGCTAGGAAAAGGGAATTTGGCAAACTTGCCCATCGCACAACCTCTGTAAGTATCAAAGTGATCAGTACTGAAATCTGGCACACCTGTAGTGATCTCCCGCAATGTCCTCAAGGCTCCATGATACATATGTCCCATCCTGCGGTGCCAAATCTCACACAGCTCAGAACTGCTAGCTCTGTTGTCGGTACTACTGCTCAATGCCAAAAGGGGGTGAAATGCAAACTTGTACACCTTTGCATGGCGTACACCTATCACTCTAGCTGAATCAGCTGGAGTGCCCCTGGGATACATCAACACCTGTCATCCCCTGAACAGTACCTCATATCCTCTGTCCTCCAAAGCTGAGACGGATATGAGGTTCTTCCTCATCCCTGGCACATAAAGAACCTCTGACACCTTCAAGGGAGGTTTGGACTCCCTCTGAAATGTCATTGTCCCCACCCCGACTGCTCTAACAACTCTGTCATCACCGAGTACTACCTCAATATCAGTGCCACTCTCTGAAAGCTCTGAGAAGTACTCACGGACTCCTGTCATGTGACGTGAAGCCCCACTGTCCACATATCAGATACCTGAAGATGCTCCGCTAATCGAGGGAAAAGCATGCTCCCTCTGAACCTGTGTGGCAGGTGATCCTGCACTAGAGGACTCACACGTAGTAAACGCAAACTCTCGGTCAAAACGACCAGCAAAGTCCTCAATCTCTGCTGAAGTTGCCACGTCCTGGTTCTTCCCCTTCTTCTTCTTCTTTTCCGGACACACAACTGCATAGTGTCCCATCTTTTGACAATTCCAACACTTCACTTTGGAATAGTCCTTCTGTGAGTTACTCTGTTTACCTTTACCTTTGCCTTTGCCTCCACCACCGCTTGTGGAAGCCTGCTTCTTCCCTTTGCCTTTCTTGCCTCCCGCCACCAGTGCTACATCCTCATCCTGCTCAACTGGCTTGGCTGCCCCAAGCTGTCCTTTCCTGATCTCTGTCTGAATACAATCATCCCAAAACCTCTCCCATGTGGGAAGGGTCTCACGTGCACAAACCCCATCAGCAAAGTTCAACCATGAACGGGGGAGGCCATTCACTGCAATCCGCACCAACTCAGTGGGTGGAATGGCCTCTCCAATCGCTGCCAACTCATCTCTCACATTGGTAATCTTTGTGAGATATCTATTTGCACTATCATTACCCATCTTAATGTTCTTCAGTTTCTCCTTCAGGACCATCTTCCGGTTCTCATTGGTACTCTGGTAGAGATTGGACAATGTTGTCCACATCTCATGGGCATTGCTCTTTCCTCTCACATGAGGAATGCAATGGTCTTTGATTCCGTCTAGAATCAGCCTCTTACCCTTGTTGTTCTTTCTATTATAAGCTGTCAACTGAGTAGCATCAGTAGGCACAACAACAGGGTGTTGTGCTGTATGCACCATGATATCCCAAACTTCTGCCTCCTCAAAGATACTCTGCATTCTCTCCTTCCAAACGCTGTAATTTGTATGCCCATCCAACCTATCCTCCACCCTCAATCCCAATGACATCTTGCTGTCCTAAAACTGAAAAATAGCACTGCTGTGGTAAAGATAAAACTGCTGTTTATGAAAAAATCAGCTTGCTGGAATTTTCTGAGTGAAAAATCAGCAGCTGTAATTTTTTCCTTTTGCTGTCCCAAACTGCCCTTCAGCACTCAAGCTCTGATACCATGTAGAAATTTCTGTTTTCCCACCCCGGTTTTCAGTTTCACCTTATTTCTCCCATGTAGTTAAATGCCCATTCCCATAACCATACATTTAACAGACTGAAAAAATAAATATGGCTGAAAACACAAATTCTGGAAATTTTTCAGAATGCTAGAAATTGCAGAAATAAAAATCAGCAATTAAAAACAGCCATTAAAACACATTAAAACACTGATATTTTTGGTCAACTTGACCCTGGAAAAACCCCTACAACTCTTGGGGAAAACCAGTTTGAGAGCTCTTCTTTATTTCTGAAAATTGCCTTTTTACAGTGAGAATTATTCAGCAAAAAATCAGCAAGCAAATTTACAACTTATCTCCTTTCCCGTGCCTCACAGCAATCTGGAAATTACAGCAAACAGGACAGCAATAAATGTTGTACGACCTCCGTTTTGTGTGCAGAAAAATCAGCAAACTGCTCCTCGATTTTTGTGCAAAAATCTGCCTTTCACTATGTGCTGAATCAGCTGTACAAATCTGCTCAACTGCTGCCTTGGAATGAGTGCCAAGTTGCTGTCTCCTTCTCCTCCCTGCTCAGAAATCTCTCTTGCTCTCTTGCTCTCCTTCTCCCAATCCGCTCATGAAAAAATGAATGACCTTTTCCTCCTTTTCCTCCTTTAATATAACTCCAAGTGACTTTTGGGTGATCCAAGTGACTTTTGGGTGATCTCTAAATCCAATGGTTGAAATAGATTTAGATCAATGGCTGAGATTAAATGCTCATTTAAATCTCACTTTCTATTTTTTAATTCACCCCACTTTAATAAAGACCCACTTAGTCATTTATTTCCAAAGTCACTTTTCCTTTCTAATTTTTCATTGACTTTATAAAAGTCACTTTAAAATTAAACTTAATAACTTTATCACTTAAAGTCACTTTCAAATTAGATTTAACTTTATAAAAAATTATAAAGTTACTTTAGGAGAAAAATTAAATTCTTTTGGACACTTTTCCCTAGGCCAAAGATCAAAGCCTAAGGGAACCACCTGTCCTCCGGTACCAAATTTCAACAGTTTGAATGTCGTTTTATCATTTATGCCCATTGCCTATATATTTTACATACTTGGGAGTCAAGAGTCACTATCCCTGTGGAAAATGGGTAGTTGCATTGCATGCTAACTCTTTCACAGACTGATTAAAGCATTGAGCTTCAAGGATAAGGAGACCAAGCCATAACAACAAGTTGTTATAGTAATCGAAAAGAGTACATCTATCTGTATGCCCACAATATCCTACAATTTCCATTTTCCACATATGGCGCAAGAGTATCTTGCAATCAATTATAAAAATTCTTCTAAACAGTCCATTTGGATATTTTCAAGTGTTTACGCCAGGCTTGTGTCAAGCTGAAAAATTCACAATGAAGTGGCACTCAAAACAACAAAGAACCATGGTACACCATCAATAAATATTAAACATGGATATCAAACATAGAGATATCTAATAAAATGAAATATGTTGTATCTTATCCTATTTATAAAATTCTAGGTATGTGCTACGGCCAAACCATTGAAGGTGAAATATATGCAAAGACTCAAGACCTATAACCCTCAAACTACTACATAATAGAAATGTCCTAGAAGCCCCCTTTATATGAAATCCATCCAAAAGCTCTTTAAAAACTATATAAGGTGATCTTTTAAAAACTGTAGTATGAAATAAGATGTCTTTGAAATGCATCTTTTTGTCACTAATGCATTCTTGTCACTTGCAGAGTCATTTATGATTTATGACAGTCACTTCAAAGTTTATTTCTACAAAGTACAAACATATACAACATATATGAAATTTTTAATTTTAATTTTTTATTGTTTTTTACAAGAGCCAAATTAAACAGAAACCACGACTCCAAATTTTAACAGAAGCCACAAATTAAACACAAGTCCAAAACAACAACAATGTCAAGGGAGAAGGACTTTGCTTGGGCTTATTGTGACAAGATTCCTAGAGACCCCAGTCCCCTTTGTAAATTTTGCAAAGCGAAATGTAGTGGAGGCATTTATATATTCAAGTACCACCTTGCACAAATACCTGACCATGATATAGATCTTTGCAACAAGGTTGACGAAGATGTCAAACACCAAGCAATCTTGGCCCTTGATATCTTGAGTCAACATAACACCAAGAAAACAAAGCAAAATGTAGAAATAGGAACTCTTGGAGCTAGCCATTCTTCTTCCAATACCCCCTTGTCATCTTCCTCTATTGAATCCTCAATGCCATGCCCAAGTTTCCCACACATGCATCCAAATCCAAGTCAAACTCAAAAGGCCAAATGAATACTCTTCCATTCAACTGGAGGTGGAAAAATAAACACTTTTTTTGCTCCCCGAACAAAACCCAGTTCCCAACCTACCTTGGATGCCACTGGTTGGAAAAACAAATTCCATAGTCAGGCAAGGAAGGTCATTGTTAACTTTTGGTACTATTCTAACATACCTTTCCATTGTGCCATAAGTCCTTATTGGCAAGTTGCGATTGATCCAGTTGCTATTGCAAGTCCAGGGTTCAAAGCCCCTTCATCAAAGAGCCTTAGGGCAAATTTGTTGTTAGAGAGTGTTGAAGATGTCATGCTTGTGCTATCTGAGCTTTGATAATCATGGGTAGAAACAAGGTGCACCATCAAGAGTGATGGATGGATAGATCAGAGGAATAGAACTTTAATAAATTTCCTTGTATCTTTGTATCTTGTCTAGTAGGCAGAATGTTTCTCAAATCAGTGGATGCCTCAGACAAGGTTAAGATTGCCCAACTTATTTGTGAAATGATGGAGGAAGTCGTTCAAGAAGTGGGAGAAAAACATGTTGTACAAATCATCACCAACAATGCAGCAAATTATATGGTTGCTGGTAGACTTTTTGGGATTAGGCACCCCACTATTTTTTGGACCTCTTGTGTTTCCCATTACATAGATTTAATGATTGAAGGCATTGGTAAACTTCATTGGATACATGAGGTTATGGAGAAGGAAAAATCCATAACCAAATACATGTACAACCACACTATTTTCTAAACACCTTGAGAAAAATACACTGAAGGTAAAGAAATTGTTTGACCTACAGTGACCATATTTGCAACAAATTTCGTATTTTTGCACTCTATGGTTGAGCAAAAGATAAATTTGAAGAGGATGTTCTTGGGACCTAAATATTCCAAAGCCCTTGAAGGCATTGAAATTGTTACACTTGGGTTTAATGATAGTTACTGGAAAGATGTCGAAGAGATAATTGCTATGACAAAGTCTGTTGTCAGAGTTATCAGGTACTTCAAGTCTTTTAACTTTATCATTTTTAAAATTTCATTTCAAGTTTCATTTCATTTTCAAAGTTTCATATTTCATTAAATTTGAAAGCTTGAACTTTTAGGATGGTTGATGGTGACAAACCCGCTATGGGTTGCATTTATGAGGCGATGGATCTCGCAAAGGAGGCCATCAAAAGAAGATATGGGGATGAGGAGGCCAAGTATATGCCTTTTTGGGACATTATTGATGCATGTTGGGATAGACAATTGCATTTCCCCCTTACGTGTTATTGGGTACTTCTTAAACCCACAGTGTTTTTATGATAAGAGAAAATTTAATGAGGATGGGGAGGTTGGTAGAGGACTTATGACATGCATTGAAAGGTGCTTCCCTGATCCAGAAATTCAAAGTCGTGTCTTTGCCCAACTACAGGATTACAGGGCGTCGGCTCAATTATTTGCCTATACCCATGCTATACGAGAGAGGACTAAGATGTTGCCAGGTACCCTTCAAGGCTTGAAGGCTTCATCGATTCATTAAATTTGTTTAAACTGTATTTTGTATGCTAAATGTTTTATAAAATTTTGTTGTCTTTTTAAGTTTTTAGTATTTACTATTTACTATTTATCATCTTTGGATCTATACTTAGTACTTACTACTCACGAACCCTTGCCACTTGCTAGGTCTTTGGTGATAAAACTTTGGTAGTGATACACCAAATTTGAAGAGATTCACTATTTGAATCTTAAACCAATCATGTAGTGCTTCTGGTTGTGAGCGCAACTACAGCATGTTTGAGAAAATACATTCTAAGAAGCGCAACCGATTGACACAAAAGCACTTAAATGACCTTGTATTAGTCCATTACAATCTACGACTTCGCAACAAGAAAATACTAGGTGAGAGCCTAAATTTGAAGGTTTCATAATCTGATTTGCACTTTAACTTTAAAGTTCAAACTTTAATTCACATTTCAATGTCTCATGATAATGACAGGTTTGGATCATTCACCAATCAACCTTGAAGAGATAGATATGCAAACTACAAACGCAGCAGATAGGGTCCAATTGGAAGAGGCTCCTCTTTTAAGCCTACATGACTTGGGCGAATTTTGAGAGTCAAGCAAGCGAAGGAGTGGGAGGAATTGCTTCTAGTTCTCACTCTTAGAGTCTTAGTAACTACTTTTTTATTGATTACTATGCAATATTTTGCAAACTTTTAGAAGCATATGCTTCTGGTTCTATGTAATCACTGGTTAGGAGTAAAGAATCAGTGCTTTGGATCATGTTTGGACTCATAACATATATGAGATACTTATTCATTCATGATATTTTGGACATCTATTGATATTATGCATTGTTTGGACATGGCTTTATTGAATATCAGTGAAAAGTGTTTTTTTTTAATTCAATATAGTGTATATCTTTATTTATTGAATTCACCTATTTTTCCTGATCCGATTATAACTCTTCGGTCTTTTGCCTTGTCAATTTATTGTCGATTCCGAGTCTGGTAACACTAATATAAATATTTGGATTCAGATGGATGAACATGAATATATGTGGTTTTCTTTAAAATTTGAATACTTTGTGTTTTTGGTTGACCAGTTTTTTTTACTGGTTCCAGTCCGGTTCTGACCGGTTCCCGGTTTGGGGGGTTTACCAGTTCAACGACTGGTCCGGTTCTGATAACATTGTTTAAGTCTTAAATTAAGTCTTGACCACTGACACCATCCTGGAGTTCACATGCATCAGCTCTAAAGAGAGAGACTTGCTATCAGTGACATGGATAGGAGTTCTAAAGTTTAAGCTGTCCAATCAGGCCCTTTGGAATTTACATCCTCCAGGGACAGTTTTGATTGAAAAAAGGCTGAGAAGACTAGAAGAGGAGGTTAAAAAGGTTAATAATTACAAAAAGATGTTGCTTTTAAGTTGCAAGAAAATCCCAGTAATGGCAAGCTTGTAGCATTTCTTTTGGACTCTATAGACCATTTAGAACCTCATTGATTATGTATTTTGTTACTGATATGTATTGCACTTGATGCTATTTTGATATATTCAACCTTGCATGGTATATATATGGGAAAACTTTGCATATTTTATCTTTAATGATTCAGAATCATGGTTTGGAATCTCAAACATAAGTTTTTTCATCAAAAACTATTATTTTATGGATTTTCTTAAAAACCGGTTCATTGAATCTGGTTTGATCTGGTTTTGGTTCGAAACCTGGTCTGATAGGTGGCCAGTTTGAAGACCGGCTCCAGTTTTTAACAGAAGTAATAGATGCACTTGGGGAAATATGTTGTGCTCGGTAATGTACCCATAAAACTTTCAAACAATCAAACTTTTGTCATCAGTCAACTATGAAAGCCAAAAATATTACAATCTCAATTACCGTATGTTCAGGGAACCTATTGCAGAGATGCAGAACGTATAATTTCCACGATCTCAAATACTTTTTCACATTTTCACTCATCTTTCTCAAAAGGAGTTTCAATTTGTATGGAAATTCAGTGAAGTGATTACCTCATCCCTGTTGAGCCACCCTAGAAGATCCATTTTTGTATGGTGCCTTCTGCTTGACATATTTACTGAGATATTTCTTTGTGGAAAATGAATTTCTAATGACTGTTTATCAACCTCTTTTAAACCTTGGCTTTGGCCCTGTCCAAAATCAACCATGGTCGGATTGAATAAAGTTTTCTCGTACTCAGTAATTGCCTTTGTCTTTTCACCTGTCAAATTCAATTCTAAACTAGGAAATACATTACTCATGCCTTCATTGCTATTTGAAGATACAGATGTATTATCAAAAGACATAGCAGGTTTTGTCCCTTTTGGCGATTGTTCTAAGAAAATATTTGGAATCCCTGGAAGTTTTCTGTTTCTCCAAGTTGCATGTGAGTCATAACCATTTGCACCCAATACCTCAAAACGAGCATCATTTCTGCATACAAGTTCACGGTTTATCACTGATGAATATGTTGAAAGATTGACATCTTCTCGACGAGCTGGAAAAGCTCCATCCCTAACCAGAGGAGAAGCCAGTCTGCTTGATGGTGCAAATAACATGGGATCTTGAATGTTTTGGCTGGTAAAATCTAGAAGCTTCCTAAGAAGCCAGTAGCAATTTATCACCATATGGCTAGTATCTAGACAATTTGAATCACCGTACACAGCAATACGGGCAGTTCTGTCACTCAGCTCTAAAATTCCAAGAATTGGATACTCTGCCTGCAGAGGAAATATACTATTTTAATGCTTCAAGATCAGAAGTTGAAAAGAAACTGCTCCCATATGAACAAGAATTGTCAAACAGAGTCCCTACAAGGTAAGTGAGTACTTACTTTGACCATACCAGCCGCTTGTAGTAGGTTGTGTGCAGTACTATTATTGTAATTATCTTCAAATGAAAATCTATGCACAAAGCCACCTTCAGGGAACATTGCAATATCTGTCCCAGAAGCATAATGACTTCTTTCTCCAACTAGAGAAAATGCACCATTTAAAATAGTGTCCCCAAATGCTATACCAAATGGTTTAAGTAGGTCATTTAAAGCAGGAATATTAGCACCACCAGTGGCAGGAGTCCACCAGCTGCGAGTGTTGTCATCAAAAAATTTCATCTTTACCATTGTCTCTACATTATACCAGTCTGCAAATACAATCAGTCCTAATCCATGATTTTTGACATCATCCTGGAGCTTGTCAATCTCCTCTTTGAAAAATTCATCCTCGAGATCTACCAGGAGAAGTGTTCCATATTTGCTGGCCTGAAAGCATGTGAATGGGGACCCCAGTATTTCCACATAATAGCCAGCATCTCTTAACATGTCAAACATCCCATGAAAATTAGTATGTGGGTGATCTCCATGCCAATCAAGAATATCATTTTTTACATCGAGTGAATCCCGAGGTATATATCCAGGAGGGTATCTAATACTGTGAAACTGATCCCAAAGAATCCGCTGAGAACGAGGGGGAGTTGGGATTACTTTCACTTTTAAAGAAAGTGTGCACAAGCTTTTCCGATGATTGTTTTCTCCCTTTGCTGGGGGTGACACTACTGTAAATGTAATGTTCCCCTCAATAAGTCCTGAAAATTGAGCCCCTTCATCCTTGATTTGTATATGCAAAGCAAGGTAACCAGTCCATGGCCAAATAACATTAGAATAAGTGAAGTGTATACTAAGTAGATTCCCCACCTCATCAAAGGGATGCCATCTTGGTTCACTCTCGACATGTCCAACGACCCCCATACCATTTAAAATAGTGGCATTAAATATAACTGGCATTGCACCTGCATACAATGGTTGCCGACAGAAAGGCCATGAATATGGACAATCTGTAAAGTCAAGAATATTTGGAAAAATGCTTGCCCGAGGCTTGTATTTGATAAGGATTTCATATGACTCGAGCCTGTGATAAATCAGAGTGAAGAATGCAAGTGAGTTCAATGGCTAATTGATAATCAATGCCAAAAATGTGTTTATCAAATAACCGTATAAAAAATCAGTTTTTATCATTGCATCAATTATAATGTCTTGCAGCTTGCTGAAGGAAAAACCAAATGCAAAGTTAAAAGAATAAACATCAAGAAATGTTGTAAAAAAATAAAATATATGCTCACAAGTCAACCCGGCCTGCACCCTGCTCAAACATATTTGGACCACCAAGTTTTGCAGCACCTTCAACTAGTGCTTGTTTCATGCTTGCTGGGTTCAAAATATCCCAACGGATGTTCTCAGGAATAACACTAGCCAGCAAACAGACCACACCAGCAACTACCGGACTTGCAACACTTGTTCCTGAGAGACTTTTACAGCCAGTACTAATTTTTGAACCTATTATTTCTCTTCCATATGCAACAACATCTGGTTTGATGCGTCCATACCTTCACAACAGGAATCAAGTCAAATTATTAAATTCAATTACAATTGGAATACCACATTTTATCACTAATTATTCGTAATATAAAACAGCATCAAAAATAATCTATACAAATAGCTAAAAACTGAAAAGAAAATGTGGAATATCACAGAAATGATAGTGACCAGCATGGAAATGCAAGCGAATACCATTCGAAAAGAATATGATGAGGAGGAGAGCCAAACATAGTTTTCAATCACTGAATATCACTATCAGAATTTTGGGAAGGATTTCACATAGAGGAAAGGATCTCTATCAAACTATTGCATGTGCCAGAGATGATTTTGCATCCTAACGTAGCTCACTGAGGTTTGTGTTTGTCCATGACCAAGCAGATGTTTGATAGAGGTACCCAGAAGAAGCTATGAATTTGGAGAGGTAACCAACACTCCTTAATTTATTGACTTTGCATTTCATAAAAACATATTTTATATTACAAAATTGTGATGAATTTGGATAGTGAAAATCCAAATATATCTTCATCTTTTCAAATATCTATTAAATAAAATTACTGCTAAAAGTAAGTGTAATTTTAGTGCTCATCATTTCCTCCCTGCTTAGAGGAAATAATCTCCAATGGCTAATTGAGATGGGTAAATCACTAAGAGGCAAATCTCCTTTTCCAACCATGTCATCGTCTGGTACCTTCATGTTTGGCCACTTGTATGAGTCAATGCATCTTCTGATCATGAAAGCAGAAAATATGGAGTGCTTGAACCAGGTGTGTAACTATGTCAGGTGAAAGAGTCTCAGAATCATAAGCCACTAGATATCCTTCCTACTCAAGAACAGCTCTTATGGCAAAAGGTTGTTGTATGTTAGGAAGTGCAAGTACTGGTGTAAAACAAAATGTGTCAAAGAACTACTGTAAGGTAAGTGTAGTGTTAGGTCTGCATTCAAATTTTAATTCTTTTTTAAAATATTAAAAGGAAAGATTGCTCTACTTGACTGTTTTTTTTAAACCCTATAGATTAGTTGATAAAGATATGAATTTGTACACCTTATAGTACCTATGAAGCTTGTAAGTTTTGTGGTAGTTATCAATGATCATATATCGCTTTGATAAATTGATATGGGGTGCCCAAGAGAAAACTAAAGCAATCCATAGGGGTAACACCATATTTGACTATACAAGTAAATTTTCAATATTGAAAGCCCTGAAATACTTATATTCCACAAAAGTAAGATGGCCATCAGCCCTAACCCAACCAAGGGTATACATGAATGGATTTGCTTATGCAAGAAGTTTTGAAACTTGATTAGCATTTGAGAGATCAGTGACTATACTTATCAATGATTAAGTGAGCCAATCAATCTTTAATAGATAAATTGTGCGCGAGGAGAACTTCTGATTTTGAAATGTTCACACTACACAGTTTTCCACTACTTGTATTGTAACAAGAAAACTTGTATGTTTGCGGATAAGTAATTACTATTATTGAATAAGATATGAAATTGATGATTACAATATCACTTGAACGGTGTGCTATATAGCATTCACTGCTCATGAGTGAGAGCATATGGTATGTAGTGCTATATACTATGTACCCTTTACTAACTAATTATTTATTATTTTATTTATAGCATTACTAATTAACTATTTATTATTTTATTTGTAACATTGCCACCCCCTTTAAAGTTGCTTTGTTCTCAAAGCAAGGGCAATGAGGGGTATTGTTAGCGTCTAATATCCCCTTTGGATATTTTCGTTAAATTTATGGAATTTTCTTCAGGAAAACATGCCGTGAATTTTTATTCAAAAATAGCATTAAAATTCATTAATTTATACCAAAGAAATGAATAACATAAAAACCCAAAAATGAATAATTGTTGCTACTTTGACAAATTGAGAATAAAGATATGGCAATTACAATACAAGACAAATGCAGCAAATCTCAGCTTTATTATATTACTATAAACACTGATATTACATGCCCATACAAATAGCTGGTGATGGCTGAGATAGAACCCTCCAAACTTCTGCAACACTGGATCTGACCTCCCAAACTGGAACTGCAATTGATAAGTGCACGTGTGAACTCTGACTGAATTCACTGAGGAATGAGATGGGTTTTCATCCAATCTCACTGAATAACCCTAGGGTTTCCACCCTAGGGTCTACTGAAGCTGAGAATCTGGTTCTCCAAACCTCACCAATCAGAAAATAAAAACCAACCAAGATGTCTCCAAATGACTTGCCTCCCCTCTTTTAAAGACTCAATAGATCTCTCTCCAAACCTCTAGAAGAACTTTATTTTATTTGCATTCTAGAAGCCTTCCCTTCACTTTATCTAGATTCTAAGTGACTCTTTTATTTCATTTTAAGTCTCTTTTCCCTTTTTGGCCTCTTTCTCCAACTAAGCACTTGTCCCCTTTTTATTTATTAAAGTGACCAATTCATAGTCACTTTTAATACTTAGAAATGATTAATTAGCCACTTTGCTTTCTCCCACCACTACAAGTTACTTTTCACCATCCATCATGAAGATCTTTCCATCCCGGTTACAATGAGCTATTACACTAAGGTGTTTCTCCAAACAATCCTCTCCGAATGATACCTTTAGCGTATTTAATTAAAATACACTAATAATATCCTCATTTTACGGGAATCATCAAAATGCAATGGAACCAAGAACAAATGGTGTGAAACTAACCCTGGTGATGAAATGTAGCAAGTGAACCTCGTCGGACACCATAAGACTCCTCCAAAGATCCTTTGGGCCCATCGATGGCATAATCTCATTCCTGTGACCTAACTGTCACAAACTCTGGAAATCCATCCTAACCGCATTAAAAGGGAAACTGAAAAAGGGGGCATTACAAATCCTCCCGGCTGAAGATTGCTTGCCCTCAAGCAATCCACATATGTCAATTGTAAAGGTGCCTGCACACCAATACTCGGATCACATATGTACCATTGTACCACACCATGTATGTGTGCCATCCAATCATGAGTGAATCCCTCAATACCCAGATCTCAAATAAACCATTGACCCCTCCTGCCACCAATAGACCCTTTTAGATTTCAATGCCACCATGGCCAATCATCATCAACCAAGTCACATGGCTTAAATTCTGCTCTATCTCTGGCTATAGATGTTGCTCCATCAATAGAATACCAACTCATAATCTCCTGCCAATCCATCCCGTGGGAAGGATCAAATGCATGAGTACTTGCACATGGAACAAATCCACTACACCAATTTCGCTCCATGCTCGAATCATGTTGCTCCACCTAGTCAACCAATAAAATCCATGTAGAAGACTTTGCCCCTCTCTCTCCTATGTATGGAGGTGGGTTGATACGGTTTCAAGCCTTATTGATGTACTCTTGAAGAGGGTTTCTTTGAAACTCCCAAGTATACTCCTCTTGTTGCCTCACTAGAGACTGTAGTCATCCCTCAACGCTAGATAGCTTGGTCATTGACTCAGCATATACCACTCTAAGCTCCTCAATTTTACTGTTCTACTGCAAGTTGGTCCCTCGGATTGTGTGGATCTTTTTCTTCATTTCCATAAGATCTATCTTGAAATGTTTAATCTTCTCTTGTGGTTAGCATCTAGAAGTTTTGGAGCCCTGCTTGATGCCTCCGCATCTACTTGCATCTTGTCAAGGGTTGGCCCCAAAGACGAATGCTCAACTACTACGACCACAACTTCATCTTGAGCATTCAACTGGCGCTCCAAAGAAGGCTCATCATGTACACTATGCCTATCTTCCTCCTCATGCCCTTCAAACTCTTAGTGCTTTTCATGCTAGATCATCACTAGTGGCTCATCCCTCAAATCTCCCTGAGTGTCTTATTCTTGGCCTTCTTCACTCATAGAAACAATTTGTTGCTCACCATTCTCAATCGTCGAACATGCATGTATAACTGGATTGTTGTCAACATCTCTACAATCTTGTTCATCCTTTGTAGTACATGAGCCCATCTCACTCTCATCAGGATGATTAGAAGGAATCTCTTCTTGTTCTACCCCTGTTATCTCCTCCATATCACTCAAGCATGAATGATTAGTTTCCCAAGGTCCCTTGCAGATAAAGCATGGACCTTTCCTCAATTCATTCTTGTTACATTTTTTACCCTCTACATCCTTGTCTTCACCACAAATCCTCATCAACTACTTCTTGGTCAACAGCTTTCTAAACAATTTCATATTTTGCTCAACAAACCATTCGGTTAGTTCATAGGCAGCAAGTAATACAACTTGTTCCTTCCTCCAAATGGCCAACAACTTGGATTGCAACTTCTTGCCAATGGCATCATGGTTACCCATAACTCCAGCCATGATCTCTAAGATCTTGAGCCTCTTTCCACAAGTAGGACCCAAGGTGTCATGCAACCCCTGAAAACTTTCTTCTATTAATTGAAAAACTTCCCCCATAATGTCATCATTGTAAGGAGGCATGGGTGAAGTTATTCGTATGATCTCTTACTTTAGAACATAGTTGCGGGGGAGCGCCCCCCCCCCTCGCACCCGCTCCCAATCCGCGCTCCGGGCGGGAGCGACTCGGGAGCGGGTCGGGAGCGCGGTCCCGAAATCGCTCCCGAAAAGGGAGCGATTTCGGGAGCGCGCTCCCTAAAAAAAATTTCGCTCCCTGCCTTTTCGGGAGCGTTTTGCCTTTTTTGCATTTTTTTTTTGTAGTAATGTTCGAAATGCAATTTTTTTTAAAGAAACAAATAGTTTTTGAGTGGGGCAGCTTAATGATCAAGTCTAGGCCCTAGTATTGATATGCTATTCATGGTAATGTTAAATTCTTAAAGTAAAAGTGACATTTTCTTTAATTTTCATTTTCATCCTTTTACTTAAATTTTTAACATTACCATGAAATGACTCAGGATGTTTGAGAGTGGTTTCGTCCTCATTGGATTTCAAATGGAGAAAGTAGAATTTTAGATTTCATTCAAAATCCAGCAGACTTATCAGTTTTTCAGGATTTCAGGATTGGGGGATTGCAATGTTTCCATTGAATTTTGTCATGTATTAGGGTATGGAACTCGTATTTAATCAAGAGTACCAATCCCTCTATGTACCTTGATGTTAGTGACATTGGTTGTCGAACTCCTCTATCATGACCCTTCTAAAAATGTACGCATCACTCAAACAAAATCTTGACTTGACATGCTATGCTTTTTCTGTCTTATGTTAATGCTTAGAGGGTGATATTAATGACAAAGATCCCCATACAGATACAAAGGTAATGACAAAGATACCTCTGGATATTAATGCTTGGAGGGTGATATTAATGACAAAGATCCTGATTTTGCAACAAGACTAAAAAATTAGACATTTCTCGTCGTGGCAAGAGGCCCAAGCATAAGAAATAGATAATAGATTTACTTCTCTTTTCTAGTTTCTAGTAGCTTTTATAACTATTGACTCTTTCATATTTATTATGATATTTTTTTAAACAATATATGACAATTTAAGTTTGAATTGGCAATTATAACTTATTAGTAATGAATTATGAATATGATGCTTCATGAAAGTTGAAAGTTGTTTCATTTCATTTCATTTTATAACATTTCATTTCATGTTAGATATTATTTGTTGTAATGGTTACACTTAGCTTACAAGTACAACTTTGGTGATCAATGATGATAAATGTTATATATTGAATTTTGAAAGCTTGAAACTTTAAGATTGATGAATCATGAGACTCAATATGTTGTATGTTACTATGTTACTAACTTGCGGACGTGGTTGATGAAGATTATAACTTCTAGATGATTGTTGTTATATGGTTCAATCTATGCTTTTTTATGTTTTTTATATCTAATTCATCATTCTACATGTTTTTGTTGACATATATGTATCAAAAATTAAAAAATATAAAAAATATATATATATTTTTAAAAAATCGCTCCGGGATTCGCTCCCAAACCGGGAGCTTTTGAAAATGGTCGCTCCGGCTCCCGCTCCCAAGTAACATGGCTTTAGAAAAGGTTGCCTCAAAGTTTCCTTCTTTCATTTTGCCTTCTATCCAGAACCAGAATAAAGCTCATATAGTTAAAGAAGTTCAGAAGTATCCTAGAGTAGAAGAAGATTTATTTGCTGCTAATACAAGTGGATATGTATTAGAGTATATACCAGTTCAAGTTCAGGTTAGAGGAAGTTGGATAAATGTTGATGCATTTGTAGATACAGGTGGTTCTAATAATTTAGCACGTCAATCACTTTTTAAAGGTCTTTGGAAACCTTTACAGAATATTTTGGTTTCACAAACTGTTGGTGGTTCAGTCAAACTTACTCACTATGTGGATAATATTTCTTTAAAAGTTGGAGGGAACATTGTAAAAATTTCAACCATTCAACACTATGATCCATCAGCAAGTTTGTTTGTGGGGAGGCCATGATACAGTAGATGCTATGTAGCAAGTGCTTCAAGATAAGACAAATATCTGGTGAAGTCGCTCAGTTACGAGTAAGAAGTCTTCTTTGCTTGATCTCTTAAATATTTGGTATCAAAGCCCTGTTTTAAAAATGTCGAAACTATTTCGCTCTTTCTCTACTATAGATCGTAGAATTATATCTGAAGTAGATTCACGTTCAGTAGAAGTTGAAACTAATCCAAACGCTGAACATGAAGTAGTAGAGAATCCTGAGAGTTGGAATCCTCCTACTCTTCATTCCTCAGATGTCTATCAAATACCAACCATGTATATATTCAATAAGAACTCTTTTAAAAGAAGTTGAAGTCAAGATAAAAATTTCAGGTCCGTCTGTACAAATTGTTGCTTTGAATTTGTTCACTGAAGATGAACTTAAAAAATTCCGACAATTTGCAAAGGATAAAAAGTATTCCAGTGTTGCGGGGGAGCGCTCCCCCTCCCCCGGCTCCCGCTCCCAATCTGCACTCAGGGCGGGAGCGCGCTCCTGATAAAAAAATTTGCGCTCCCTGCCAATTTCGGGAGCGTCGCTCCCGGAGCGAATATTTAACGCTCGGGAGCGATCGCTCCCGAGCATTAAATATTCGCTCCGGGAGCGAATCGACCGACGCCGGGAGCGATCCGGGCGGAAAAAAAGTCGCGGACGCGAAAAAAAAAATAAAAATAAAAAGTAAAAAATAAAAATAAAATAAATAAATAAATAAATAAAAACAAAAAAAAAATTATGTTTTAAAAACTCAATGGGGCAAACAAAAATTTCATTATCACTTGAATGAGAGCAAGAGCAAAGGAGCGAGGAGAAGCGAGGAGCAAGTGCCGAGGAGCGAGGAGCAAGCCTGCAAAGAGGTAAGTAACTTAGTAATTTAGTTGGTTTAGTTAGTTTAATTTAGTTAGGTAGTAATTTAGTTAGTTTAATTTAGTTTATTAACTAGATTTAGTAAAAAAATTATGAATCTAAATTAAATTAATAAATTAAAATTATTAAATTAATTAATCTAAATAAATTAAATTAATTTGCAGATTCAAAAGCCTACAAATATCAAACATCATGGACCTGGATATATTTCTTGGGATTTTCCTCTTCTTGGTCCCTTTTATGGTTATTATGGTGCTGGAGAGTAGGAAACGGAGGGGCCAAAATGAAGAGGGGGATGAAGAAGCTAGAGAAAGTGGATTTGATGAAAACCCTGGTGAGGAGGAGCTGGAGGAGGGTGAACATGACTCTCAAAAAACTAAACAAGACCAAACCCCATTGTGGAAATATGTTAACAGGCCTGAAGCGAGGAAAGGGGGTGGAACCACTAAATTTCATTGCCCCCATTGCAACAATGATTACACAAGTTCATACACTCGTGCCAGAAAACACCTCTGCGGGGAAAGGCCATGGGATGGAGACAAACAAATAGGAATCAAAACTTGTCCAGCGGTGTCAACAGCGGATAGAGCCAAATACATAAGGGAAGAGGAGGAAGCCCAATACAAATCAAAAAAATCAAGGGGTTTCTTTGAACCAAGCTCACAATCACAAGCACAAAGAACTCCTTCAGCATCCTCCCAAGGCAGTGGATATGGAGGCACAGGGTCATTAGCTTTAAGGCGTAGAACCATATCAGGTTTCCTTGATGAGGAGTGTAGGAATGATGTGGATTCAAAGGTTTACAGGTTTCTCTATTCATGTGGGATACCATTCAATGTTCTTCGCTCACCTTATTGGCACGAAATGGTTTCTGCCATAAATGATGCCCCTAAAGGATACAAGAGCCCTGGGTATGACAAGGCAAGAACTGTTGGACTTGATCATGAAAAAGCAAAAATATCACATTCTTTGAATAGAATGACAAGTTCTTGGACTGACCATGGGGTGTCCATTGTATCTGATGGATGGACAAATGTAAAAGGCAAGCCATTGATAAGTGTTCTTGCTGTGTCTGTTAGTGGTGCCATCTTTCTAACTGCACATGATTACTCAGACAAGTTCAGGACCGCTATCAACATTGCAGAAGCATTACTTGAAACACTTGACCATATTGGGCCATACAATGTCATCCAAGTCATCACTGATAATGCTCCTAATTGTAAGGCAGCGGGAGATATTATTGAGGATAAATACCCCAACATATTTTGGTCTAGATGTTTGGTTCACACATTGAACCTTCTGATGCATAATGTTGTCAAGAACAAAAATGCACAATACCAATGGATTGGTGATTTGTACAAGAAAGGCAAACAAATGATAAAATTTATTACAAATCATAGCAATACCCATGGCCTTTTCCGCAATCACTCGAGATTGGAGTTGTTGAAAATTGCGAAGACCAGACTTGGTAGCTATTACTTCACCTTCAGGCGCCTTTTGAAGGTAAGAGAGTCATTGGCTAGCATGGTATCAAGTCCACATTGGCAGGTATTAAAGGAAAGGACTACAAATGCAACGGACAAGCAAGGTTTTGAACTGGTGGAGGAGGCCGCTCTTGATGGTCAGTTTTGGACAAGTGTGAGGCAAGTATTAGATTTCACCAAGCCCATTTATCACATGATTCGGTTTGCAGATACAGATAAACCAGTGATTGGCGAGGTGTATGAGCAAATGGATACCATGTTGGGGCAAATAAAAGATATTGTTCTAACAGAGATCCCGACTTATACAAATTGGTTCACGATTGTGTGTGTGAACGATGGAATAGACTTAATCTTCCACTTCATTGCTTGGTGTATATCCTTACGCCAAAATACTACTCTACATCTTGGTTGGCCCAACCTGCACCAGGGGGTGGGATTAGGACCAAACCCGATTTAGATGCAGAGGTAACTAGTGGATATTTGCAAGCATTAGAAAAGTTGATACCTGACAGGGAGGAATGTGCAGTTGTGCGCCTTGAAATAGGCAAATACTTTAGTGGCACTGGTTCGTTTGGTACCTTCCATGCAATGGAAGACAGAGACAGATTTGATGCTCTCACATGGTGGGAAACATATGGCGGCCATGGACTTTTGCCAAAATTGGCAAAAAAAGTTCTATCACAGGTTGTGAATACTTCTTCTGCAGAGAGGTGTTGGAGCACCTACAGCTTCATACACAATGTGAAAAGAAACAGACTCAATGAAAACCGAGCAAAAAGCTTGGTTTATGTGCACTACAACTTGAGGTTGTTGAGTCATTACTGTGATCGGGCTTATGAGGATCCCACATATAAAATTTGGGACAATCACCCAAAGGATGACAATTTGGAGGATGGTATAGTGCATCTTGAAGAACTGGAAGAGGAACTTATAAGGGATGAAGATGAAGCAGCCACCTCCACCTCCACCTCCACCATCCAGTAGCAGTGCTCGAGGTCCGAGTCTTGTTCCTTTGATGTCGCCACCTCCATCTACACCCTCACGTGGAGGGCATGTGCCTTCTAGTTCTAGTCGTCAGTCTGTGCGGGAGACTCCAAGAAGACCACCACGACCTACTTATACTCCTGGAGACTCTCGTGGCAAGGGCCACATGTAGATTTACAGTTTACTTGTCTTTTCTAGTTTCTATTAGTTTTCATAACTGTTGAGTCTTGAGTCCTTGACTCTTGACTCTTGACTCTTTCATATCATAATGATATTTTTTGTAAACAATATATCACTGTGACAATGAAAATTTGAAGTTTGAAGTTGGCAATTATAACTCATTGGTAATGATTGTGAATTATGAATATGATGCTCCGTGAAAGACTAAAGTTGTTTCATTTCATTTCATTATTCATGTTTCATTTTATAACATTTCATTTCATGTTAACAGTTAGAAGTTAGGACTTGGAAATATCTAAGATATTACTTCTTGTAATGGTTAAACTTAGCTTACAAGTACAAATTTGGTGATCAATGATGATAAATGTTATATATTGAATTTTCAATTTTGAAAGCTTGAAGTTGAAACTTTAAGATTGAATTTGATGAATCATGATTCACTAGACTCAATATGTTGCAGTTGTAATATGTATTTTACTAACTTGTGGGCATGGTTGATGAAGATTATAATTTCTAGATGATTGATGTGATATGGTTCAATGATGAATCTATGTTTTTTATGTTTTTTATATCTAATTCATCATTCCACATGTTTTTTTTGACATATATGTATCAAAAATTAAAAAATATATATATTTTTAAAAAATCGCTCCGGGATTTGCTCCAAAACTGAGAGCTTCTGAAAATGGTCGCTCTTGCTCCCGCTCCCAAGTAACATTGAAGTATTCCTATCTTCATTTTGGAGGTATTACAATTGGCCTTGCCCCATTGTTCAGACATGGGTTGAATCCTCTGTGTATTGTTGAAGTCTTTGACACCCGCCATAATCATTATGATCATGCTAGAATTGGCACCATCATAGGGAATCTAGCTACCGGATGTCAGTATGGCACTATTTTTCCAGATTATGTTATCAGTCTCACTGATAAACATCTAAAAGATTGCTGGAAATTAATGATTGGAGTTCAAGGTTTACAGATGATTGATGATAGTGAATTCTTATCTGTTTTAATCCAGACATCATTCCAGTTGAATAATACAGTCCATCCAAAGTTGAAACAGCCACAGCTAAAAGACTGTGTTACAGTTGGAATTAGTAATGCACAGGTAGAAGGAGTCTCATATGATCAGATAGATCTTCCCAAAGACTGGTATTTCCAATATAAATCTCTTGAAGAATCTGGCAAACCAGTTGATAAGTCTAGAAGAGTGACTGTTAATAATGGTCAAGTCCATATCATCCCAGATAGACCAATAATCCCTAGACCTATTCTGAGACCTCGCAGACATATGTTACCTATCACACCTATTGAAGTAACCTCTCTGCAACCTGAAAATAGATCTACTGAAATCACTGAGTCTGTTCAAGCCCAACCTACTCTATCTGCCTCAGAGTTGTATATACCTGAAGAAAAACCCTTTTGTGCTGTCAATAAAATGTTTAGAACCTCCACATCCCATTTTCCACCAATGGAAGAATGGCAATATGCCAATTGTCGTTTTGTAAAAGGGGGGAAATGGCCTCCTAAAACAAAGTTTTGTACAACTTCTTCCCAATCAAGACAACCTACAGCCAGAGCTGATTGTGCTCTCTTGATTGAGCATAATTCCACAAATACCAAAGAACTGGACCAAGTTTATCAAATTGGAAACTATCTTACCATACAGTTGATATGAACACTCCAAACTATTGGGATTTAGAAGAAGAAGAAGCAGTTTGGACAAGACTTTATGTCAAAAGTCTTCAAAGCTAATCTCTTTAATGACTCTGCTCAAAAAAATTCATTTTTATCCAAATTGCCTGGTAATTTAGGAGATCTGATCATGAAGGATTTAGATGTTCAAAATAAGAAGATAGATCAGATTTATTGGGTTGATCTTTTATTCAGATGTAATGAAAAGGTGAAGTATCTTTGTTGGCAAAGGAAAGCACAAGATGTAACTCCCAGCACTGATGTTTGTTGATCTGTATTGCCTTGGACACCTTTTTTGAAAAGAAGAAAAAGATCAAAAAGATATGGAAAATTTAAGCCCAAAAATGTTGCAAATCCTAAACGGCCTTTCAAGAAGTTCAGATTTTTGAAGAAAAGAAAACAGCCAAGAAAAAATAATTGTTGTTTTATTTGCAAATAGGAAGGACATTTTGCCAAAAAGTGTCCCAATAGTTCTTCAAACAAACTGAAAGCATGTTTTGAAATTGATGAATTTATTGAAGATTGGTCAGTTGTAGATTCACAAGAAGATGTATCAGATGTATATATTTTGATTGATGCCTCTTTGTCTGATGAAGAATCCTTTTCTGAATTTGTACAAAAGATGAATATTTGTCATGACTGTACAAACAATGACTCTTCTTTTTCAGAAGAGCTACATTATAGTGAAGAATATGATACAAACAGTGCTACACAAGAAACTGCTGAAGACAGTGATGATATTGATGATGCTACATCAATAGCTTGGTCTACTGATGTCAAGATTGATAAAGGTAAGCAGCCAGTTTCTCCACTGAAGAAGTTGAATTCATTTTGTCCATATGAAAAACAAATCACTTCTTCATCCTCTTTACCACTGCCAGAATATGACAATCTAGCTGAACAAAATCTTCTTAAAAAGATGGTAAAAACAAATAACCTGTTGTATATACCAGTTCAAGTTCAGGTTAGAGGAAGTTGGATAAATGTTGATGCATTTGTAGATACAGGTGGTTCTAATAATTTAGCACGTCCATCACTTTTTAAAGGTCTTTGGAAACCTTTACAGAATATTTTGGTTTCAGAAACTGTTGGTGGTTCAGTCAATCTTACTCACTATGTGGATAATATTTCTTTAAAAGTTGGAGGGAACGTTGTAAAAATTTCAGCTATTCAACACTATGATCCATCAACAAGTTTGTTTTTGGGAATGCCTTTTATAAATTCTGTACTTCCTGTAACTATTAGTGAAGATAAATTGATTTTGAATCTAAAAAAGAAAGCTATCTCTATACCTAGACTCAAGATAGCAGATTCAAAAGCCAAAAGAGAGAATAGCCAGAGAAAAGCAGGTGCTAGAAGACCAAAAAATGATTCAAATAATTGGCAAGAAGTCTTACAGTGCTATGAAGAGAAGACAGAATTAAAGCATAAACAGAAGGCACATATGAATTCCAATTGGACATCGAAGCAAAGTTCAATGTTTAAGAGATTGTTAAAAAGTTGTTCAAATAATCCTCAACAATTTTGGGAAATTGAAAGTCCAAAGCAAGAAATTGTGACTCTACATGATAATGGAGTCAAAGGTAAGTTAATCCCATGCACTCCAAATGATGAACAAGAAATCAGAAAGCAAATAGATGAATTGCTAAGTTTGCAGTTAATTGAACCTAGCATATCCCACTATTCTTGTTCTGCATTTTTGGTAAGAAATCATTATGAGATTGTAAGAGGAAAAGCAAGGATGGTTATTAACTATAAACAATTAAATGCTATAACTCAAAGTTTCAATTACCCTCTGCCTCGCCAAGAAACAATTATGCAAAAAATATAGCACAGCAAAATCTTCAGTAAATTTGACATGAAGTCTGGATATTATCAGATTCAGATTGAAGAAGGAGATAGACATAAGACTGCCTTTACTTGTCCAGCAGGATTTTTCCAATGGAAGGTAGTTCCTTTCGGTTTAAAGAATGCTCCAGCATTTTTCCAGAGAAGAATGGACTTTATTTTTGGCAGGTATGAATTCATTGTTACATAGATGATATTCTGGTACATAGTCCAGATTTGGCATCTCATATGAAACATTTAGAAATTTTCTTGAAAGAAGTTCAAAACCATGGTATTGTTCTTTCTGAAAAGAAAATGGTACTTTTTCAAGAAAGTATTGACTTTTTGGGGATACATATCTTGAATGGACAAATTCAGATGCAACCTCATGTTTTAACAAAATTATCTGAATTTCCTGATCAACTACAAGATACAAAAACCATTCAAAGATTTTTAGGTGTTCTCAATTATGTTCATAAGTATATTCCTAGATTGTCTTCAAAAACAACACCTATTAGAAGACATCTTCATTCAGGATGGTCCGAGCAAGCTACAAAAGCAGTTCAGCAATTGAAGGCTGAATGTCAACAGCTTCCAAAATTAAAACCCCCTGGAGATGGTTTATTGATTTTGCAAACTGATGCATCTGATGAATTTTGGGCAGCAGTTTTATTTGAAAAAAGGGGAGAAGAAGCAGAAGAATTGTGTGCTTATGCATCTGGTGAGTTTCTACCTCATCAAAAGAATTATTTTATAGCTGAAAAGGAAACACTTGCTATATTCAATGGAATTCAGCGTTTTGAAATATATTTGGCACCAGTGAAGTTTTTGATCAGAACAGATTCCTTGAATTTTAAATATTTCTTGTCTGCAAAAATTTCAAGACAATTAGCAAGAGGAAGATTATTATCATGGCAGATCTGGTTTCAGCAATATGATTTTGAAGTAGAATGGGTGCCTGGTAATTCAAATTATTTGGCTGATGCTCTTACCAGAGATATGAACAAGGCATATGTGCAAACTGCAAAACTTGAGTTGTTTGCAATCCAGGGTAAGACTCCAAAAGATGATGATTTTGATACATTTGTATATAGATTTCATATTCTTGAAAATCATCTCAACCATATCACTAAAGAAATAAAAAAGATTGTTGGTTTAAGATTGCGAAGAAATCAATGGATCCAGAAGTGCCAAGCATGGCAATCAAGGAATGTTGGGATCATCTTAGGTTTAAATGAAGAATTGGTTAAGGTTTATCCTTTACCAAATATGAAAGTAAAGCTTTATTTTAAAAGCTTAGATAATCGATGGTCAATCCAGAACACTGAACCTATGCTATGGATACTCAAAGTTTTGAATTATTGTCAGCTGATAGGTGGTGTAGATTTCTCTTTGGCAATCTTTTACAGAAGCTAAAATGTTATATTTAGAAATGTTAAGTTTTGTAGATGTTCTATGCTAAGAGCAATTTCACTTTTCTCACAGCAATCATACAAGTAGTTAAGCAAAATGCAGATAGAACATATAAGCAGATCTTACAGAAGACAAATCAGAAACAAGAAAAATGTGAGTGTTCGTTTCGGCGGTCAACAAGATGCTTCAACCAGCAAAGTCTCCTTTGGTCAGCCAGCCCAGCATGTGTCAAAACAACCCTCCAACCAGTAGATGAGTCAACCCAATCAGCTTGATTTGGACCAAGCGTTGATCAAAGTCAACGCTGGTCAAACTTCAGCAGAAACCCTAGCAGCAGAAAAGTCCTCTTCGTCCTTCCCAAGTGTGGCTGAAATTCGTCCTCCAGGTAGCTCGTACTCTCTAAGATGAGAGAGGAAGATGTGAGTTGAGTTGTTATGAAATTCTCTCCAACTTTTCCTGTATATATATCCATCAATGAGGGTGTGTGACACATCTGTTGGGCATGTGAGCCTACATTACAAAACTGGCTGACCTTGCACATATAATTTATTAAGAATAATAAATTCACAATATAAGTTCTGCTCATCGGATTAAGACTATTTTTATATGGATTTTACACCTCTCAGAAAGAGGAATCCAACAAAAATACTAGCCTCTTAATCTGAGCATCAGAACATGGAGTTTGGACCTAGTTGTCCAAATTTAACACTCCCTCTCAACTAGGGAGAACTCCATTTATTAGTGCAATCAACATCGTGAGTCATCCCGCCGAAACTTGCTTTGCTGGCTTCTTTATTTCAGAACAGAAGTGGGTTAGTCACAAAGACATCATTCCCCGACTGACATAGTCAGTCCAGAGGTCCCAGACCTCACAAATCTTGATTCCAGATCAAGTGGTTGGACCATGCCATCATAGATAGAGAGTACGGCAATCTCTGATGCGTCCATCAGTCTTTGCTAATAGTCTCTAGCTTTTCCACACCTCATTGGCCAAATGAGAGGTACTTCCCATGAGCCCTGAACTCAATGGGTAGGATGCATACGGGGCACAGATTAAATGAGTGGCGAACCAGCTCAATAATCACAAGGGTGGGGCAGAAGCATTATGAGTGCTTATAGCTCCGAGAAGCTATCCCCAAAGCCCCCCAGAGCTCCCAGAGCTCATCGTCCAACAGGACCCACATCATAGGGTCTTTCCACGACACCAAGACTCTCACGGAAGGTTAGGAACTTGACCTTCCCCAGGGGCTTAGTGAGAATATCCGCGACCTGCTCATCAGTTCCTATATGATTGAGCCTTACGGCGCCTCGCTGTACCATATCCCGGATAAAGTGGTACCTGATATCAATATGCTTGGATCGGTCGTGGAACACAGGATTCTCAGTCATACGAATCCCACTCTGATTATCACAGAGTATTACAATGGTATCTAGCACATGTTGGAACAGCTCACTAAAGAGCTTCCTCAACCAAACTGCTTCACAACAGGCCATACTAGCAGCAATGTATTCGGCCTCCGCGGTGCTCAAAGCCACCGACTTCTGCTTCCTGCTCATCCATGAGATCGAAGCAGAACCAAGATTGAAACAGCATCCAGATGTGCTCTTACGATCCACCACACTGCCAGCCCAATCGGCATCAGTATATCCCCGGAGTATCACACTCCCGGCAGTGTATCCCAGCCCATGGTTTATCGTGCCCCGAAGATATCTCAAAAGATTCTTGGCACCAACCCAGTGAAAATGATGAGGCTCAACCATCTGTTGACTCAAAGTATTCACTGCAAAACATATGTCCGGACGGGTGTTCACTAAGAACATCAAAGCTCCTATGAGTTGACGATACTCAGTAGGATTGGCCAAGATAGGCCCTGCAGCGCTGCCACTCAACTTCTTAAAGTTTGAGTTCCATTGGTGTCGACACGGACTTACAGTCCACCATCCCAAATCTTTCCAGAAGCTTCACAATATACTTTCCTTGAGAAAGGAAAATCTCTCCAGGTCTCTGCCAGACCACCAGGCCTAGGAAATAGTGCATCAGTCCTAGGTCTTTCATCTCGAACTCAGCAGCAAGCTCCCTCTTACATTGATGAATGAGAGGGTCATCACCTGTCAGGAAGAGGTCATCCACATACAGCACTAGAATGAGAGGCTTTCGTTCCACAACCTTAAAGTAAAGGTTTGGATCAGCATTGCTTCGAGTGAAGCCCAGCTTCATCAAGTAACTATCCATCCTCTCATACCAAGCTCTGGGTGCTTGCTTTAACCCATAGAGGGCTTTCTTCAACCTGCAGACATAAGTGTCTTGATCTTGAACTTCAAATCCCAGAGGTTGTTCTACATACACCTCTTCCTTTATTGCACCAAGCAGAAAAGCGGTCTTGACATCCATCTGATGAAGACTCCATCCTTGCGTAGCAGCAAGGGCTATGATGCATCGGATGGTGGTATATCGAGCCACAGGTGCAAATATATCGTCATAGTCAATTACTTCCTTTTGAGAGAAGCCACGGGCAACAAATCTTGCCTTAAACTTTTCAGCACTCCCATCAGATCCATGTTTAATCTTGTAGAGCCATTCAGCGGTGACAATAGATTTGTCCTTCGGTCTCGGGACCACATCCCAGACATCATTCTTCATAATAGCCTCATATTCTTCATGCATAGCATCCTTCCAGACTTGATGCTTGATGGCTTCCTCAAAAGATCCAGGTTCAGATTGTATAATAGTACTCATGGCAGCGAGATATCCTTGGTATCTACACGGCTTCTTGCTTTCTCGGAATGTTCCCCTTGGGGCAGCATGACCCTCAGCATCTTCGAGGGTGTCCCTGAGCCATGATGGCCTCTTTCACAATAGGTTGAGCCATGAGCCATGCCATATAAGTCAACATATATTAACTTTGATCAACACTTAGTTATTCAGCCGATCACATTAATCATATGAAGAAATACCAATAACAACAGCATATGAGAGGGCGACTCCAACCTGAGTTCACCCAATAATATTTTATTAACCAAACAATATATTTTCCATAAGTGCGCCAACAACACACGGCAACACTTATATTTTTACAGAAGGCCTACGCCTGTACACTTGAATCTCTGCTCAATTTCCGAACGCACCAGCGTTCATGTAATCTGGGCAGTCATATATTACCGTCACGTGTCAGACAGATTTCTGACCACGTGCATCTACCTGCGTGCACGCCTACGTCGTTCCGGCACGATGTTCTTCGCTGCCTGCTCCAAACACCCTGTCACATATATACAAACCAGCATGTATATATATTACCGCCCACGTGTCTGATGCTGGTCCTGCAGTTATTCTTGCCCACGCGTCTACCGCTGAACTATTATTTTGAACCCAACAGTTGTCACACCTACCGAGCTTTACACACTGCCCGATCGTATGCCCTCTGCTGTCGGATCCATTAACAGATCTGCCGCGTCTTTTATTCCAGCGTAATTGTCTTAAGTGCCCAGCACTTAACAATCTGCGCAATACTTCCGTCTGTTCCAAACACGCCTGCGCATATATATATATAGCCCTGTTCATACGCATCACGGTCCACACGTCGTCCTAGCTGATCGTTGTCTGCTTCTAATGTCCGGACCCATATACATACAAACCTGCAGAAATATACCACAGTCCATGCGTCCTTCTATCAACGTCCCGCAATGGTTGTGAACCCTTGTCCACGTGTCTACCCGACGGTAGATCTGCGCCGTTTTGACTTACAGGCTCAGTTTTTAGTTTATTCATTCGACTAAACCAACAACCCGACAGTCCACATATGCGCTGTTCTGTTGCTTTCTAACCACGTGTCAGCTTCAAGTGATCTGCGCTTTGCCGCCGATCTCTGACCACGTGTCAACCACCAACAGACCTGCGTAATTCACTTCTCAGAATTCGACACTCCTCGTTCGATAGCCAGCTGTATATATATATAAACTCCGGCGCGTCTATAGGCTTCAGCACAGCCCTTACATACACCTTCATGATTGTTTCCAAAATCAGGCATCCCTGTCACCACCTTCCTTGCTTCGGGAAGAGCCTTGTAATGAAGGTGTCCAAAGCTTCGGTGCCATAGTTCGGTTTGACGGATAGTATCATAAGTCATAGCACATTAACACATGAATACGAACGTGTAATGGGAGGGGCCAACTCCCGATCGAGCTGCGCCCCCAAAACTTAGTTTATTACTTTGCAAGAGTTCTGTTTATAGTTAGACAAGTGTGCCATCAATCCCACGGCCACACTTAACACTTCTTGGCAATCTGCCACACATACATTTCTACGCTGTTTAACTCGGTGCCTCCACGCACTTTTAACCCTGCGTAATTCTGATTGCTGCTGTCACGTGTCAACACCTTAATTTATCCACGAGATCGTAATCTGCTGCATAAATCCAGCGCTGTTTATTCCAGCGTTCGCGCTCTTATAAACCTGCGCAGTGCCACGTATTATGACAGACTTTCCCGTCAACCCGAATCTCCAAGAGAACCTTCGTTCTCTTTGTCGGGACCCTTACTGCACTCCTGCACTTCTGATCGATTTACTGAACTGCTTGATGACGCGTCCGCCTGTTGTCCACGCGTCGGCTCGCTGGTATATCTGCGCAGTTCACCTGCTATACACCATGTATCCCGCCTACGTGTCAACCCTCCTGCGAACAAACCGACAGTCCACTATCGAACTCGTCCAACGTTTGGACGGACGGGCGCCCCTCGCCCGTTCCGCCTCCACAGCTTGTGTTATCGGTCTGCACGTCTACTACGGCCTTCGCCAATCTTTTGTTCCCGTTCGATTGGACTTGTGTCGAACCACCTGCTCGTTCACCGACCGCTACCCAGCTGTCACCCGAACCTTCCTGCGTCCCGGTTCCGCCTGTCGGTTGAAACTATACACCTGCCCGCCTGCAGTACGCTTAACTGTGTCCTCGTTCGCCGATTGTAACACCACCGCGTTCTCACGCTGCCAACTGTGTCTACAACAGTGCGCTCCACGCACTTATCCAATCGGCCCGTTCGTCCACTGTTTAGAAGACTGTGTATCGTGCGTATTAACCCAACCGGTCCGTCCGTCGATTATTTGTACGACTGTGCCCTACTGCACACTTGCCCTCGTCCACCGATCACCCACACGACTGTTCGTCCAATCTGCGTGCTCGAATTCTGAACCCGACAGCACTACTGTGCCTCCACGAATCCTATTCGCTGCTCCAGATTTAACCGATCTCTTTACCGAGTCTATCCTCACAATCCAAGTCAATTATGCGAAGACTTCCTTCCGGCTGTATGCGCAGAGAACTGTGCACATCTTCGCATCCGCTTGTCCTTTGAGAGACTCCCGTGAGTTCGATGATGATTGCTATAGATAGAGTTTGTCTTCACCTCAGCTCTGATACCATGTTAAGTTTTGTAGATGTTCTATGCTAAGAGCAATTTCACTTTTCTCACAGCAATCATACAAGTAGTTAAGCAAAATGCAGATAGAACATATAAGCAGATCTTACAGAAGACAAATCAGAAACAAGAAAAATGTGAGTGTTCGTTTCAGCGGTCAACAGGATGCTTCAACCAGCAAAGTCTCCTTTGGTCAGCCAGCCCAGCATGTGTCACAACAATCCTCCAACCAGTAGATGAGTCAACCCAATCAGCTTGATTTGGACCAAGCGTTGATCAAAGTCAACGCTAGTCAAACTTCAGCAGAAACCCTAGCAGCAGAAAAGTCCTCTTCGTCCTTCCCAAGTGTGGCTGAAATTCGTCCTCCAGGTAGCTCGTACTCTCTAAGATGAGAGAGGAAGATGTGAGTTGAGTTGTTATGAAATTCTCTCCAACTTTTCCTGTATATATATCCATCAATGAGGGTGTGTGACACATCTATTGGGCATGTGAGCCTACATTACAAAACTGGCTGACCTTGCACATATAATTTATTAAGAATAATAAATTCACAATATAAGTTCTGCTCATCGGATTAAGACTATTTTTATATGGATTTTACACCTCTCAGAAAGAGGAATCCAACAAAAATACTAGCCTCTTAATCTGAGCATCAGAACATGGAGTTTGGACCTAGTTGTCCAAATTTAACAAGAAATGATCAATATCAAGACTGAAATTGAAAAATATATGTGGACCTTGAGAATCCCTGATATTCTTGATGAACTTGAAGCAGCTTTTCTACAGAGAAATGATGAGCATTTTGCAGGAACTGATACTTTTCCCCAATATGAAATCTTTGAAGAATTTGCAGATTGGGAAATTAAAGATGGATTTTGCAGAAAACGAAGAACAGTAAGAACTTCTCAATGTATTGAAAGATCTTTGTAATATTTGAGAACATTCTCATCCCCTTGGGATTATCAGAGTCCTGAACTCAGAAAAAGCATTTCTCCAAATCCCTTTTCTCAAGTGTTCAGTTTTGGTAAAGCTGAAGTTTCAATTTTGGCAAACAGTGGCAGTGAAATACAAAAAGTAACTCAATGGTTTAAAGAGTTTAGCAAAGCTAAACTATCAGAAAAGCAGCAGATTTTGCAACAGGTTGATGAGTTACAAGGTGAGCAGAAAATTTTAAAGTTTATAATAAATCAAAAGGCTTTGGTTACCATCAGCATCACTTCAGGAAATTGGACTAATGATGTTTTATGTATAGTTAATTTGATGTTATCAACCAGAGTTTGTACAGCTATAAATTTTGAGTTTGGGTGGCAAAAGAAGAATATCATAAATCAAAATTGTAGGTTTTGGGTTCAACATGCTATTGAAACTTCTACCAACATGTTTCAAATTTTCAAATGGGAACTTCTAGATGGTATCGAACTAGCTGTCCAGCGAGCTCCATCATTTTCAACAGCGTACAAAGATTCCTTCCTTGACATAGAAATCAACCCACTATCTTTGTTCAACAAATGGAGTACAAATGATGATCTCTTTACACCACAACAAAAGAATCTTCATTTATTTAAAGATAGGGTCAGGATGGAAACCGGACAACCATCTACAGCGCCAGCATCTCAAAAAGGTGAAACATCTACAGCAATGGCATCACGGAAAGGCAAAGAAAAGATAGATACTGAAGAAAGATCCAAAATCTTTTTGGACACATATCAAGATGCCCAAGATCCGGAAGACATTGATTGGGAAACGGAATATATAAAAGCAATGGATGAAGTTGCTTTGGCCAAGATGCCCTCTTCTGATGAAGACTATGATAGTGACCGTAGTCCGAAAGGACCATGGTGATAGGTTTTCTTTTGTATTATTGTACTATGGAATATTGGGTAGACACCATCTAGATCATAGATATTCGACAGGACCCTCAATTTCATCTTTTTAGATAGATTAGAATCTTTTCATCTTAGAAGTGATCTATATAAGAGAGTTCAAGTGTCATTTAGAGACACGGTTGGTTGTAAAAGAGTCTGAGTATGAAGTGTGAATTTTTTGAGTAAGTTATTCAGTTTGTATCTCTTTGAAGATTATATGAATAAAGCATTGTGTTCTTCTCAATCTATCTGAGTTCTTTTTTACTCTGTATTCGAATTTCTTAGAGTATCTGTAAGGCTGCTAGAGAACATTCGTAAAGCTGCGAGAGAAGAACCCGTGGGGAGGTCGTGATGCAGTGATGCTATGTAGCAAGTGCTTCAAGATAAGATGAATATCTGGTGAAGTCGCTCAGTTACGAATAACAAGTCTTCACCAGATAACTGAGCGACTTCACTAGATATTCGTCTTATCTTGAAGCACTTGCCACATAGCAACGGCCTCCCAGTGGGCTCTTCTCTCACGGCCTCCCCACGGGCTCTTTTCTCGCAGCTTTACCAATGCTCACCAGATATTCGTCTTATCTTGAAGCACTTGCTACATAGCATCTACTGCATCACGGCCTCCCCACGAGCTCTTCTCTCACGGCTTTACCAATGCTCTCTTTTTACTCGTAACTGAGTGACTTCACCAAATACTCATCTTATCTGGAAGCACTTGCTACATAGCATCTACAACATGACGGCCTCCCCACGGGCTCTTCTCTCGCAGCTTTACCAATGCTCTCTAGTAGCCTTACGGATACTTTCAAGAAAATCGAATACAGACTAAAGGAACTCAGATAGATTGAGAAGAACACAATGCTTTATTCATATAATCTTCAAAGAGATAGAAACTGAATAACTTACTCAAAAAACTCACACTTCATTCTTAGACTCTTTTACAACCAACCATGTCTCTAAATGACACTTGAACTCTCTTATATAGCTCACTTCTAAGATGAAAAGATTCTAACCTATCTAAAAAGATGAAATTATTGAGGGTCCTGTCAGATATCTATGATCCAGACGGTGTCTACTCAATATTCCATAGTACAATAATACAAAAGAAAACCTATCACCATGGTCCTTTCGGACTACGGTCACTATCATAGTCATCCTCAGAAGAGGGCATCTTGGCCAAAGCAGCTTCATCCATTGCTTTTATATATTCCATTTCCCAATCCATGTCTTCCAGATCTTAGGCATCTTGATACGTGTCCAAAAAGATTTTGGATCACTAAGACAAGAGGCAAGAATGAGTGACCACGTCACAAGGGTACTCCAATAATTTATGTTGTATCTGTTGAAATTTGTAGCTATGGTTGGCCTTCATAATCAAGTTTTAGTTCTCCAAATATTTAAAAAATGACAAGTAGATATGTGGATTCCAAGTTGCCCTCAAAAGAAAAAAAAATGGAATTTTTTAACTTTTAATTTTTGCCTCCAAATGTAAGTCGGCTTCAAGTTTTCACCTATGAAAGGATTGGCTCACTCAACACCAATATATTGGCATTCGTCCACTCCATTTGAGCATCTAATTCAGATCATTTGAGGCACAATTCAAATCACTTATGTTCACACATGGGAGACAATAGAAGGATGAATCTAAGGAAGAGTATAAGGATGAAATCTAAGGTAGACCTAATTCTCTAAGGAAGGACAAATTTCTAAGGCGCGACAAGACGAATTTCTGAGGCTAACTGAGGGCAGTTTGGCCAAGTTTAACCTGGGTTTGGTTATTGGTCAGTTTGAGTTGTTTTGATTAGAAAATTTAGATTGTATTCCTTATCAAATTGGACAAATTTCTCTAAGAAAAGGTTGTTGGGTTTTTCCCCTGGTTTGGGGTTTTCCCAGGAACAATTTGGTGTCTTGTGTTTGGATGTTTCTACAGTCATTATTGTTTTTACTGTTGAAGATTTTCTCGTATGATTACTTAATGATGAAGGTGGTATAAGATGAAATGGTTTAAGAATCAATGAAAGTAATTATTAATCTAGAAAATACAGAAAAATCAACATCGTATTCGAGCTTGGGTTATAGAGCACCCTGCTACCCACTACCTATGGATAGTGTATATAGGAGAAAAAATATCTCCTAGAGGATCCTCAGTCAACAGCCAACAGCCCCTTGCAACCCCCAGATAGCTCGATGTGCCATTTTCTCCGCCACCTGAGCCAGCCATGTGGTCCCTCGCCCATCTGTTATGAATGCATGTTTGAAGGTGGGCCTTCTGACCCCAAAGGTATGACTTTTCAATGGTATAGTTGAGTAGTTTCCTTACTTAAGAATCAATAAAAGTAATTATTAATCTAGAAAATACAGAAAAATCAACATGGTATTCGAGCTTGGGTTATAGAGCACCCTGCTACCCACTACCTGTGGATAGTGTATATAGGGGAAAAAATATCTCCTAGAGGATCCTCAGTCAGCAGCCAACAGCCCCTTGCAAACCCCAGATAGCTCGATGTGCCATTTTCTCCGCCACCTGAGCCAGCCATGTGGTCCCTCGCCCATCTGTTATGAATGCATGTTTGAAGGTGGGCCTTCTGACCCCAAAGGTATGACTTTTCAATGGTATAGTTAAGTAGTTTTCCTTACTTATCGTGCGCTCTTTTGGGCATGAATTGGTGGGGGGATTCGACGGAAAGAGTGGGTTAGGTTTGTATTCTTGTCTCCATTGCCTGATTTCGTGGTTACCCTTGTATCCTAGTCCCATGGGATCTCCTTTACTGGCCAGTAGCTATAGCGTTGGCACTACAAGGGAAATCCCAATTTTGGTTGTGTGGTCCCGCCTCCCGATACCACCTACATTATGTGAAAATTCCCAAACCGGAATCCCTACTGCAGCAACTGATGACATGTCTCCTATTTGTTAAATCCCTTTAAACAAATTACTTGTAGTTTACTACAGCAAATATCGAAACACATACACTACAGCCTTCACTTAATTAAATATAATGTGGAAACAAGAAATTGAGCAAGAAAGAAAATACAACATAATGACACCGTTATATTTGGACAAATGTCCCCAGAAAAATCCAATGCAGGAAAACCGGTGAGATCTGAGGGTTTTATTATTATGCAGTAGTAAATCTAAAAACAACTTCTGGATGCCTTCACGGCAATCTAGTTGCAGAATTTGAGATTTAGAGCACATTCGATGCTACCAAAAATCAGCACTCCCTCTTAGCGAAGAATGTGCTCTAGCAATGCCTCCCACTGAAGCATCACCCTAACTTGATAACATCGTCCTCTGCACTATTGATATCTGACATGTTTTCAACCAACAACTGCGTTGCTGTTGCAACTATACTGCTGTTGACACTGCCACTGTCAACACTGCATTTGTACAACTCCCTCTAAATTTATGCATTTTTGCTCTTGTTGGCACTGCCCTTGCACTGCAAGCTGCCACTGCTACTGCATCAGCGATGAAAAACATCCCAAATTACTGAACAAGTGTTCAGCATAGATGCATCTCAAAGTTGAAGATCTGAAAGATGCTAGTACCACGCTATCCCCTCTAAATCCATTGTGTTGTTGCTGCTACTGCAATGTGTCTCCCTGGGCTGTTGCAACTCTGCACTATGCTGCTCAGACTTGACATTCTAGCCACTGCATCTGTCACTCCAACACTCCTCTGCATCAACTAACACAGATCCATCCTACTACTTCTGATCTGGGCTCTCGTAGCAAGGACTTGATCCGAGAGGTGGGCTCCTCAGGAATCCTGCGCATCTATAGCTCTTTCAAACTACACCTCTAAATCAGCCCATCTCCCCCTGGAGGTATCTCAACTATCATGGAAAACTCCTCCTCAATCTTCGTGGGAGCACCCTTTGGATCGTGCTTCTCATCTTTCTCCTTCTTGAGAGGATATTGTGTTGCATAGTGACCCATTTCACCACACTTGAAGCATTTGATCTTCGAGACTTCCTTCTTTCGCCTCCGTTGCTCCTGCTGCCCCTTGGATGCAAGGGTTGCATTCTCTTCCTCCTCCTTGGGCTTCATACCACTGTTGCTGCTTCTGTCAAGCTTACACTTGACTAGATCTCTCCTTAGCTCTTCTTGCTTCAGAGTTGCCCACATACTATCCCAGTCTGGCAAAGTTGCCCTGCCCAGGATGCTCTGGACAAAGATTTGCCACTCTTCTGGGACTGAGTTTAGGGCCAATCTCACCATTTCGGAACCTTGAGGTGTAGATCCCACAGTTGCTAACTCATCCCGGGTCTCTTGAAGTTTTGTGAGGAACGGATCAATGCGCTAACCCTTCTGCATTTGTGCAAATCTCAATTTCTGCTCTAAGTACCTCTTTTGTTGCTCGGAAGATCCTTGATGTAGTGTTGCCAAGGCATCCCACATCTCCTTAGTAGTCCCTCTGCTAGTGACGTGACATACCACATGATCCTTTACTCCATCAAGGATCATCCTCTTGGTTTTCGCTATTCCTCCATTGTAGTTCTTCAGCTGATCTGGATCCGCGGGCTCAGCCACCATGCTATCGACATAGAGCTTGAGGAAATGCTCATCTAGAAAGCATAACATCCTTGCCTTCCAAATCACATAGTTGGATGCCCATCCAACCTGTCCTGATCTCTCAGTCCACTGGTTGCCATCTCTGCCACGAAAATGTCGAACTCCTCTCTGTTTCTTACTACTACTGCTCAGCCAATAAGAAAACGGACTTCTTGGCGAGAAGTTTGTTGAGGAAAAATTCTCTCACTATGCTTCTTCTCTTTCTTCTGGCGATTTTCAGCCCAACAATCTACCTGTTGAAAAATGTGTCCCACCAGTGCTTTCCTCACACTGAATATGTTGCGCTACTCCCTCTATCATGGCAGAATTTCGAATCTGGAAGCCCTTCCTCTCTGTCGACTCACTTAGAGAGAGACTTTTAGCGCTGGTTTCTTTGGCTCTGCTCTTCTTGTTTCACCTGCAGCTCTGATACCATGCAAAAATCCTCAAACCGGAATCCCTACTACAGCAACTGATGACATTTTTCCTATTTGTTAAATTCCTTTAAACAAATTACTTGCAGTTTACTACAACAAATATCGAAATACATACACTTCAGCCTTCACTTAATTAAATATAATGCAGAAACAAGAACTGAGCAAGAAAGAAAATACAACATAATGACACCGTTATTTCTGGACAAACGTCGCCGGAAAAACCCAATGCGGGAAAACTAGTGTAGCAAATCTGAGGGTTTTATTATTATGCAGTAATAAATCTGAATACAACTTCTGGATGCTTTCCCGACAATCCAGTTACAGAGAATATCACTCGGCAGAAGAAATTTGTGAGATTACCTCACTCTACACTGCAAGTCCCGGTTGATCTGACAGCTAAACCAATGAGTCCCCGACTACCTCTGCGCTACCCCTCCGCAGTCACTGCATGGGCCTGCATCACTGCCTTTGACTCACTATGTCAGCTCTCCGTTGGAACGATTTTCTCTTAGGAGCTTTGACTTCATCCCTCCCGGCTCAAAACATCAAACACCTAGCAAAATCTCATACTTCTGCTTGGAAAGCACTGCGTTGCTCTACGTGAGCCCTTCCTGGCTCTGCGTCACCCTCACTAGGCACTACATTGCCTCCTCTGCATGTTTCTCTGCCTCTGCGATGTGTATTCTTAGCTCTGGAGAAGATTCTCCAGTTCAAACTACCTCTGCCCCTCTCTGCGAGATCACCACGAATTCACTGCGATCCTCACTGGCTCAACAATTCGATCTGACTAATCAACTCTCGGTGTGTTTTCCAAATGACCCTCAAGCCTCCTTAAATAATCTTCTCGTTGACATTCAATGGCCCAGATTAGAAGCTAATCAATGGCTAAGACCATTTATGTTTGATCCTCGTCTTCTTCTGGAAGTTACACCCACAGTTAGATTAATACCCATTAATTATTTTAATTTCCTAAGTTTAGACTTAGGGAACCATTAAAAATATTAATTATGTTTATAAAACTGTCTCCGAATGGAATTTCCCAAAACACTTTCTGGGTTCTTAAGAATACATGTGCCCAAACCTCCCTACAAAATTTGAGACTTGGAGCACATCCGATGCTACCAGAAATCAACACATTACTCCCTCTCCACTTATTTGAGCTCTTTTCCCATCTGGGTCCACATAGGGTTAGCTTCCCCCTCCCCTTGTCCACACCTTGATTCGGCCCTAGAACGACGCTGCGGGAGTTGATGCAGCTAAAAAGAAAGTAAAAAACATAATTTGGCCACTCTCAACGGGAATGTACCACAAAATGCAAAATATGGTCAGCACATACAAATTTAGCACGTGGGAAAAAACCAATCATGAGCTCTACACCCCTTATTCATAGCCATCACCCTGGTTCCTATAGGCCCTAAATGAGCCCCCTCCATCATTAAGGAACCCATGATTGTCCTAACCCCTGGTGGGCGATGAACTGCCCCACCTCAAGTGGTTATCCACTGCTACATATTACACATCATGGAGCCTCGAGCAGTTATGAAGAAGAAAAATCAATCAAAGGCAAAAGGCATATGAAGAAGGGTGGAAAAACAAAGGCTAGGTAACTCATGTACCACGATTTGCTCCCTCCTACACTCCTATATCCAGGTGTGGGCTTTCGTTTTTATAGCTACCCAAGGTACCTTGTGTACCTTGACATGTGGTTTGGATGAATCCCATGATCCCCACTCCATTCCATCATTATATCATTTGCCACCTACTTCTTAAAGGATGTACTATGGACATGCCAACCGCTTTAGAGGTTGAAACCACCTAATAGGGTCCTTGGTTAACCCCCTTTTGAACTTGGAGACGCTTGTACTTGCCAAAGCTCACTATGAAAGGGCATGACACCATGAAGTGCCCCATTGATCCCATAAATTGTAAGCATTATTACTTTATTATTCTAATGATTTGTTGTATTGGAGAGAAAGGGGGCGCATTGGATCTTATGCAAGATTGCAAGTGGGTCTTCATTTAGGGCTTGGTCTCCCTATACGGGATCCTAGCCCTCTAGAGGGCCACATTAGCACTTGTAGGGTGAGCGTTGAGAGACATGGGTCTCCACCACAGCAGATATCACTTCATGGATCCCCAGTAGTGTTCATAATTTGCTTGTGTTCCACCTTTTGGATGAGGATGATGCACTTGGTCCACCATGCCCAGTGGGCTACACAGTTGCACCATACACTTGGCAGATGCTCCAGGATGCCTCCCACTGCAGATGGATGGTTTATCTCATCACTCCAGCCCTTACAGATGGTCTACAGGCAGATTTGATCCATTTGGAGACCCATGAGGATGTCCTTGTGCCCCCACACCCACTTGGGAGCACCACATGTTCTTGATTGGATTACAAGGGGCCAACCCCTTGTCCACTATGCTTGGAGTCATTTTCTTCATCATGGCACCCCTTGGACTTCATCAAGCCTCCTCAAAGGCCCAACAACTCATTTTGTTGATCATTCGATCCTCTTAAGAGGCTTATCTTTACATTATTGAGCTATTTGGTGGGCTTGTCACTAAAATTTTTGTTATTATGCACATTATTTTATTTTAGGGGCTAAATTAGGCCTATTAGCTGAATCAGATTAATTAGGAAGTGTATAAATAAATGAGAGGTGATTCGTTTCTCTCGTCATCACTTGGATTGGATCATTATCTCTTGTGAGATTTTTGCTATTCTTTTTTAAGGACGAAATTGGATGAATGTGTAAGGGTTCTAAATTCGGAAAATTAAGAATTTACTTCAAACATTGCATACAATGAAATTTAGGAACATAACTTATTAATTAAATTCATTGTAAATACATGTTTTCTTTTGAATTTGATGTCGATCCCAGGTTGTCCTCGCTCCCAATTTTGCTCTGGTTACCAAATGACTGAAACCTGTTGATTTTTGGTAGCATCAGATGTGCTCTAGCCTTGAAAATTGGTGGAAAGGCTAAGGCACATGAAATCTCCAAGACCTAGAAATCGTTTGGAGAAATTCCACCCAGAAGAGGAGTTATTAAATAATTAATATTTTTAATGGGTTCCTAAGTCTAAACTTAGGAAAATAAAAATATTAATGTGTATTAAAAAAATATGGGTGAGAAAGTTCTAAGTGACGAGGATAAAACTAATTCCAATCTTAGCAGTTGATTAGGGACTTAATCTCGGTCATTGATTTGTCAACAGGAAAAGTATAAGAGGAGTGTCAATTGGAGATACACTAAGAGATCAAAGAATTCGATTTTATGGGGCAAGGTTTGCTGAGAAAATTGAGTTAGTGATCAGAGTTTCAGTGAGGTTCAGCAAGGGATTTTCATCCGAGGCTGAAGAATACATAGTAGAGAGGCAGTGAAGTGTTGGGAGAGACAGCGCAGGCCCTATAAGGGCTGACACAGAGGGCTGGCACAGTGAGACATAGAAGTCGCAAAGGCTGACACTGGGCCTCAGAGGCAACATTGGGGAGATTCTGTGGAGCAGATCAACAGATTCTGATCCATGAGAGGATGACGCAGCTCCTGGAGGAGTGACGCAGTTCCAGAGCAGTGCTTGGAGCAGCTTTCCCTGTCCGGCATAGGGAATAGTCGAAGTCACTGTTGGGTTTGATCATCCGATTGCTGATTTGTCAGAATATCTGTCTCTGGATAGAGGTACTACTGCCGAGGATATTCTCTATTGGGTGAGCCATTTCTAGCACCCTAGTTGTATTCACAAAATCCGCTTAATAATACAAACCCTCTATATGTTGCATCGATTTTCCCAATTTGGGTTTTTCCGAGGACGATTGTCCAAAAATAATAGTGTCCCTTGTGTTATTGTCTCTGTTTATTTCAGTGCATTATCTGTATATTTGTCAAAGTTGCAATAGTGTTTACTTCGATGTTTATGCAATTAAATAACTTGTTAATGTAAAGAACAAGTAGGAGATTGTAAACCAGTAATTGCAGTAGGGGTTTCTAATGTGTTAGATTCAGGAATTTTCATAAAACCTCCTAGCCAAACTGGACACAATCTGTGGACCCAACTCCAAAATACTTCCAATTTGTAGTAATTTGGCTCCCGTGCCCAAAAGCTTCAAAAATAATTGCTCAAATCTCCAGTTCTGAATTCCACTCCTCCAAATTTGAATTTCAATATTCAGTTCAGACTTTCAGTCTTCAGTTCCCCTTTTTCCCCTCCAGTTCTCCACATACTTGCTTAATTAGCTTTTTTTCCAGGCAGTCACCGCCTTCTTCCACCACTCTCGACAGATTAGATTTAGGGTGTCATCATGTTACGTGTTGTTGGAAGGTGAGGTATGAATATTATATAACCTTAGATATCAATATGTTTGATTTTTACTTTTAATTTTAATTATAGGTATATTTATATTAATAGGTTTGTAATGTTTATTATTTAAATTAACTTTATAAACTTTAATTATAATATTTGAATAAAATAAAATTTATATATATTTTATAATTTATAACTTTAATATTATGGTGGAGAATATTAATTTTATTCATTAATCTTATACTTATGAAATATTTATTATGCATATTCTAAGTGTCAAATTTTAGGTATTATCTCATTTCTTAATTATTTTAGGTACTCGAACCTTTTATTATTTATTTAAACATTTTTCATAATTATTTAATAAGTATAGTAATGCAAGGTATACAATGTATGCATATGTAGCTATCATATGCATACATCGTATACATGCTAATACATTTTTTGCCTATATATCGAAAATGAGTCATTACAAAATGGATGAATTTTGATGTTTGGATCTCTTCATTTTTGTCTTGGAGCTTCTATATTGGCATATAATGATGATTGAATATACGTGTTCTCACATGTCAGTGCTCTTTTAATGTAATTCTGTCATTTTCTTATGTCACATGCATGTTGTTAAAGATTTTCCCTGTATTAGGTGTTGTCACACAGAATGTCTAGGCACCGCGACAACGGCTCAAATCGGGGGCTATCACACTGATCCCCAATCACTATGTTTGAGTTGTTTCTCAATAGTCGACTAAGGGGGTAGACCCTATAGGAATGGGACGAATGAAAACTAGTTGGGAACCAACCAGTTCGAGAGACACAGCTAAACAACCAATACTTGTTTGAATTGTGCAAGATTTCGAAGGATTCGATTTGATTTGAGGAAAATGATACCAGTGCCTTGTGGAGTCAACTATCTTGCGAAGGAAATAAAGTCCAAGTAAAGGATGGGAAACCGCTGCTGAATGATTCAATTGTCTTACATGCACATGCAAAACTTAATGTCAAATGCAGGGACTTGGTTAATTTTAGTTAAATGAAACTAGTTGGGAACCAACCAATTCGGGAGACACAGCTAAACAACCAATACTTGTTTGAATTGCGCAAGATTTCAAAGGATTCAATTTGATTTGAGGAAAATGATACCAGTGCCTTGTGGAGTCAACTATCAATAAATTCCAAGTAAAGGATGGGACACTGCTGCTGAAAGATTCAATTGTCTTACATGCAGATGCAAAACTTAGAACTATGTGAAATGCAGGGACTTGGTTAATTTTAGTTAAATGAGAGCCTAAAATATTATTTTGAGTTATGATGTGAGTGTTGTTTAACTTAAGGCTAAGAAAAATGATGATCTTAATGCGAAAACAAGTACTTATACCAGCAATGTGAAATGTAAAATCTGCACAAGTAATTACTTAAATGTACAATAGGAAACCAATGTAAAATGTTGGAAATAAAACACTTTAAATTCAGAAATCCATTTGCATGAGGTACTCAATCAAAGATCATTAGATGCATAAGTAAAACTTGCATGAGCATGTAAAAAACAAATGTATTTCAGAAATTAAACTAAGTGCTTAAACTCAGATTACATCAATGAAGTATCAGTCTAGAAATCTGCTCTTAAAACAAGTGTTAATACCAACAATATATTTTAAATCCGCAGTCCTATAACCATGCAATATTCAGATTTTTCTATGTATAACAGCAGAACTTCACATGACAAACTAATAACTTAACAATTTAGAAAAAAATTGAGTTTAACTATTTATGATCTACTGATGCATTTGATCTAAAAAAACTCAAAAATAAATTATTGAAAAGCAGTGAAACAATGTTCAAATATTTGTCAATTAGCATGCAAAAGTTGTTGAAGACAACTTATATTTCTGCAGTGTACAGCAATAAAAGATGTAAATTAAATTTGTTGTTAAACTCCAACTAAATTCAACTCTATGTCAATATTAGTCTTGCTTTCAATTGGATCAATGAAAGAGGTAAGGGTGTGCACTAATCAGTCCTTACGGGCTTGAAGACGCTTGAAGATGAGCTGCCCAAATCACTAAAAATCCTCCAATTCCAAATGCCAAACTCATAAATTCTTTTGAGAATTTTTTTGTTAAAATTTGTTAAATTTTTTGAAATTTTTTAGGAAAAAATTAGTGATGAAGTTTTGGTGAAGGAGGGAAGGAGGTCGAGAAAGAAAGGAGGCCAAGAAGGAGGCTGGAGATGGCTAGCGTAGGGCCTCAAGGCCCAAAACAAAATTTTCCCACGATCTTCTTGAGATTTCTCTTCAACCTGCAAACAAAATGGAGATGCCCTCCGGGGCTTAGATCTCTCTCCGGAATCCACAAAAATCACCTGCAATCTTCAGGTTTGTTCCTACACAAACAAAAGACAGAAAACCCCAAAGCATGTATATACAAAAATATGAAATACCCAAAACCCCAATGAATTAGAAATTTGATATTTACAAATCTACAATAATATTCTACAGATCTAGCAGATCTGCAGATCAAAGCCCTCTATTAGCCAGATTTAAACAAATTTTGCACAAATTTAGAAATAAATTTGAAATTTTAAAGAGGCACAAGCCCAAGAAAGACCCTGCAAATAAAATGTTTTATAAGATAACTTCATAAATTAAAAACAGTGGGCTCTTTAGATTATGTAAACTGAGAGTTAGTTGGTCCAGCTGAGGACTTCCCCAAATGCCCAAATCTTGAATGATAACTTCTGCACACTTAGATCTGCTTGTTAGATTAATAGAGATTCAAAGATGATCATAAAATCGTCAAGAAATAGAAATACCTGCTACTTCTATCAAATCAAAATGATATTCTAAAAACCCATAAATCTGTGCAAGATCCCTGCACACATATCAATCCTCAAAGGCTATAAACCAGCAAATGCAAATAAAAGAAGCAGAGTATTAAGAACAATATTACCACAAATATGAAAGAGGAACACCATAGTCTGAAACCCCAAAGTCTTTGTGTTTTATTAACCAAAAAAAGTTACAAGAGTTTTCTTAGAGCAAGTACACGATTGAAAAATCAGATGCAAATAATGCTAAAAGGCCTCTAATTTATAGAAAAATTCTCCAACAACTAGTTGGTTTGATCCCGGTCAAAACAATCTCAACTGTTGATGAAGATCAAATGATCTTTTAATCATCATCGTTGAAATAAAGTTACTTTTTGAGGAAATTCGAATTTCACTTTTAATTTCCTTTTAATTAACTCAAAAAAGATTATTTTGAGTTAATTGCCGCAAAAAGTTGACATTGACTTAGCTACTATGGCCCAAGGGTTCAAAATATCTTGAAATTTTCAATATTCCCTTGGCTGGGGACCTCCAAAAATTAAAAACTTTAAAACTTACGAATTTTAAATGTTGGAGAAATTAATTTTTCCTAAGACCTAAATTACTTAAATTTATGGCTTTAACATTTTAATTTATTTTAGCCAGAAATTTTAATTAATTGACTCATAAGGGGATTATTAATTTTTCCAACCCTATAATATTTAACCATGGTGTCTAACTATGAGGGACCATGCACTAAATATTTTTTACATGAAATGTTACATTTCTAACCCATGAAGGGGGAACACGCTTCGTTATAGACCCTCAACATTTACCTATTTCTGCGACACAAAATATGATCTAGTAGACTAAGTGACTTGAAATAAAATAATCTAACCAAATAGTTAGAATTATTCCCAAATCACTTTTACAAAAACTCGATAAAAAACACTAAGACTCATTCAAAATCTTTATGACAAAATCCAACCTAGCTTTGGGGTGAGGCTGGAGAGAAAAACTCTGCCGATCATCCGTGTTTAGAAACACACATGAATCAGTGAGACTAAAAACCTCCTAGGATAGAAATCATCATCAGAAAAATAAATTTACCTAGGTTGTTACATATATCTGTCTTACTAGAATCATTTACATTACAAAATGCATAATGGGTTTACAAAACTCCAATGTATATATAGTTGATAATGATGAATCTGTGGATCATCTGAGTGCTCGGACATGATGGAAATCCATGCGCGAAAAAATGTATAGCTATGGGGTAGTTGACATGGAGTGGTCAACACTAGGCTGAAATTTGTTGTTTTTTCATGTGAAATGTTGGAAATTTGTTTTTTTATAACATTGCATCATGGCATCGGCGATGCTTGAATAAGTGAATATTCCTAGAGATATATTCTTGAAATTTTATCTTGATAAGTCATCATATATTGCATATTGAAGTATAAATACCTTGAAGCAATTGGCCCATGACCTAATTGCCATGCGAAATTGTTCTACAGGCCTCGTTGACTAAGTGAAATCATCCCAAGCATTGGAATCTCATTGACTCCACTTCCCCTAAAGGATTAGGCATTGATCCTCCATAGGTGATCACTAAAAGCATGTTTTTCTCACCTTTCTCTCTCTCTCTAGGCCTAGCCTATATAGGTCACCTAGGGCATCAATTATCTCACAATATAGCCATCCTCTTCTCTTCCACAATTAGGTCAAGCCCCTCCTTGAGTGACCACTCCCTCTTACTTGACCTAATGTTGGGTCCACTTGGTCCCGTGTGGTCCCGCAACCTTTTGAAGATAATTTCACGAAGACCATTTTGAAACCAAGCTTTCACAAGGGTTTACAAGACTAGGTCACTCCTTCATAAGTCCTATTTGCAAACCCTAGCCCTTGAAATCCCCTTGGTCCTTCTTAGAGAGCCTTACACCTTACTTCTCAAGCAAGTAAACCATACATTTGAGTCTCTCTTGTGAATAGACCTAAGGAATCACTTCTTGCCTCTTCATTGACTCATTCATCTAGTTATTCCCTTCATACTAGGTCTCCTCCCATTGGTGTAAGTCTGTAAAGAGCAGGGAGCCTTAGCTGAGGTGACAATGGATTATCGCTCCATTGTTGCCCTTGACCTAGTAGTTGCCCTTTAAGATCCCCTCCTAGGACCCCTGCTAGTTTGAGCAGTAACACAACCAAAACACTGGACACTTATTGAAAAAGTATTGGAGCCCTAACTCTGTTATGATCGAAAGGAAGATCATAGAGCCCTCATCCTTCTCTAAGGATAAAGATTTTTTGTGAAAAATGAACCCTCTTTGTATTTAATGGTTTTGACAAGGCTTGAAGAAGGGTCAGAGCCCTAGAATGGGGACCAAATGACCTTAATCCCTATTACCCACTACCTATGGGTAGTATGCATTGGAGAAAATTTTCTCCTAGATGGTCCTCAGCTAGCAGCCAACGACCCTTGTCAACCATTATATAGCTCAATGTGCCATTATCTCTGCCACCTAAGCCAGCCATGTGGTCCCTCGCCCATCTGTTATGATTGTATGTTTGAAGGTGGGCCTCCCGACCCCGAAGGTATGGATTTTAATTGGTATAGTTAAGTAATTTTCCTTACTTATCATGGACACTTTTGGGCATGGATTGATGGGGGGATTCGGCAGAAAGAGTGAGTTGGGTTTGTACCCATGTCTCCTCCGCTCGATTTGGTGGTTACCCTTGTATCCTAGTCCTATGGGATTTCCTTTACTAGCCATTAGCTTTAGGATTGGCACTACATGAAAAATCTTGATTTTGATTGTGTGGTCTCGTTTCCCGACACCATACATATCACTCCCCTCCACTCATTTTAACCCCACTCAACACTTTTCCCATCCGAGTCCACATGTGTCCATTAGGTCAACATAGCGTTTGCCTCCCCCTCCCCTTGTCCACACTTCGGGTCAGGCCTAAAACAATGCCCCAAAGGATTATGCAGCTAAAAAGAAAATAAAAAACATAATTTAACCACTCTCAATAGGAAATGTACCACAAAATGCAAAAGATGGTCGTAACATACAAAATTAGCACGTGGGCAAAAGCCAAACATGAGCTCTACCCCTTATTTATGGCCATCACCCTGGTTCCTATGGGCCCTAGATGATCCCCCTCCACTTTAAGGAACCCATGATTGTCCCAACCCCTAGTGGGCAATGAAATGTCCCACCTCAAAAGGGGGTACCTACTGCTACATCCTACACATCATGCTCTCATCCCTGGAGCCCCGACCAGTTATGAAAAAAATGAATCAAAGACAAAAGGCATATGAAAAAGGGTGGAAAAACAAACGACGAAGTAACTCGTGTACACGATTTCCTCCCTCCTACACTCATATACCCAGGTGTGGGCTTCCATTATTATAGCTACACTTGTACAATGGCATGTGGGTTGGAGCTTTCCCCTAATCCCCAATTCATGGCATGTGGCTTGGAGCTTTCCCCCTAATCCCCAATCCATGACATGTGGCTTGGAGTTTTACCCTAATCCCCACTCCATACTATCATTATATCACTTGCCACCCACCACCTGAGGGATGTACCATGGACATGTCCCTTTAAAAGTTGAAACCACCTAATAGGATCCTTGGTTAACCCCCTTCTTAAGCTTGGTGATACTTTTACATGCCAAAGCCTATTATGGAAGGGCATGCCACCATGAAGTGCCCCATTGATTCCATGAGTTGTAAGATCTTTTACTTAATTATTCTAATGATGTGTTGAATTGGAGGGCAAGGAGACGCATTGAATCTTATGCAGGACTACAGGTGGGTCTCCATTTGGGGTTTGGTCTCCTTATATGAGGTCTGATCCCTCCATAGGGCCACATTGGCACTTGTAGGGTGGGCGTTGAGAGTCATGGGCCTCCACCATAGCAAAGAGTACTTCATGGATCCCCAACATCACTCTGTGATTGCTCACGTTCCACCTTTTGCACGAGGATGATGCACCTGGTTCACCACGCCCAGTCGGCTCCACACTTGCTCCATACACTTGGCAGATGTTCCAAAGTCCAGATGAGGATGTGTCTCAATGCAGGACACAAAGGGAGGGCTTATGTCATCATCATAGCCTTTACAAATGCTTTACGGACATCATCGATCCACTTGGAGACACATGAGAATGTCCTTGTGCCCCCACACCCACTTGGGAGCACCACATGTGACTTACTTGGGAAACAAGGGGCCAACCACTTGTCCACTATGTTTGGAGTCCATTCTCTCACCATGGCACACTTTGGACTCCATTAGGCCTTCTCAATGGCCCGACAACTCATTATATTAATCATTTTTCCCTCTTGAGAGGCTTATCTTTTTATGTTATTGAGTTATCTTGGTGGGCCTGTCACCAAGTCGTGTCATTATTGAGCATTATTTTATTATTTGGGGCTAAATAAGACAAATTAGGCTATTCGAATCCCCTATTGGATTGTATAAATAAATGAGAGGAAGATTCATTTCTCTCATCATCACTTGGATTGGATTAGTATCTCTAGAGAGATTTTCGCACTTTTTGTTGGGATGAATTTTTTGGAGCTTTCTTGATGCACTTTGATGTATGGATTTTCGCTATTGTCTTTGGAGCTTCTTCCAAATGCAAAGTTAACAAATTGATATACTCTCTCTCTCATGTAAGTCAAAATTTTGATGTTATTCTTGTTATCTTATTGTAAAATGCATGTATTTTGTTATCATTGTTCTTATGTGGGTTAATGTAATGCGAAATTCTTTTGGGACCTTAAAATATGTGATTAAAAGCATGTGTTGATCTTTGAGGAATTGGGTGAATGTTCCTAGAGGTACCTCTTAGGTTGAAAACTTCAAAACTTTGTCTCCTTCACAAATTTGAAGTGTAAATTCCTATTGACCTAGTTGTTGCCCTTAGAGAGGCTAGTGTAGGTCAATTAGGGCTCCAAAGCTTACGAAAATTCTCGATCTACATGTATTTTGACTCCATTAAGCCGAAGCAATAAGGCACTGGTCCTCGTATCCCTTCGGTGGAGAAATTTACCTCTCTTTTCATCACTTTTCCAAATTCTAGGCCTAACCCTAGAGGGTCACCCAGGGCATCAAGAGAAATTCATTCTAGCCATTCAAAACCCTTGAGATATGGTACAATATTGCGTTGGGTTGTGCTCTAGAGGTCCTCCAAGTTTCAAGCAATTCCAACGGTGGAATCCTAAGATATAGCAAGCCCTAGCCACAACACCAGTTCTTGCCCTAGGTCAATTTGGGTTAGTGTCCTCATTAGGATAATCACATTCAACTCTCAAAATAAAATTAGTCCTTTGATCCTATTCTCCTCCCTAATTAGGTCAAGCCTCTCAATGGTTGATCAACTCCATATCCTTGGCCTAGTTTTCGGTCCACTTGGCTCTGTGTGGTCCCGCAACTTTGTAACTACAATTCCACAAGAATTACATAGAAGCCCCTTATCCATAAGGATCCTTGGGTCTAGAAAGCGCCTTGTAAGGCATATCCTCCAAAGCTAGGCTCAAGAATCCTCTTAGCCCTTCCTAGAAAGCCCATCACCTTGCTTCTGAAGCAAG